>OZ012710.1:40724043-40962672 GCA_963942595.1 Cylloceria caligata
CATCTACATACATCTTACTTTACTGTTGACACAACATACTCCTTTAACATTCGTTTAAACTGTTCTACTTTTTCGCAACCTTTCAGTTCAGTTGGCAATGCATTATATATTTTCACTCCTTCATAGTACATACTCATTTGTGCACTTCTCGTTTTTCTACATTGTATTACTATATTTTCCGCTTGCCTTGTTTCCCTACGACTCTTCGTTCCTACTATTTGTAGCCGATTTTTAAATTCTTTTGGCAGTAGATTCTTCACGGCTTTAAAGATAAATGTACAAACGTTTATAGTACAATCTTTGCCTTATGGACATAAATTGTACCGCGCTCAGCATATCTTCTACCTTCGTATAGCGGTTGCATTGGAATATAACCCTCATTGCTCTGTTCTGCGCGATCTGCAGTTTCTTCAACTCTGTTTCACCCATAGCTACTAACAGTGTTGAACAATACTCAAAGTGAGGTGCTATGATTGCTTTATATATCACACATCGCGTATACGCAGATACATAATTCCCCATTCTGTTTAGAAAGCTCGTTTTTTTCCCTATTTTTTTTAACATATACTCACAGTGGTCTTTGAATCGTAGCTTGTCATCAATAATGATACCCAAATATTTTATTGACTCTACTTTCGTTCGTTCCAAACACTTCAGTACAATATTCCTACTCACGACTTTCCTTACACTGCTGAGTAGATAAGCTAGGCCGGTTCCAGCACACCACCTGGGCAGGTGTAAATTTACCTGTGCTCAGTCGGTAATTATCCTAGAAACCTACTTTACCCACAGACGGTAATGACCGCCTGTCGATAATTACCTTATGTCGAAATTGTTGTCTGCTAGATGGTGCTACAGTCGGATAGATCAAGATCAATATTTCCATAATGGTTACATGGTATCCAGTTAGATGGCGCGCAACGTTCTATGTATACTTACTGTAGTCGTGTACTGACCGAGCCTCCCCTACAGTGCGGTAACTCACTACTAGATCATGATCGATAAATGCGCCTGAATCTACCGCACCAACTACCGAAGCACACACACACACTGTACTACCGATCACTGTAGATAAGTGACCTACTAACTCACAGCGAGACCTCGCGGGGTATTTGGGATCGGGATATCCTGATATCGGGATATCGGGATATTGGGAGATTCGATACCTTTGTTGATATTTTACCGACAGCCAGAAATTATCTTACGTCGGTACTGTTATAGATGGGGCCACAGTCGAATTCTATAGATCACGCTCGATATCCATGGTAAGGGAGACTTTATCATGATAAGACAGACTTTTGCTCTGTTGTCATCTCTTTCGGATAGAGTGCGCCACAGGAGGATTCGAAAGAATTCGAGATAAATACATTTGCTGTATAAAAACTTGTTTTTATTTTTTTAATATTACAGATAATGCATTTATTCTATAAAAACTCTTAACGGTAGATATATATCTTACATGTATTACATTTAACCTAAAAAATTCTTAACTATAGATCTTAAATATCTAACTATGAGATTGATGTTGATTAGATACAAATGTTTGATACACGTTTGATTGCATTACCACTTATTACATTATAATCAACTATTCGGTCATATAAGATTAAACAGTAGGCCGTGGTTCCCGCTGGAAAATTTGTCTTAGACTCAGATTCTAGACGAACATCTACTGGTGCTTGTTTTAATGCCTCATTCTGTTTTGAACAACCAATTATAATTAATGCAGCATACTTGATAAAGTTTTTTCGATGAAACCACAGTCGGATTCTATAGATCACGCTCGATATCCATGCTAAGGGCGACTCTATCATGGTAAGGCTGACATTATCATGATAAGACAGACTTTCGCTCTGCTGTCATCGCTTTCGGATAGAGTGCACCACAGGAGGATTCGAAAGAATTCGAGATAAATAGTGCATCAACTTATATTATTGATCTTAGCTGCATTTTTAACTTTAACTATTTTTACTCCCTCCAATTAGCAGATCTAATGCTAGACCAATATTTTTTTTCATTGGTTAAGTTAGTCCCCACTTTTTCTATCGATGGCCTATATAAACCAAGCTGTAACGAAAAGAATCATTCAAGTGTGAACCCCACGACAAGATGTATAAACAAAGGGTAAGTTTTCTATCGCTTCACTACATAGTGTAAACATATATATTTCATAGATTTCTATACCATTTTTTTTTTTTTTATTTTCAGATTTCGATGAACTGCTGGGATGAGCAACTCAAATATTGGCGAGACCCTCGCCGTCCGATTCTGGAAATGCCTTTACCGCCATTCGAGGAGACAAGGAAAAAATTAAAAGTGAGTATTTACTAATGAATTTCCAATTTTTAAATATTGCTATTAAATTTTAATTATTCTCTACTTCTTATTTTGCAGATACCATTCGAAATAAAGTATCAGGATGGGAAATTAAGGACACATCCATGGAAGGTGCTGACCACCAAGCCCGCGATCCCCTTGCTGATGAGGATGCTATTCGCGCCACCGCCACCACCTCCGCCAATGCCATCTCCTGAGCCAGCACCGATGCAGCAGGCTGCAGCACATAAGCCGGAGATATTCAATGCAATAATCGCGTTGGACTTGCTGCGAGTGCTAATGGAGTCGCCACCACCCCCGCCTGCGTCTCCTACGCCAACCACGATGCCCTCGCTGGAGATCGCGTTCGAGAGCATGCAGCAACCACCGCCACCTCCCGAGCTAGACCCGTTGGAGATGCTGATATCACCGTCGTCGTCTCCTGTACCAACCTCGATAACCGAGCTGGAGGTGATTGCACAGCAGCAGCAATCATTATCACTGCAACCGAACCTGGGGATGCCGCTGCTGCAAGATGATCTATATCTCACCAGCGAGGATGAAGATGGTGCTATGCTGCAGCATTCAACTGCGATGCCGAAGCCAGCGGTGACGAAGCCAGCGGTGATTGAAAAAAGAAATGTTTACGTTCCTCTTCGCCGTCAAGTGTCGGCAGTAAGCATTCAAGTGGAAGAGGCAACGGTTCGCAAGCGCACAAGACCTGCGCTTTGTTGTCCAAGGATTCGTCGCCCACTACAATCGGTGAATCGTCAACCGACGTTGCCGTCGCCGATGCTGCCAGCTATAGTTATCGAAGCTTCATCGAGTCAGCGGCGAGACAGTGTTGAGACAATCCCCCTACCACCGCTACCACAGCCACACTGCAAGAGGACTGCAGCAACCAAAGGGCCTGAGAACGTTCCCCCGCATCGCATGACGATGGTTATAGACCCGCGACCAATTGAACGATTGATGCGCAAACGTGCTCGGACTTACGCGCCGAAAGACCGATTTGGCACTATGAGAAAACAGTTTATGAATCGAATGAAAAGATTTTAAATTTTTATGTAAATATAATATTAGCGTCAAATTTTTATAGATAAAGTAAATTTAATATTAATATTTTGTAATCTAGTTTTTAATATTTCAACGCAATAAAAAAAAAGTGTTTAATTCTATACCTCAGCTTTTGTCATTATTAGATATTAATTAAAAAATAATATAGACCATTTAAAATTAGAAAATTTTTTTTTCTCAATTGCGAGCCAGAGAGCTTAGAGTCAGAGAGCCTAATGCTTCACACGTGTCATCTTTACAACCCTCTCAGCTAAGTCGACCGTCAACTGCCCTCTCTCCATTGCTGTCCAGAGAAGGGGTGTGCTGATGTTTTGGGCCCGTGGCGTTCCACACGGAGATTATTTTAAACATCTTTACTGAGTCGCGAAGGGGGATATATTGGGGGAACATCTGCACCAACAGAGATGCTCGATAATCCACAGGCGGTTATTGCGAGCACGTCTATACCGACCGAGATGTTTTGAAATCTAATCGATACCAGCAGAGAATTTATCATGGCTCGATATTAAATATCAGCTTCATTGAAACCACTGCTGATAATCGAACTTATAGAGTAGAGCAGTTATCCTGAGAACAGCGACTATAGTTAATTCGTCAATGATTTTTCGTCATAGTCTTTTAATTTCAGCTCGATTTCTAGTTCGGAAGAGAAGGAGGGGGCGGAGGGGGAGGAGGAGCAGTAATTAAAGAACAATTTTTTAACTTATAAAAATAACATAGAATTTTTTTATTGTCGAGTGTACAGGGCTCATGAGTAAGTATTTACAGTGAGAAATCACACTCGTCGTAGTAGCCTTTTAGAGTAGTTGTATCATTTATGATGCAGTTGACAGTTGAGTTTGCGATGATTCCACTAGATGACGCAACCGACGCCATCTGTTTGCGCAAGTCTAGAAGCCATGTTTTCATCATACACACGTTGTGAGCTGCGCAGTGGGGAGTCCAATTCATGATTGGATGATTCGTACATGTGATGTCAGTATTAGTTGGTAATGCTGCCAACGCGGGACATCCTAGGTCTTCAATATTGTAAACGTTTGGAAGAATCCTATCCAGCCAACGTTTCTTCTCTAAGCCCTTGGTATAAATCTTGCTCGCATCGCGTAGAAGACTGATAAGAGTCTCGCTGATTTCATCATATGGTATATCACCATTAACCCAGGGAATGCCATGATAATTTGCTTCTAGCCATCGATTTTCGCTCTTGTATTTGGCTGGCAGGAAACTCTATTTGTGTGGCGGTTCAAACAGATAGACTGATGGTAAGGAGTCATCTTCGAGAGGAATGACTGCCATCTCTTTGAATACGAATTCATTAAAAGGGCGCTTGAAGCCTTGGACGTCTACTATGTACTCCATGATGAATAAAGTGATGCCAACAGTCACGCTTCCAGCTCTTTTATACCCGTTTGTCGCCTCTACTGCGAGCTATTGTACAACCATGAACGATGGATACATTCGAGGATATCAACCAATCAGCAACGACTTTGTAGCCTTCCCACCACTTTTTTAGATTCAAACGCAGACATGAACAATGAATGTATTCATGAATATTGACCAATTAGCTACGAGTTCGATACATCTCAGTACTTTTCGTGGGGATAAATACAAGTTCTTCAGCAAGAGAGACTCATTCCGAAGCGACCGTTCAATTTACTCCAAAGTCACTCTCTCTTTAAAGCAAAGTATTTCGAAATACTTGGATCAGAATGGATCTCCAGGAGCGCAATGCAGTCATGAAGACGTGGGAGGATATCTTGGAGCTTCTTCAAACTCAAAAATCAGATGAGATCGCAGAGTGGATCAAACGGCTTGCTGCAGTCATCAAATCCATAGAAAAATTATTGGTGGGAGCCACAGTTGCCGAACGTCAGAAGTATCTGTTCATGATTGGTTTCCTGAAAGGTATTGAAATCAAACTAGAACGTTTGATAAAACAAGGTTCAGGCTTGCAGAGGACTGATGAAAAAGGAATCTTGGATCGAGTGAGATGGTCGAACCTACTATCGGCTTTCAATGAGCGCATCAAGACTGGAGTTATCACCAACTTAAAGCACATCGATATCAATCTATTCTTGGAAGATTGCTTAACACTTTTCCATGAAGAAATAAAAAGTATCATGAAGATTGAGAAGATGGCAGTCAAGGTATATGCAGTACTAGCAGCAAAATTTAAGGTAATGAAGAATGATGAAGAAATTGTTGAAATGAAGCACTTCAACACGAAGGCTGAAGCGATTTATCCAGCAACTTCAATCAAAGATTGGTTTACTGTCAACATCCAAGCATCGATTCAGAGAGAAATTGAAGAATTTGAGCTACAAGATTCCGGATGGACGCTGTATTCTATCGTCAATCTCACTCTAAACATCAACATGTTGAATCCAATGCGAGGTAGCTCCTATATAGATCTCCCAATCGAGATTCAAAATAAGAATGCATGCGTCAACGTGAAAAATACTGACAACATGTGCTTCAAGTGGGCTGTACTATCAGCATTACATCCGGCAGTACATAATCCTAATCGAGTTTCTACATACGAGAGATATACGCATGAACTCAACTTCACTGGTATCGACTTTCCAGTGATGCCGCATCATTTCAGCAAATTTGAGAAGAATAATGGCATATCAATCAACGTCTACATTCTGAAGAAACGAATGAGAAAGTTCGTGACCACTCCTCTGCATGTAACGTCTACGAAAAAAACTCTGCATGTTAACCTTCTTCTCATGCAAGATCACTACGTGGATGAGGACGAAGAGCAAGAAAACGAAGATGCTAACAGCGTATACCAACTACCGAGATTCCATTACGTGTGGATCAAACACTTGTCTCGTTTAGTCTCGATACAGCTATCGAAACGTATTCACAAGCATCATATTTGCGATCGCTGCCTGCACTACTTTCGTAACGAAGGCAAGCTTACCGCACATGAAGAAGATTGCAGGAAGATAAACAAATGCAAGGTTATCATGCCGTCAGTAAAGAAAAAAATTCTTCGCTTTAAAAATCATAGCAATAAAGAGAGAGTACCGTTTATTGTCTACGCGGACTTTGAATGCTTACTCAAACCGATCCGAGATGAAAACGCGTACCAAAAGCATGAGGCGTTCAGCATTGGGTATTACCTAAACTGCAGTTATGATATCTCGAAATCGAGCTACTGCAGCTACAGAGGTGTGAAGCCTGCGGAATGGTTCGTGAGGGAGCTGCAACAATTGGCCACGGACCTCGAAGAGCTGTACATGAATCCTAAGCCTATATCGAAGCTGTCATTCGAGCAGAGAACGCAGTTTCATATGGCAACTACGTGTCATATTTGTAACAGGAATTTATCCAGCAACGATCGAGTCCATGATCACTGCCATTTGACTGGACAGTATGTATTTTAGTAACCCTTTTTCATTCAAATAATAATAAAGCTTGAAAATACAATACATATTTATGTGCACCTAGATACAGAGGACCAGCACACAACGAGTGCAACTTACTTTATCAAGACTCACGAGTGATACCCGTGGTCTTCCACAACCTCACGGGATATGATTCACATTTTGTTATACGTGAAATCGTAACATGCTTCAATGGTCGCGTGGATATACTGGCACAAACGAAGGAACGTTACATCGCCTTTCAAAAGCACATTGATGGAAGCGATGTGAGTTTTCGATTCATCGACTGGTTCCGCTTTATGGCTTCATCGTTGGAAAAACTAGCTTCATACCTTACGGAATTGAAGATTGTTAGACGCGAATTTCCACAACTTCCCAATGATAAAATTGAGCTGCTATCGAGGAAAGGTGTCTTCCCATATGAATACGTTGACGCTGTGCAGAAACTGGATGAGTATAATCTTCCAACTAAAGAAGATTTCCATAGTACGCTGAATGACAGCGATATCACAGACGACGATTACGAGCACGCAAAGAGAGTGTGGCAAGAGTTCAACATTCATGACTTGGGCGAATATTCAGATCTCTATCTGAAAACTGATGTTCTCCTCTTAGCCGATATCTTTGAGAATTTTCGCGACAATTGCATCAGAGCGTATGATCTGGACCCTGCGCACTACTACACAATACCAGGATTCACGTGGGACGCCATGCTCAAGTTCACACAGATTGAGTTGGAGCTTTTCACGGACTTGGAGATGCATCTGTTCGTTGAACGAGGAGTGAGGGGCGGCGTGAGTCAGTGCTGCAACCGTTATGCCAAAGCGAACAACAAGTATATGAGCAATTATGAGCCTCAAGAGCCCACCAAGTATCTCATGTACTTTGACGTCAACAATCTTTACGGTTGGGTGATGATGGAATCGCTCCCATATGGAGACTTCACATGGGTGGAAAATCCAGAAAATATTGATTTTCAAGCGATTGAGGACGATGCATTAGAAGGATACATCCTGGAAGTCGATCTGGATTATCCCGTGAGCCTTCATGATGCCCACCGAGACTTACCACTATGTCCTGAAAACAAAAGTGCACCAGGTTCAACGCAGATCAAACTGATGACAACATTAGACTTCAAGAGCAACTACGTTATCCACTATCGGAATCTAAAACAGGCGCTCAAGTATGGTCTACAACTCAAACGTATTCATCGAGTGTTGAAGTTCAAACAGAGGCCGTGGTTAAAATCCTACATTGACTTAAATAGCGATATGCGGAAACAAGCAACGAATGATTTCGAGAAAAATCTCTTCAAGCTCATGAACAACGCAGTGTTTGGCAAGACGATGGAAAATGTTCGTAAACATGTGGATATAAAACTCGTCACACGCTGGGATGGACGTTATGGTGCTGAGGCCCTTATTGCGAGACCAACATTCCACAGCCGATCAATCTTTGAAGAGAACCTCATTGCTGTACAGCTTTTGAAGACAGAGGTATATCTCAACAAACCAATCTACATAGGGCTCTGTGTGCTGGACTTGTCGAAAGTGTTAGTCTACGATTTCCACAATGATTACATGAAAACGCAATTTGCCGATGATCACTGCAAGCTCTTGTATACCGACACCGACAGTCTACTCTATGAGATTCAGTGCCCTGACATATATGATATCATGAGACGTGATATCCGGAAATTCGATACCTCTGATTATCCAGCTGAGAATCAATTTGCACTACCTCAAGCAAATAAAAAAATCGTTGGATTGATGAAGGATGAGTGCAATGGGCAGATTATGACAGAATTCGTTGGTCTACGCAGCAAAATGTATAGTGTTCGAGTAAATGGCAATGATTATATGAAGAAGGTAAAAGGTGTGAAAACGGGCGTAGTGGAAGCAACCATAACCTTCAATGATTTCCATCAATGCCTTTTCGAGGGAACAACACAGTGTCGTGAGCAACGAGTCATAAGGTCACGCATGCACATTGTCTATACAGAGAAACAAGTAAAGCTCGCATTGAGTCCGCATGATGATAAACGATATTTATTTGTTGATACCATGGATACGCTGCCTTGGGGGCACTACAGGATACCGCAAGACATGTCGAAACCGACTTCAATCATGTCGTAACCAACCTACTCCCTACTCTTGCATACACACCCCACTCTTACATACATACTCTAGTCATCCAATCAACGACTTCAATTTCCTTCTCCGCGACTGCCTGCTGTGGAAACCCAATCAGCGACACGAATCTCCTTCTCCATGGTAGATCGGTGGTGGGTGATACCACTATATGAAGAGTGTGACTGCAGCTAGTTCCATCAGATCTTCATCGTCAACTGTTCACAGCATCTACACGTTGATCCATTGATACCTTGGGGATACTAAAGGATACTAAAGGATACTAAAGGATACTAAAGAATACTTCAGAACCTGAACCAGTCTTGTATTGGAAGCAGTTCACAATCAACTCTATCAGACGGAACTCGCATCAAACACATTGGAACCTGTTGCTCATCAGTCCCACATATTCGTTGTCGTCGTCGTCAGACGAAACGTACATCAAACGTATAGCAGGCTAAAGAAATCTACGCCAATAATATTGGAACCTGTTGCTCGCCACTATCACATACGCGCGTCCATCTTCTACAGTCAACTTCATTGGGCATTCATGATGGATATTGATGCACTCAACAAACTCGCTGGTCAAGACGATTACCTCCCAACGAAAAGAATCATTGATCTACGAATCAACGAAATACATAAAGTCACCGATTTACGTCAAGTGACGACTAAATATGGTCAAAAAACTGTTGCCACTCTCAACAATGAATTCCAAATCTTTCTGCCTAAACGTGTTTCTGCGGCATTTGAGAAAGATCAGGCTCTATTCAGCCGCATGAAGGAAACGATCACACATGGTACATTGCATCTAAACTATATTGAAAAAGAGAAGAAAAATCAAATCGAATTGGTTATTTTGTAATGTGTTTATTTTATAATGAATAAAAAGATATTTTTTAATATACATAAATGTCGACTCATTATTTCATTCCTGTAGTTAATTCTGCGTTATTTATCCAACTATTATGTGAATTGGTAAATCCCAACCATTTGACATAAGCACGATTTCCATGTTTCTTGAGAATCTTCTCCACGAGATAGGTATCTGGATAATTAGCCTTCAGTAATTCTTCATTATAAAAACCACCAGCGATGGGTCTATCTTGGTAGTCCTTCAGCTTGTACGTTGCAGGTATCGTCCTCATTACTCGACTCACAGTGAAAATTTCCGTTGACCAATTGGGCGTGTAGCCTTTCTCGAAAACGTGTTTGTTCTTGCTCACTCGCACCTTGTCACCGATTTTGAATTTCACTACACAGTTTCTTCGTTCATTGGTAGTAGAAAAACGTTGAATTAGCGTTTCAACAGCGTCCGCTGTGACGTTCCTCGGTTTCATACTAATAGTTCGATGCTTCGTGTCATTGTATGTCGCCACGAGATCATCTAAAATGTCTATCCATTTGTAAGATCCGTGTAGACTAAATTTCATCCACATTTTATTCTTAAGGGTACGATTAAAGCGCTCCACTATAGATGCTTTAAGATTACTATATGTGGAATAGTGATTGATGTCATGACGTTTCATTAAATTCTGGAAAGTCTTATTATGAAATTCTTTACCTAGATCAGTCTGGAGATTGGTAGGTACTCGTCCATCTTGAAGAATTGAATCCATAGCTGCGGTAACATTCTGACCGGTTTTGCGCTTCACTGGTACAGCCCATGCAAACTTGGATAGTACATCGATTATTGTAAGCAGATATCTGTATCCTTTGTTTTCTCGAGAGTACGGCTGCATCTCAACAAGATCAGCTTGCCATGTCTCATCAATATCACGTATATCAAACTTGCGTCGTAAATAATTGCGACGCGCAGGCGTATGTAATTCTTCTACTAGTCTTCGATGCTCCATGTCGAGGAGTGTGCCTGATTAACGCTTCAAAGGCTTTAGTGTTACGGACTATCAAGTCTATATAACTCTAAAAATATTTATTTCAGTATTCTTTGATGGCTTGATCTTGAAGAATCTCTTGAGGAGTGTGCGCAAGCAAGGAACCAATAGCCTTTGCATTACGAACTGCTAATTCTAAAGTCGTAGCAATGTTTATCTCAATATGCTTTATTCGCTCTTTTACTTGCTCTTGAAAAACCTGTATTTTCAACTCTAAATCATCCAATTGCTCACGTTGATGAGTTGTAGCCTGAAGCAATGTACTTAACTCCTGTTGAATTAGTTGTCTAGCGAGATTCAAATTGACAGCATCATTTGGTTCACGTGATTCACCAACGTTGCTGAGTCTCCTATTTTCAATGTCGTAGTTTCCGCTTGCAGTGAGTTTGAAGCCAAACCCTGGTGGACCCCGTGAGCCCTTAGTACATCCAAAATACCGTCCGAACACGTCGACGCTCATTATTCAACTGAGTATATTCACGCATGTGTCACTGCTAATAAACGATTCCTGCTTCACGCAATTCCTCAATGAGTGAAACGATTTCATTCGTATGACTGGGGTTGCCTGCTGAACTTTCAGCTAGCAATAAACGTAATCGATCTACCAGCTCATTGGGGTTATCCCAATACACATAATCCATTTGTGTATCTCGTCGTGCAATCTTGTATTGTGGTAATGAACCACCAGTAGATTGTCTCTTTCGAGTTGATGTAGAAGCACCAATTATTGGAGCTATATAGGATTTATATTTTTTACTGTTTTGTCTGTGGACTAACTCATCAGAATTATAGTGTTTTTTGTGTGCATTTGTTCTCAGCACAATTTTCCCATAATTGTTTACATCTTCATTGCTTATGAAATTCTGATTGGGATCTTTTCTGAACAGCAGAGCGATAATTCCGTCCGCCTCTGTCTGGATGCGCGTGAGCTAAATAATTATTTAATAAATGATTATAATAATGCACCAATCGAGGAGATTTTCCAACGGTGTGGGGGAAATAGGATAATGTCCACGCTAGATTTAACAAGCAGTTTCTGGTAGATACCCTTGCATCCGGAATCTCGAAAACACACGGCATTCCAGCACAATGGAAAGTGCTACGAATTTACCGTCACACCGTTCGGGCTGAAGACCAGTACCGCAAGTTTAATACGAGCCCTTGATGTCGTCCTGAAGGGTTTGGATTTTGTTATAAATTTCGTCGATGACTTATTAGTTATGTCAACATCACATGAGGAGCACCTCGACCATTTACAGAAATTATTTGAGAGATTTCACCTGTATGGAATGACTTTGAAATTCAGTAAATCACATTTTTTTCGGAAGGAAGTGATTTTTCTCGGACATATCCTTACCACGGAAGGACTAAAGCCGGACCCCGAGAAGATAAGAGCGATACACGAATACCCACGACCTCGGACGATAAAGCAATTAAGAGGATTTCTAGGACTTATAAACTTTTACACTAAGTTTACAAATCGTCATGCACATGAGACGGCACCGTTATTAAATCTTCTGAGGAAAGATACACGGTGGGAGTGGGATGAGGCCATGGAGGATACATTTAGGAATGTTGTGCCGCGGAATATTCCACTCCGTATTTCGTATATTCGGGAATATTCCATAGCAAAGTAACATTGGAATTCGTTCAAGACAGGAAACGAAGTCCAATGCCCGATCGTATGAACGACCCCAAGAACGCCGACGCAGCATGAGCGACTCGCTTGGCGTTCGGCGATAGGCTAACGCTAAAATTGCGAATTAAGGGATTTTCGTGAAGACAGTTAGCAACTGCTTTACGAAAGGACAGTATTAAATTAGATTGAAAAGAGAACGGTTGGTTCCTCGTTTAATACTCGAAACAACGCATTATTGTACTTCTTACTTTGATATATAAATAGGCAACGGAAAGTTACCGTTGCTTATAATAAATACTTCCTTTTATATAAATTCGCGTTTCCATCTTTTACTCGAGATCCATCTCCTTATCGGCAAACGATCCCAAAAAATAATAACTTTTAATATTATACCGACTACCGAATAATCCAATTACTCGGTACCGGCATAACAGGAAAGTGAAAAATTTATTTTGTAAAGAAGTGGTACTCAGGTTTCCAGATACACGCAAACCATATACTCTTACCACGGATGCGAGTGGCTACGCGCTTGGGGCGATTCTGTCGCAGGAATATGTGAACGGAGAAGTAAAAGTGGTGACTTTTGCGGGTAGAACACTGAAAGGAGCAGAGATCGCGTATATGACGACTGAGAAGGAATTGTTGGCGATTGTGTGGGCGTTACAAAAATTCAGGACGTATCTAAGAGGAGCACAGGTACGAATAAAAACGGACCACAAAGCTTTGATTTCTCTAAAGACATGCAGATTCACGGCCGAAAGGCTGATGAGGTGGGCATTATCCATACAGGACTACGATATACAAGTAAAGCATGTCTCAGGAAAAACGAATGTGGTGGCAGATGCCCTGAGCCGAGTAAGAGACAACGAGGATGCACCATCGACCGAGAAGGATGGAATTGTGCTGGTTGCCGGGGTGTTGGCCGAAAAGATTCCGCGTGATTTAACGAGAAAATTAAAGAACATAAAAGGGGTACAAAGAGAACAAGAGAATTTGCGTGTCATTATGGATTTTCTGGGTGAAGGGAAGGAAGGAGAGGAGGAACAAAAATTTCGTTTAGAGAAAGGAATATTACAGAAGAAAGCGAAGACCGGATTTTGGCGGGTTATAATACCAAAAGGCATGATTCAGGATATCATAAAAACGTGCCACACCATGTATGGGCATCTGTGAGCAAAGAAGTGTCTGCGGTTGTTAGAGGAAGATTTCACGTATCCACATATGGCAAAAATAGTTCGAAGCGTCTTATCCACTTGCGACACGTGCCAGAGAAATAAAATCGCAGTACAGACCAGTTACGCGGCGATGCAGAATATAATACCAGAAGGACCGGGGGAATTAGTATCTATCGATTTTTATGGGCCTTTGCCTGCATCGGTGGGTGGAGTAAAACATATCCTGGTGACTCTGGATGCATTCAGTAAATTCGTCGCTCTATACCCCATGAAGAAAGCGAATACGTCGACTGTTATTAAACGAATATTCAACGATTATATCCCGAAATATGGAAAGCCAAGGAGAATGCAATTCAATTACGGGACGCAATTCACTGCTAAGAACTGGATACAAAAGCTCAAGGACGAGGGTATTATGGCCGTATTTTCATCGATACGACACCCCCAAGGAAATATCGTCGAACGAGTGAATCGAGAACTTGGAAGGTTTTCCCGAGTTTTCCTAACAAGTAACCATGCAGGATGGTTTAAGTGGATAAAAATAATTGAAAATTGTATAAATGAGAGTCATCATGA
Organism: Cylloceria caligata; assembly: GCA_963942595.1. Taxonomy (NCBI): domain Eukaryota; kingdom Metazoa; phylum Arthropoda; class Insecta; order Hymenoptera; family Ichneumonidae; genus Cylloceria; species Cylloceria caligata. Next base: position 40,738,246 of record OZ012710.1, read on the forward strand.
CACGACAGAATTCACACCGATGGAGATACAATGGAAGAGGATGCCTCTACGGGAATAGAATAAACAGATGGGCATAGGGAAGGACGAGGATGACAAAATAACATACGAAATGAAAATTGAGATTGTGAGAGAGAGGATGAAAAGAAAAGGCCTGCGTCGGGCAGAGAAATTCGACGCAACACATAGGTTAACGAATTATGAGGTAGGCGATTTAGTATTAATTAAAGCATTAAATGTATCGGACCCGTTGAAGCAGCTAACTTCTAAGTTTATGCCGTTATATAAGAGACCATATAGGATTAAGAAATGCGTAGGTTTAGCAACTTATTTACTGATAGACCTAGAGAATAAGATAGAAAGAGGTAGATTCCACGCCAGTATGTTTAAGAGGTATCGGACAGAGACCGGAATAGCCGCAGAGAAAGGAGAGAGCACGACGGGCATTAGAAGGAAGGAAGGAAGTGAGACAGCACGAAGGTCGAGTACGCGGGATGAAAACAATGAGACGGTGCCGGGCCGTACAGAGGATACACTCACACCGTAATACAAGATATAGCGAGGGGAATCCTGACGTCACACCGGACGACCGTTCTGGGAAGAATGTTTCGAATTCTAGCGAAACAAGGCAGGCGGGAGGACGAGGCTCGAGAAATGGTACACCGAATTGGCCAAGACAAACGGCGAAAGGAGAAATAGGCCACCGGGGAATACCAATAAATATAGTCATAATAGAGAACACTATAAAACGAGGCCGTTAGCATGGAATGGATTACAAACGCGAAGAATATCAGAACAATCAAAGAGACAGTGCAAAAATGGAACGGTTCATCGAGTATCCAGTGCAGTACCTTCGGAAGAACGAGCGCTATATAGCGGAGGTGCTGGACATAATTAGCCCGGGAAAATTTTATCTCGGGCTGAAGAAGAACGGTGAACGGAGGGAGGTGGTATTAAAATCAGTGGGAACTTTAAGAAAGGATAACCCAGAGATAAACCCGCTTCTCGAGGAGGAGGCGTACGAGGACCGGGCGGTATTATTTCTGCTGGAAGAACAGGATGACAGCGAGAAGTATACCTTTTTCCGGGGAACGGTGATAAAGAAAAAACAGGAAGAATATGCAGTTTGGCTCGGGGATGTGGCAGAATGAATAACCATCTCACTGGAGAAATTGTACACCTGCCCGTCACGTTATCTGGGGGAACCGTATTTTGCTGTGACGGCGGCAATTCATCGTCACGGACCGACGGCGGTGGAATGGACCCAGCGGGCACGAGAACGACTAATTGCATTGACAGTGGGGCAGGAGCTGGATATCTACGTTGACGAAATCGACCAGACTGTGGAGGTGATATGAGTAGAGATCCACGGATCGAACAACGACCGTGGATACGAGGTAGCGCAGCAGGTACGGCGTAGCGGAGACGCGAGACGAACGGCGGCCAACGGGCCATTTTCATATGGACGTGATGGAGGTTGCCTTGGAAAACACTTCCGCGAGGAAAGGAGACGGGAGAGGGCTCAGGGAGTGAGACATGTGGACGTCAGGACCAACAGGGGGCAAGGTCGACCAGGCGAATCAGCAGGTGCCATGAGCCGATGGATGGAGTACCTACTGCAGGAGCTGAGATCGTTGGAGGAGCAGTATTCGATTTCCGAGGAAGAGGTAGAAGAGGAAGCCCTGGAGGAGTTGTCGTTGCCGGAGCCTGACACGGAGACAACAGAAATGCTTGTCGAATGGGGAGTTGTTGCGCCGAGAGAAGACTACGAAACGGACAGTGATGCTGACAAGGACAACGACAGTGACGGACAATGAATAAATAAAAGAAAAGAAAAATCACATATATGCTGGCGTTGGAGTTTCATTTGGCGTAAATTTTCTATAGGCTAGGATAGATATAGGATCTAGAAAATAAGAAGCGAAATGGAGTAAGTTATTCATAAGTGCGAGGAGCAGACGGGATCGAAAGGAGTTGGAAATCAGGTTGGTAAGTATATCAGAATAAAAAAAAAAAAAGGAAAAGAAAAAGAAAAGAAAAGGAGAAGAGAATGAAAAAATAAAATAATGATAATAACAATGATAAAAAGAATAATAATAATAATAATGACAATATATATATATATATAATTAAATGAAGATGGAGTTTTGGAAGGAAGACGGAGGCAGGATCCTACTAGAGATCTTTTTGAGGGAGTTGCGAGGGCAGCTTTTTTCAGAAAGATCTCGGGGGATAATGTAACATAGTTACATGCGCTAGAGCGATATTATAAATCCGAACGGTTAGAAGAGCCGAAATTATATTTGAAGCGTTGAGTACAGCGGACGCTAGGCCGACGAACCCGGACCTAGTACAAAAACGGGTGACGTCACGCCTCTGCAATTCGGTCGTCTCCGAAAACAGCAGGTCATCGACCAGCTGTCCTTGCTCGGCGACGAGGGAGAGACAGGGGGGGGCGTGACAAGAGTTGCTCGCATAATCGAGCGAATTTGGAAAATCTTGTAGCCAAAGTCTCGAATGACGTAGAGGGAACTAGGGTGGGGAAACGTCTATAAAAGAGCTTGCTGCGAAGGCTCTCTTCTTGGTAATACCAGTTTAACTAAAACGAATACTGAGTGCAAGAGTTCACAAAAACGATTAATCTCAAATTTAAAAAGGAGAAATACATAAAGAAACCTGGCGGCAACAATTAGTCGATAGTTTGAAAGCGAAATAACACTAGAAGTAGTTAGGAATAATCAGGATAGAATCAAGTGAATAAATATAAGCCAAGAAAGTAAGTGCATCGGAATGAGTGAATATGGTATAAGAGAATAAATTACATAGTGCGGACTTTAAACCAGCAGGGACAACAGGAATTGCCCGTTCCTGTGAGTGTAAGCGAGAAAAGGCGAAAAATAATAAAAGAGCGAAAGAGAAAAGCATTGTAAATAGAGTTTATACACTCTATCAAGGAGTAAGTCTGACGCGAGTGGCTGTGTGTGTGCACGTTAGAAGCTAAGAGGGCAATACCAACCCGTGTACACGTAAGATATTCGAGCCCGAGAATACCGAGAATTGATGCTCGAATAAGAAGAAGTAACGTCGAAATAATCGCCGGAATTCCCGAATTGAAGTACACCGAAGATAGTAAAAATTAGTTCTAATAAAGTGAAAAGAAGACTAGAAATAGAGTAAGATATGAATAGTGTAAAGTAGATTTAGGTGCGTAGGATTAAATAACACCTTTAAGGTAATACTGTGCCAAATCAGCTGTATTGCACGACTCGATAATCGGGACAGTAAAAGATAGAGAATGAAAACAGAATAAAAGAAAAGGAATTGTACACAGAGTTATGTTACGTCAAAATCGCGGCCTATCTTACGAAACCCACGAATTTAACATAGATGCACGTTTCGGTGTATCTTTTCCTTGCTCTGGTCAAGGAGAATAAATTCTCCCTTTACCACACCCGACGAGAAAATATCGAAGACGCAAGCCCGTTTTTGAGTCTAACCTCGCGGAAAATTACTCGGGATAGGGCTGGAGTGCGTTTTGTTCTTGGTTGGGGATAATCACTTCACGAATAAGGGGGTGGGACTTGAATGACTATTTCACGCGGAGCAAGATTTCACTTTAATTGGTAATTGAAAATTGTACTTACGGTTGTTTGTCGCTCTGGTTCTTGCTGTTCAACCATACAAATAACTTGTTGGTGAAGCAAGTATTTCTATGCATGGAAACGAGAGAGAGCGAGAGAGAACTTCTATTGAGAGCGACTCGCCTAACTTGGTTACTCGTACATTTCGTTCGTACCCAAGTCAGCTAGATCGCCGTTCAGACCTCGCGCAAGGCGTTTATCGTTGCGTGGAGAGTCGGCCAGTCTCGCTTTCCTACAGCAGAAGCTCCATTGCAACTCAATTTTAGTCTCATCTCTTTCTCGTTTTTCTGTCTATTTTTCGCTATTTCACCATCAATTAATCCTAATATTTCCTTTGTCCTTTCTATATAGACATAACATGTTCTATATATTTATGATGGTATTTTTACTATAAATTCCAATATTTTACGAGAGACATATCAATATAATCCCGAGAGAAAAGGGAAATTAATCCTGATATACTGATCTTTCTTCTAAAGGGTGATTTTTTAAGAGCTTGAGAACTTTTTTTAAAAAAAAAACGCATAAAATTTGCAAAATCTCATCGGTTCTTTATTTGAAACGTTAGATTGGTCCATGACATTTACTTTTTGAAGATAATTTCATTTAAATGTTGACCGCGGCTGCGTCTTAGGTGGTCCATTCGGAAAGTCCAATTTTGGGCAACTTTTTCGAGCATTTGGGCCGGAATAGCCCGAATTTCTTCGGAAATGTTGTCTTCCAAAACTGGAATAGTTGCTGGCTTATTTCTGTAGACTTTAGACTTGACGTAGCCCCACAAAAAATAGTCTAATGGCGTCAAATCGCATGATCTTGGTGGCCAACTTACCGGGCCATTTCTTGAGATGAATTGTTCTCCGAAGTTTTCGCTCAAAATGGCCATAGAATCGCGAGCTGTGTGGCATGTAGCGCCATCTTGTTGAAACCACATGTCAACTAAGTTCAGTTCTTCCATTTTTGGCAACAAAAAGTTTGTTAGCATCGAACGATAGCGATCGCCATTCACCGTAACGTTGCGTCCAACAGCATCTTTGAAAAAATACGGTCCAATGATTCCACCAGCGTACAAACCACACCAAACAGTGCATTTTTCGGGATGCATGGGCAGTTCTTGAACGGCTTCTGGTTGCTCTTCACTCCAAATGCGGCAATTTTGCTTATTTACGTAGCCATTCAACCAGAAATGAGCCTCATCGCTGAACAAAATTTGTCGATAAAAAAGCGGATTTTCTGCCAACTTTTCTAGGGCCCATTCACTGAAAATTCGACGTTGTGGCAGATCGTTCGGCTTCAGTTGTTGCAGGAGCTGTATTTTATACGGTTTTACACCAAGATCTTTGCGTAAAATCTTCCATGTCGTCGAATAACACAAACCCAATTGCTGCGAACGGCGACGAATCGACATTTCACGGTCTTCAGCAACACTCTCAGAAACAGACGCAATATTCTCTTCTGTACGCACTGTACGCATTCGTGTGGTTGGTTTAATGTCCAATAAAGTAAACTGAGTGCGAAACTTGGTCACAATCGCATTAATTGTTTGCTCACTTGGTCGATTATGTAGACCATAAATCGGACGTAAATCGCGAAACACTTTTCGAACCGAACACTGATTTTTGTAATAAAATTCAATTATTTGCAAGCGTTGCTCGTTAGTAAGTCTATTCATTATGAAATGTCAAAGCATACTGAGCATCTTTCTCTTTGACACCTTGTCTGAAATCCCGCGTGATCTGTCAAATACTAATGCATGAAAATCCTAACCTCAAAAAAATCACCCTTTATTACCCGACTATACTTGGTAAGCTCATAAATTCAATGTGGGTTGTACTCGTTTTCGAGTAACAGCCCTGGGTAGTTTCCATATGGAAGCATAATTGTTCTTTTTGCTGCTGATATTTTACCTACAGTATTCGTGTGAACATTTTAATAGTCATAACTCTTTCGTTTAAATCAACAGTTCCTCCACTTTTGTTAATTGTTTCGCTTAGTTAATAATTGTTCGTGATTTTATTATCTTTGTAAAGAGAGAGAGAGAGAGAGAAGATTTCAGGCAAGAGCGAGAAGAAAGGGTGCGGTCGCTTGGTCACGTGATAGCGTTCCCTCCAACCGCTCCCTTATGACCAACAACGCCCCGACGGCGACTAGCCGAACCCCTGGTCTAGGATCGAGGGTAAGGCCGCGCTGAATCATAGATCCATAAATGGCAGTCGATAACCGGGTCTACGCAGTAGATCTCATGGTTTGAAAGTTTGCCTTTTGACCGGGAGCGCCGAAAAATTCCATCTTTACAAGATTAATTTTTCCCGGGAGACGGTCGGTAGGGCCGCATCTTCACCCTGTTCCGATCTCCGTCGCTAAAATCGCTCTCCTCTCCTCTTAAGAAGTTCGAGAATAAAGGAAAAATTTGGAAAGTTACTTTTACTGTAGCGAAACTAAAGCAGAAGAACTTTAACGTAATCGAAATGAAAAAGATAAACGCTACGTTACGTCAGGACGTAACAGTTAATACACTCTGTACCAGGAGCTAGTGCGATGCGAATGACTAGTGGTGTGAGTATATCTGTGTACCGAACGTCCAGCAATACTGCTGCACGAGAAGAATAATAGACTTCTGGAATTACCGAGAAGTTGCAGACTCGTAATACGGAAATAATATTAAAACAATCACCGAAATTACCAGTATTGTATGCGTCATCATAAAAATAGAGACCAGAGACTGTCAAAAGTAACTTGTTAAAGAATAATTTCCTTTATTAATAAAACCGATTCTCATTCACCTCGAAGTCTAAGATTAATTAGTCCTGTGTTCGAGCCCGGATTCCCGCGATAAATAAAAATTATTGATAACGATAAAAATTACCGTTACAGTACATCACCATCGCTAAATATTTCCCTAGGCCTTGCTTTTGTAAAGTGATCGCGTGCGGCCATCTTCTTGATTAGTCGTATTCATTACATCGCTGCAGTATATGCAGAGAGAGAAAGAGAAAAAGAGAGAAAGAGCGTGTTAAAAGAATATATATAAAAGTGAGCCGCTTTGAAAAATCTCTAGTTAATTGTCTGATGTACTGTGGTTACTACTACTACTACTCTAACAGCACAATCATGGTCAGAGTGGTAAAGCGCTCAACGATAAGAAAATTGATAGAGTTTATATTGAAGCGTAGACCGTCGTTGAGTTCGCGGTGGGGGAGAAGAAATTTACAGATCACCCTATGGGAACTTCCGACCCAGGCGGTTGTTCGTAAGATTCGCGGTATGCTGTACGAATGTCATCAGCACGATTTAGTTGACGCGCATAATACTGGATTGCTTGATAATCAAATAATTATTGATTCGGTTGTGCGTGTTATTCGTCGACGCGGTTGGCTGAATGAGCCTGCTCCGCAGCCCATACTCAATAAAAGACGTAAGTAATATACAGCGTTAATTACTTTTATTTTATTTTCTTTATTTCATAAGACTTTTATATAATAGTTCGACGGTATGAAGACGAAGAAATGGGATCCGACACCTATGATTTCAATGAGGAGGGTAGAACCGATTCAGATGATCATAGCAGGGACAACGATGGTGACAGCTCCGCAGGGAATCGTTGGATAAATTTTACCAACCATTCTGCGGTTATAAACCAATAAACGGTCTTTTCATGGCCGGCCCCGCGAGTGAACCAGATGGAGCCGTCGCAGGTCCATCGCGACAATACAGTTCAAACGATGAAAACAATAGCAATACAGACAACGAGGAAGAAGAAGAAGAAGAAGAAAAAGAGAAGGAGGAGCAAGACGAGGACGATGACGAAGAAGAGGAGGAGGAGGGGGAGGAGGACCCGGTAGATTCAGGTAAGCTTTTAATAATACAATTACGCTGGCAAAAATTAAAAAATTACGGGGATAATAATAGTAAAATAAAAAAACAGGGTACGAGTCGGACCCAAACGTTTTTCGCTTTGCACGATTTACTGTGTCTAGACCGCCGACAATCCAGATGGTTTACGAAATGCGTTGGCGGTTGTCGGGTGCAGTCGACGGATTCGAGGACTAGAAGCAAATATAAGTTTGTAAATCTTACGTTACACGAATTATATACATAATATATAGCTAGCGACAAACAAAAAATTTAGTTTAATGAAATAAAAATTCTAATAAATGGTTTAATTATGCTTGCAGGTAGACAGACTGGCGATGGAAGGACTGCACGGGAAGGTGATATTTTGCCTCCTGGTGAAACTTTTGGTATAGACAATGAGGAGAGACGATATTTTCCACGCTTTAGGATCCAGGGTCGAGAGACAGATTTTTATTTCTGTTAGCCACCGGACGGTATCGATCATCTGACATGGTTCGAGGGCGGTGTACGAGATGTTCTCACACATCTTACAGAATCGTGCGAAGGACATGATTATGAGGGTATGACTCTGAGCGTACCGTCTTTCGCGCAAGGACCTGTTTGGTTATCATTTCGACCAGCTCGTGACATTGTTCCTGACAGTATATGGCGACTATTTAATAGTATAGCTCAGAGCACGCGCGAATTTCAAATAGACCCTGGTACATGTAGAATAACGACATGTATGTTATAGTACGAGGCGTCGAAGGAGCCGGTGTCGGCACCAGGCTTACACACGAGTCTATAGCAAAAAAGTCAATTTTACGCATAAGTAATCGCAATAATTTGTGTCTACAGCGATCCCTTGTCACAGCCTGAACGCGGTCAAATACGTACGAGCGAGCTACACAGACGATGGTGTCAAATTCGAAACGGGCTTCGAGGTGCGCAATATACAGCAGCGATAGAGCTCACGCGTAATGCAGCGGTAACGACACCGTCTAGAGGGTGCGGTGAGCACGAAATGCAGCTTTTCAGGAGTACTTGGCTCACGAGAGTATAGCGATTGTTGTTTATGAATTTCTCACGTTCTCGCGGTCCGGCTCTGTACGATGGGCGAAAATCCGAACTCTCTGCAATAGGTAAAATTAATCATACACTCTTTATTCTCTAATACGAGCGTTCTCATCACTACCAGCCAATATTAAATCTTGCTGGTGCGCTAGGTAGTCGGGGGTTCTGCGCACAATGTAATTCCAAGTATATTCGAGTACTCGAGCATCGCTGTAGCTATCAATGTGCTCGATGTAAATCCACTTATTGCAACGGCAATACAGACTCCCAGCCTGAGTATTGCACAGACTGTAATCGTTCGTTCTTTGGTGCCTTTTGCCTCGCTCATCATAAGGGTGAAGGCTCCGCGGGTACCACGTCTCGTAAATATAGACGGTACAGCATCTGTAAAGCATTGAATATCTGTAGAGGCTGATTAAAACGCGTATGATTAAAACCACAGATAAAAAGTTACATGTATGTGGTATATCGTTTTGTATTACATGCAAGCATACGTGACCGACTACGCACGCGTGTATAGCACCTCTCAAGAAACCAGAGGCGCAAAAGGAGAAGAAAAAAGACAAGCCTTCCACGAGATTTTGATTTTATGATTTTGAGACGCAGCAGGACGAGCAATTGCACGATGATAAATGGAAACGAATTCATGAGCCGAATTTATGTGTTACACAATGCGTATGTATGACATGTCTGGATATCACAGATATAGAGACCGATTGTGCTGACTGTGGTTAACGTGATTTCGTGTTTATCGATGATCCTGTTGGGGAGCTCATGAAATTGGCATTATCGCAAAACTTTAAAAAGACCATCTGCATTGCTCAGAATGGGAGAGGTTTCGACGCACAATTTATTCTACGGTATTTAATCGAAGTGCAAAAAACACAGTTGCCCTGATTATGAATGTTACGAAGATTGTCTCGATGAACCTAAGGCCTTTGGTTTCGCTGATGAGGTGGCAAAAGCTACATTTCCCTATTTATTCAACACACCTGAATGTAAGAATTACTCAGATCCTCTGCCCACTATGCATTTTTACTCACCCGATACCATGTTCTCAGCGGATCGCGAGCGATTTTTATAATGGTTTTAGGAAAAATCAAGTCGCGTCGATTATAAATTTGATTTTGCGACGCAATTTGTGCAATATTGTCGTACAGATGTTACGGTTTTGAGACGAGCGTGTTTAGCTTGTCGAGAGTTACTTATACGTTGCGGCAGCGTGTGCCATTTTACAGAAGCATACACGATAGAATCAGCATGTATGAGAGTATTTCGAAAGAATTTTCTACAGAAAGATCGCGTTGCGGTGTTACCACCTGTGGGGTGTCGCTGGGGCGATAAGCAGTCGCGCAAGGCCGTCGTATGGCTCGTGTGGCTCGAGGGTGAGCGCAACTGCGTTATCGCTCATGCTGGACGCACGAGAGAGTATCGCCCTCCGACCGGCCTACCGGCTGTCGACGGATACTACGTGGATGCGGGGGTCCATCACGTTCTTCAATTACACGGCTGCTTTTGGCATGGTTGTCCGCGATGTTATCGCGTGGATAGAGATGCTCGAACTAAATTCGGCGATACAATGGATGAGCGATACGAGCGTACCGTTCTTATTTCCGGTCGAATCAGATCGAAAGGGTATGGGTAGGGCTCTGTCGAACGAGGTCGAACGAAAAATTCTGTCATCTTGTACGACGTCGCGAATGGGGAGCAGATACGCTATGTGGATGTGTGCTCGCTGTATCCATGGGTGTGTAAAAATGGATAATATCCCGTTGGACATCTGTCTGAGAATCTGGTGGATGAAGTTGACAGATCTGTGAATGTACCGAATACCCATAAAAACTCACTCTCGACAAGGTGATAAATAAAACCAGACAAGTTGTTGTTATCGTGTGAAAGTGGTTTATTTCACCTTCCGACAGGCGGTCCAAAGTACACGCAAAGTACATAATTTATAAAAACATTACAAGTGAAAATTAATACAAAAATCAGTTAAATTTAGAAAACAATCCAAAAACATAGATTTTGAAAAAATACAAATTATAAAAATAAATAAACAATTTGAATTGAATTCTGACTTTCAACAGCACACAATTATATTAATTCTTCTATTTTCTACTCCTCACCGACATAGAATTGCACTGAATTGTGACGGTGTACTCTTACCGTGTATTTGAGTCCTGTTGAGCTTGAAAGTTGAGCGAATCCGGTGAATTGCGACAGAGAAAAAGGTCCGAGAGTCCGAGAGTCCTGTTGTGTATGCTGTTCTGCCGGTGTCTAGCCAAAAGAAAGTGTCAAAATATGGCTGCGGGTATGAAAGCGTCGTTGGGCGCTGAAGTCAGTTGAGCGAGATAGCCGGTGAGCGAAACCAAAGTCAAGCGAGAGAGACATCCTCTCGCTCGACGCGGCATGCCAACGAGGCACATCCTCGGCTTCGCGAAGCTCTGCCTCGGCTATCTTCGACTCAACCGAACGAAGTGTGCTAGAGCACCGCAACAGGTAGGCGTACGACGAATATCGATCGCCGTGCGCCAGCTGATTCTCCAACAGAATCTTCCAACAAAACTGTACGTAGGGGACGAGTGTCGAGAACTCGTAGGACTTGAAAACGATCTAAGTGTTGTCGAAGGTCTCGTGAAGTGTACCGTGATGGCACCACGCAATTTGTATATCCCCCTTGTTACATCCTGACGTAACGTCGCGTTTATCTTTTTCATTTCAATTACGTTAAAATTCTTCTGCTCTAGTTTCGCTACAGTAAAAGTAACTTTCCAGATTTTTCTTTTTATTCTCGAACTTCTTAAGAGGAGAGGAGAGCGATTTTAGCGACGGAGATCGGAACAGGGTGAAGATGCGGCCCTACCGACCGTCTCCCGGGAAAATTAATCTTGTAAAGATGGAATTTTTCGGCGCTCCCGGTCAAAAGGCGAACTTCCAAACCATGGGCTCTACTGCGTCGACCCGGTTATCGTCTGCCATTTATGGATCTATGATTCAACGCGGCCTTACCCTCAATCCTAGACCAGGGGTTCGGCTAGTCGCCGTCGGGGCGTTGTTGGTCATAAGGGAGCGGTTGGAGGGAACGCTATTACGTGAGCAAGCGACCGCACCCTTTCTTCTCGCTCTTGCCTGAAATGTTCTCTCTCTCTCTCTCTCTCTTTACAAATATGATAAAATCACGAACAATTATTAACTAAGCGAAACAATTAACGAAAGTGGAGGAACTGTTGATTTAAACGAAAGAGTTATGACAATTAAAATGTTCACACGAATACTATAGGTAAAATATCCGCAGCAAGAAGAACTATTGTGCTTCCATATGAAAACTACTCAGGGCTGTCACTCGAAAACGAGTGCAACCCACATTGAATTAATGAGCTTACCAAGTAAAGTCGGGTAATAGAAGAAAGATCAGTATATCAGGATTAATTCCCCTTTTCTCTTGGGATTATATTAATATGTACCTCGTAAAATATTGGAATTTATAGTAAAAGTACCATCATAAATATATAAAACATGTTATGCCTATATAGAAAGGATAAAGGAAATATTAGGATTAATTTATGGTAAAATAGCGAAAAATAGACAGAAAAACGAGAAAGTGATGAGACTAAAATTGAGTTGCAATGAAGCTTCTGCTGCAGGAAAGCGAGGCTGGCCGACTCTCCACGCAACGATAAACGCCTTGCGCGAGGTCTGAACAACGATCTAGCTGACTTGCGTACGGACGAAAAATACGAGTAACCGAGTCGGGCGAGTCGCTCTCAGAAAAAGTACTCTGTCGCTCTCTCTCGTTTCCATGTATAAAAATACTTGTTTTACCAGCAAATTATATATATGGAATATGTTACACATATATATATAGGATAAAATGAAATGTTAAGATTATTTTACAGCGGAATACCAAAAGTAAGACGAAACGAGAAAGAGAGAAAACTATAACACGTTTCAATAAAGCTTCCTCTGCAGGAAAGCGAGCCTGGCCGACTCTCTGCGCCACGACAAACGCCTTATCGCTAGGGCTGAACGGCGATCTAGCCGACTTGGGTACGAACAAAATGTACGAGTAACCAAGTTAGGCGAGTCGCTCTCAATAGAAGTTCTCTCTCGCTCTCTCTCGTTTCCATGCATAGAAATACTTGTTTTACCATCAAGTTATTTATATGGAATACATTACACATATATAGACAGGATAAAATGAAATGTTAAGATTGTTTTACAGCTAAATATCAAAAGTAAAACTAATCGAGAAAGAGAGAAAACGGTAACGCGTTTTAATAAAGCTTCCTCTGCAGGAAAGCGAGGCTGGCCGACGCTCCACGCCACGATAAACGCCTTATCGCTAGGGCTGAACGGCGATCTAGCCAACTTGCGTACGAACGAAATGTACGAGTAACCAAGTTTGACGAGTCGCTCTCAAGTAAAATCCTTCTCTCTCTCTCTCTCGCTCTCGTTTCTATAGCACGAGAATAATCGTCTAACTAACAAATTATTTAAGAAACCTTATTAACTATAAGAAGTCTTACGTCTAACCAGCAAATTATTTTAGAAAACTTTTAAACTATAAGAAGTTTAACGTCTAACTAACAAATTATTTAAGAAAACTTATTAGCTATAAGTAGAGTAATCACTAATTTAACGAATAACCAATGATGCTTGGAATAAGCCATACCTGAACAAAACAATTTATACTAATAAGAGATTAACGCAGAAATCAGGTTGCATACGTCGAAGTTAACTACAGAATCTGTAACAAAATTATTACTAGTGGTTTCATGTGAAGTGTTATGCCGGTACCGAGTAATTGGATTATTCGGTAGTCGGTATAATATTAAAAGTTATTATTTTTTGGGATCGTTTGCCGATAAGGAGATGGATCTCGAGTAAAAGATGGAAACGCGAATTTATATAAAAGGAAGTATTTATTATAAGCAACGGTAACTTTCCGTTGCCTATTTATATATCAAAGTAAGAAGTACAATAATGCGTTGTTTCGAGTATTAAACGAGGAACCAACCGTTCTCTTTTCAATCTAATTTAATACTGTCTTTTCGTAAAGCAGTTGCTAACTGTCTTCACGAAAATCCCTTAATTCGCAATTTTAGCGTTAGCCTTTCGCCCGAACGCCAAGCGAGTCGCTCATGCTGCGTCAGCGTTCTTGGGGTCGTTCATACGATCGGGCATTGGACTTCGTTTCTTGTCTTGAACGAATTCCAATGTTTCTTTGCTATGGAATATTCCCAAATATACTAAATACGGAGTGGAATATTCCGCGGCACAACAAAAAGATTTAATTAAGTTCCGTCCAAACGCTGAAAAACTAAGCCATTACCATACACACATCCACATAGAAGCGAGCATAAGGATATTACCTAGACTAGGAAATTCTATCGAAAGTAGGTCTAGAAGCGGGGTGGTAAAAATCGCCTAATTTTCAGGGGAAAAACGCCTTGAACGCGTTCCCTCTCCTAATCGCGTGGTCCTATGTGTAGCACATCGCGCGGACAAATCAGAGCGCGCCATACCGATGCATTTGCCTAAATCTATGGCTATGCATGTCGAGAAGCTACTCTGCGGAGTAAGGGGAATGAATACGTGTATGGTCGAGATCGACCACGGGGAAATTCTTATAATCAGGATAAGGTTTTATCCCTTCTCTTCTTTTACGCGCTTGACGACAAGAATTTTCGACGCTCAGGAGCCCCATAAAAGGCCGCGAAAATCGGCCGGCGACACTTTTTCACTGGGAGTCAAGTAAGACAGTTTCACGGGGGGTTAAGTAGAGGACTAATCACTACCCTGGCAGTCAATAAGTAAGAGTACAGTACTTATAATTATTAACGCTTGAAAAATCGGGAATATTGAACGTGCAACATTCAACTACTCATGTAGTTTTATTTCAATAAATAATTATTAATACGCACCAACGCCTACGTTCGATTTTGAGTTTGTACGACTATACCAGTCTACGTCTAAACCAACGTTCAACAGCAAGAACCAAAGCGACAAACAACCGTAAGTACAATTTTCAATTTCCAATTAAAATGAAATCTTGCTCCGCGTGAAATTGTCATTCAAGTCCCACCCCCTTATTCGTGAAGTGATTATCCCCAACCAAGAACAAAACGCACTCCAGCCCTATCCCGAGTAATTTTCCGCGAAGCTAGACTCAAAAACGGGCTTGCGTCTTCGGTATTTTCTCATCGGGTGTGGTAAAGGGAGGATTTATTCTCCTTGACCAGAGCACGGAAAATATACACCGAAACGTGCATCTATGTTAAATTCGTGGGTTTCGTAAGATAGGCCGCGATTTTGACGTAACAAATTCTGGGGGCTCGTCCGGGATATTAGAGTGTTAGTTTTGTTCAAACTAATATTGTGTAAAAGAATCAACTGAACAGAAAATATTTTCACTTTGCCTTTTTTACCGTGGTTTTGTAAGCCGATTTAATCCTCGAAAATCGATTTTTTCATTTTTATTGAGTTTTAGTGATTCAATTCATTTCACGAAAAATAATCCCTCTTTGTTACTGAATTTTGTAAAACGATTTAATTTATAAAATCCACCTTTTCCCTTTTTACCGCATTCTCAAGAATTGATTTATTTTAAAGAAATCGATTTTTTACTTTTTATTGAATTTTAACGATTCATTGTGTTGTGCCGCGGAATATTCCACTCCGTATTTAGTATATTCGGGAATATTCCATAGCAAAGAAACATTGGAATTCGTTCAAGACAAGAAACGAAGTCCAATGCCCGATCGTATGAACGACCCCAAGAACGCTGACGCAGCATGAGCGACTCGCTTGGCGTTCGGGCGAAAGGCTAACGCTGAAATTGCGAATTAAGGGATTTTCGTGAAGACAGTTAGCAACTGCTTTACGAAAAGACAGTATTGAATTAGATTGAAATGAGAACGGTTGGTTCCTCGTTTAATACTCGAAACAACGCATTATTGTACTTCTTACTTTGATATATAAATAGGCAACGGAAAGTGACCGTTGCTTATAATAAATACTTCCTTTTATATAAATTCGCGTTTCCATCTTTTACTCGAGATCCATCTCCTTATCGGCAAACGATCCCAAAAAATAATAACTTTTAATATTATACCGACTACCGAATAATCCAATTACTCGGTACCGGCATAACATTTGGTGGCAGCGGTGGGATCTGCCGAAGTTAAGTGATTCGTGATTTATTGGGACAAAAGTGTTTTGGACAAAGTTGAGAATACTCTGAAGTGACGACTACGACGCGTGCAAGGACACCAGTGTAGTTCGTGAAAACCCGACTAATCTAACGCGAAGACGCAAAGTGAACGTCGGTGCGGGGTGACGTATCGGTCAACCGTTTAAAGTCCCGATTGACGGTGTCACGTTAAGTCGCGGAAAACCGCACAAAGTGTGCAGCCGAGTACGCAAAGCAGCTACTCGAAAAGAAGCCGTCGCGCAATCGTTGGCGACGCACCAAGGACGAACCCAGGAACCAACGGAGATACGGGTCAACGGTACCAGGGAGGACAACTGGACCAACCTTCGAGGAAAGCTAAGAGACAACGGGTCTACAGCACCGAAGGAACAGCACCCGAGGACATCGCAATGGAAAGGACCGCCTTCCAGATCATCATACTGTAAGTGGCGGTTACGTTATTAGTACATATTGCCGATAAAAATCAAAGCCAGTCAGGGAAAAATATATTTTGAAATTTTGAAAAAACAAAGTTAATAATTTTGCCGAAGCCAGTGTAGAATAGATATTTGGGAATATTCTAAAGTAGAGTTAGCCGAGAAATTTGCAAGCATGTCAGATCCTAGAGGAGCCCGACCAAGAAATAGGGGCAATTCGCTAGAGACGACGTTGCCCGGCGAAGAAGTAGACCCTACAGCCGGTTTAGCTGCGGCAGTAGGAGACATCGTTTACGAAGCGCGCAGGGCGCTATTCGAGCTCTCGCCGTCGGGGCGAATCCCTTCGTCCAGACAAGGGGCCCTGGCGGACAGACTGACGGCCCAGTTTGGCGTAAACCCACGTAGGGGTGCGTCATTCGGGGATCATGACAGCAACGTTAGCGACGACTTGCTTAATATGGCCACTGGCGAGCAAACGCCTGAACGCATCACCGAGGACATGGTTGAGCGAGAAATAGAAAATATGCGAACCATAGATCGTGTAGGTTTTTCAGCAGCTACCGGTACGACAGCCCGGTCGGTACCAGCGAGAGTACGCGATCGGTTGGAAGCGGTCGACCGAAGCCAACGCGAACTGGAAAGAGCGCGACGCCAGTGCGAGAGGCTGCAGCGCGAGCACGATAGAGGCCAACGCGAACTCGATCGCGAACTCAGGGAGGCAGAAACGCCGTCGGCAAGACGGAATTTGGCCGACACGCTGAACGAGGTTGGTGCGGACGAGTACGAGCTCATCCACTCCTTAAGAGAGCAAATTGCCGAGCTCCAGCGACGGTTAGGAGGAGCAGGGATGGAGGACATCCCGCCCCCCGCACTGCCCCCGAGACGCACGCGGTTCGAAGAGACGCAGAGGCCCTCAAATATGCTCAGCCTCAGCCTCGGAATAAAAATGGTAAAAACATTCGACGGCAAAGATTCGAAGGCATTGCCGCTCTTCTTAAAGTCCTGCGAGACGATATTCCGCAGGGTAGCAGAGGAGGAGCATGACACTCTCCTCGAGTTGATCGTTATGAGTAAGCTAGAGGGTGCAGCAGCAAGACAACTGCAGCACAAAACCATCAGCACCATGGCGCAACTCAGGAGCGAGTTGGAAGCGTTGTACGGACAACGGAAGTCCCTGGCCGCGCTGCAAATGGAGTTCAGCTCTTTCCGGCAGGGACAGAACGAGGACATCGCCGCCTATGCGGCAAGAACGGAGAGAATCACGGTAGACATCGCCGAAATACTCTGCGAACCGTTGCAAACGGAGGATCAAAAGATCACGGTCGAGAGCGTCACACGACGAAGCGCACAGGCCAACTTCGAGAACGGCCTGCACGGCCAGGTGCAAGTGCTGGTACGTGCGAGAAACTACCAAACGCTGCATGACTCTGTGGCTGGGGCCATAGAGATAACCAACATGGTGCAGCCAAAGGGAGGGGTTGGTGGAGCAATAAGCCACCCCAGAAGGTCCCAAGGTGCACCATCCCAGCAGAACGAGAACTGTTTCACCTGCGGGAAACCAGGGCACGTGGCTCGAGACTGCACCCGCAGATCGGGAAGAGTAAGCCTACCGATGCCCAGCGAGAATACATCCATTCACAACGTTGACGTCGTGTGCAACTATTGCCAAAAAAGGGGCCACATGTGGAAAGACTGCAGGAAAAGATTGTCGCAGAACAAAAGCGATCCTGCCCAGTCTTCACAGCATCCCCAACGTCCAAGGGACTCAGGGGGCAAGAATGAAAGGTCCACGGTAAATGCAAGTGCAAGTCGATCGAAGACCGATGCCAGCCCGCTGGGAACCATGAGGATAACTACGCTAACTGTCCAGCAGAGACCTGCACGCAAGCAGAAGGAAACAACGCTGCGGCTCCTACAAGTGACGCTGCCGGCGTCGAGTGCCACCGCCAGCGACTTCGACATCGATGCACCGTTGGCCACAACCGGGGTACTCACCCTTAAAGCGGACACCGGAGCGCAGTGCAGCATAATCAAGGAAGGCTGCCTCAAGCCCGAAACCATGGTGAGCAGGTGCTCCGTGGAACTGCAGGGTGTTGCAGGAGAAAAATTCACCCCCCTTGGCATAGCAAAAATTGTGTTAGAGACACCGGCGCTAAACGTGAAACATTGGTTCTACATCGTTCCGAACGATGTGCCGTTGAAGGTCAACGGACTACTTGGCATCGATTTTATCAAGCAGCATAAAGCGGATATCCTGCATGGCGAGATGCTCAAGTTGTATGGGCACTGCATGCCGCTAAGGGACGGCGCGACGAGGATATATTCGTCACCACGCAGTAGAACTGCAGCCACGTGCAAATACATAGGCCTGCTTACGAAGACAAATTCTCTTTACGGAAACGGGTCTAACACGGATGCCGCCAAGGAGAATAAATCTGTCGGACTACCTATGAGGAGCGGAATCAGCCGAGGAAAAGTAGCAAGATTCCGTGTCACACCGTCAAAACCTAATAAAGTGAGTTTATATGGTTATAAAAACGACGGAGAAGTGCAACGGCCGTCGGCGACACTCGAGCCGTCGGAGAGAGCAAAGGCCGTACGGAGCCGGCAGGTCAAGGCACTACGCGTACGCTCAACGAGCACGGGGGCCAAACGCTTCGCGCAGCAACGACGGAAGCCCGACTTGGTGCCCCCCGGCAGCGAAAAGCAAGCAGCTCGCGCCGGAATAATGTGCGAATACAAGCGTGTATTCTATCTACAAGGGAACAAGCGACAGCACACGCACGAGGTGCAGTATCGCACACCCTTTAGGGTCAGATCGAAGGACCAAGAATTGCAACCCTTGCCTGGAAAGAAAGTAAAATCGGGGCATGGGTCCGGTAAAATGAATAAAGCCGAAAAAAGAAACACAGATGTAGACGCTCCGAGTCGCATATACGCGACCACGCGAAGTCTTCCAAGAGAGAGCAGAGAATGAAATCCGTGGATCGGAAAAGGACGGCACCACGGGGTAACTCGGCACAACGAATGACCGCACAAAGCGGAGGGCCGAGGATACCCCTTACAGCCGTGGTAGCTCGTCGGAGCGAGGGACCAAGCTCGCCCACGAGAAAGAAAAGGACAGCAAGCGCCCGGGTACGGACAGCCGAACAAAGCGGAGTGCCGAGAATACCCCGGGCCAGCCTAGCAACGCGGCAGAGAGAGAGGCCGCTCTGGCCAATGCGCCAGAAGAGGACAGAGAGATTCGCAGCGTGCCTGCAGAACGCTCTACTGAACCCCACAGCCCCGCCGAAAAGCCGTGCGGACGGGGAAGGGGTAGAGCACGCAAGCTACATACGCAGGCCACTGGTAAGACTGCGAGCACCGCTAACAAGGATAGAGCGGGCCCAGCACAGCATGGCGGACCCGCGAAGCGCGGAAGGCCGCGAAAGGCAAACGTTGCAAGGCCGCTCGAGACAGAGAACGACCCAACGGCGGAGCCACCGGTGGGCACACCAAGTGAAGAAACTGCGGACAGAGCACCGCAAAGGCCTGCTGAGGAAGCGAGGCACGGCGGGGCCCGTAGCCCACGAACTTCCAGCAGCGCGGACGGAGACAGTATTATGAAAGAGCGCAGCGACTGCCGCAGTGGCGTAGCCATTCCCTTCCGCGAAGATCGCATGAAAATCATAAAGGAATACCACGACACCCCCATAGGAGGGCATCAGGGTATCAGGCGTACGCTGCATCGGATCCGGACCAAGTACGACTGGCCCGGCCTGAGAAGAGATCTAGAGAATTATATATCGTCTTGCGAATCCTGTCAAAAGAATAAAATCAGGAAAAAGGAACGAGTGCCGATGGTGGTAACGGACACCCCATCGAGGTCATTTGAAAAGGTCGCGGTCGACATCGTCGGACCGCTACCGGAAAGCACTTCCGGGAAAAGATACATACTCACGTTCCAGGACTCGCTTACCAAATACAGTGCAGCGATATCACTGCCGAACCAAGAGGCTTCGACAGTCGCTAGAGCGCTCGTTGAAGAATTAATCTGCCGGCACGGAACGCCGGAAATAATATTATCAGATCAGGGTACGAACTTCCTCAGCTCGACCTTCAAAGAGATGTGTCGACTGCTGCGAATTAAAAAAAATACAAACTACGGCCTATCATCCCGAATCGAACGGCGCTTTGGAGAGGTCACATCGCACCCTTGCTGAGTACCTGAAAAATTTCATAGATGAGGATCAGGGAAATTGGGACGAGTGGCTGCCGTACGCAATGTTTACGTACAATACCACTCCACATACGGGGACCGGACTGTCTCCCCACGTGTTGGTGTACGGACGCGAGGCTGAGTTGCCGACCACCGTGAAACAGGAGCCCCGCAGCACCTATGCCTACGATGATTACGTCCACGAGCTACGCGAGCGGTTACGCGCTGCATGGACAGTAGCACGCGACAACCTGGAAGTCGCGAAAAGGAGGTCAAAGAATACGTATGACCAAGGCGCAGAGGTGCAGGAGTACCGCGTCGGCGAACGCGTACTCCTCCGTGACGAGACGGTGCGCAGGGGGCGGTCAGCTAAGCTGACCCCGAAGTGGACGGGACCTCACGAAATAGTAGAAAAGAGGCCCCCCGTCAATTACGTCATCCGAAAGGGACGAAAAACTCAGGCAGTGCATGCAAATCGCCTGAAGCTCTTTATAGAGCACTAAAATGAAATAAAAGCTAAATATAGTAATGGTAATTTAGAAAAATTCAGGCATACTGGCATTGATAGGCATATGTATAGTAACCGCCCGAGATTTCAGTATCAGAACCATCGGGCGAACGTCGCGGGTCATCAGGGAAAACTACCTTCCATCGTTCGATTTAAAATTAACGGAAATTGAAGGTCAGACACCCCCTAAGCAGACCGAGAGGACAAGTCCACTGCAGAGCGTGCTGCGAGACCCGGACGAGCTTCAAAAGCTCGGAGCTCGAGCCGACCAAATCTTGGACAACCTCAATACCGACGGAGACGGGATGCAATGCATCCATAATCTGAGTTCAACGAAACCGAACACCAACAAGGACAAGCGAGGCAACGACCCCGGCAACAGCCGAGGTAAACATCAACCTCGAGCCGATCGGACGACAACAGCCAGAAGAGCAACCGCGATCCGAGCTGGCCAGGTTATGCACCCGTCCCCTCAACCGAGAACGACACGCTCGGCACGAAAGACGATAAGAAGCAGAGGAAAAACTTCATCGTCAACGAATGAAAAAATGAATCATTTTATTGTATTGTTATATAACATCAAACAGTAAAATTGTAAGAGGAAATACGAGAGACCAATCGAAGAAAAAATTTTTTAAAGAAAAAATTTTTTCCTTTTAAGGGGGGAGGGATGTTGTGCCGCGGAATAATCCACTCCGTATTTAGTATATTCGGGAATATTCCATAGCAAAGAAACATTGGAATTCGTTCAAGACAAGAAACGAAGTCCAATGCCCGATCGTATGAACGACCCCAAGAACGCTGACGCAGCATGAGCGACTCGCTTGGCGTTCGGGCGAAAGGCTAACGCTAAAATTGCGAATGAAGGGATTTTCGTGAAGACAGTTAGCAACTGCTTTTCGAAAAGACAGTATTAAATTAGATTGAAATGAGAACGGTTGGTTCCTCGTTTAATACTCGAAACAACGCATTATTGTACTTCTTACTTTGATATATAAATAGGCAACGGAAAGTTACCGTTGCTTATAATAAATACTTCCTTTTATATAAATTTGCGTTTCCATCTTTTACTCAAGATCCATCTCCTTATCGGCAAACGATCCCAAAAAATAATAACTTTTAATATTATACCGACTACCGAATAATCCAATTACTCGGTACCGGCATAACAAATGCATTTCCTGAAAATTATCATCATTTATTACCGAGTTTTAGAAAAACGATTTAATTTACAAAATCCACCTTTTCCTTTTTTACCGCATTTTCGAGAATTGATTTATTTCAGAGAAATCGATTTTTTTCTTTTTATTGAATTTTAACGCATTTCATGAAAAATTATCATAATTTACTATTGAGTTTTTATAAAACGATTTAATTCATTAAATCCTACCTTACCCTTTTTTTCCGCACTTTCGAGAGTTAATTTATTTTAAAGAAATTGACTTTTTACAGTTTATTGAATTTTTACGATTCGATCCACTTCATGAAAAACTATCATTCTTTACTACTGAGTTCTTATAAAACGATCTAATTCATAAAATCTAACCTTTCCCTTTTTATCGCATTTTTGAGAATTGATTTATTTTAAAGAAATTAATTTCTTTTCTTTTTATTGACTTTTAACGAGCCAAGCCATTTCATATAAATTTATCATCTTTTTAGAAGAATACCAGCTATTATTCAAGTTATACGGTAAGCCTTCTTCGTAAATAAATTGACCTTGTGGAAATCAAATGTGGAAACTAATATTCGATAATGACTGGTAAATAAAAAAAAAAGGAGAGAAGATAAAACTTGTATTGAAAGACATATACGTGGATATACCAGGTATATGCATAAGTTTTTTCCGGTTTTTTGGTAAAAAAAAACCCGTAATTTTCAAGGGAAATTAATTTTTGTTTAATTCAAAATATTGGCCATTGGCTTCTACACATTACGCCCATCTTTCAGGTAACTTATGAATACCATGCCAGAAAAACTGCTTGTCTTTTGCGGCAAACCATTCGTCGAGCCATTTTCCAACTTCCTCGAAATTGCTGAAGTGCTGCTCTGGGAGCGCGTGTCCCATTGATGCGAAGAGGTGATAGTCAGATGGCGCCAGGTCTGGCGAATACGGCGGGTGCAGAAGGATGTCCCATCCAAGCGATTTCAAGGTGTCTTTCACTGCTTTTGCTGTGTGAGACGGCGCATTGTCGTGTAACAAAATCACTTTGCCATGTCTTCTGGCCCATTCCGGTCGTCTTTCGATTAATGCGTGGTTTAAATTAATAATTTGTTGGCGATAGCGTTGTGTATTAACGGTTTCGCCGGGCTTCAAGAGTTCATTATACACAATACCGCTCTGGTCCCACCAGACACAGAGCATGGTCTTCTTGCCGAAGCGATTTGGCCTTGGTGTTGAAGCACCGGCTTCGCCAGGTGAAAGCCACGATTTTTTCCGCTTCGGGTTTTCAAAATGAATCCATTTTTCGTCACCCGTCACAATTCGATGCAAAAATGATTTCCTTTTGTGGCGTTGAAGCAGCACTTCACAAGTGACTTTGCGATTTTCTATTTGACGTTCATTCAAATCGTGTGGGACCCATTTACCGAGTTTATTGATCTTCCCCATTACTCGTAAACGTCTGCTGATTGTTTCTTGTGACACATGTAATGCTTCTGCTAATTGCCGTTGAGTTTGAGTTGGGTCATCATCCAATAACTCCTGTAATTGCTCGTCTTCGCATTTTTGTGGTCTACCAGAGCGCTCACTGTCTTTCACATTGAAATCACCACTTTTAAATTGTCGAAACCATGTCTCACATGTTCTAATCGATGGAGCGTGTTCACCATATGTTTCTACCAGTAAACGTTGACTTTCAGCAGCCTTTTTCTTTTGATTAAATAAGAAAAGCAATACGTGCCGCAAATGTTCTTTTTCAGGCACAAAACTCGACATGATCACTGAACGATAAAACAAAGACGCTAGTTTTTGGCGGACTCAACTTGTGTGTGTTTGTAGGTTAATGTCAGACGAACAAAATGACGTATGTGTCAAATTAATACGCTGCGTACTTTTCGCTGGCGCCATCTCCTAGTTGAACCGGAAAAAACTTATGCATACACCTGGTATATAGTACTATTGCTGCCCGATCAGCGGTATCTTTCGCACGAGCACTACCTCATTGCCTTCGTTAGTTGCCGTGATCCACCTGGAAAGAGGATTGGAAACGTTCAAACTCGCGTTTCCGGGTGAATGCATACTTTCATATATTTCTTAGTGCTCGATAAAGAGCTTCAGGCGGTTTGCATGCACTGCCTGAGTTTTTCGTCCCTTTCGGATGACGTAATTGACGGGAGGCCTCTTTTCTACTATTTCGTGAGGTCCCGTCCACTTCGGGGTCAGCTTGGCTGACCGCCCCCTGCGCACCGTCTCGTCACGGAGGAGTACGCGTTTGCCGACGCGGTACTCCTGCACTTGTGCGCCGTGGTCATACGTATTCGTTGACCTCCTTTTCGCGACTTCCAGGTTGTCGCGTGCTACTGTTCATGCGGCGCGTAATCGCTCGCGTAACTCGTGGACGTAATCATCGTAGGCATAGGTGCTGCGAGGCTCCTGTTTCACGGCGGTCGGCAACTCAGCCTCGCGTCCGTACACCAACACGTGGGGAGACAGTCCGGTCCCCGTATGTGGAGTGGTATTGTACGTAAACATTGCGTACGGCAGCCACTCGTCCTAATTTCCCTGACCCTCATCTATGACATTTTTTAGGTACTCAGCAAGGGTGCGATGTGACCTCTCCAAAGCGCCGTTCGATTCGGGATGATGGGCCGTAGTTTGTATTTTTTTAATTCGCAGCAGACGACACATCTCTTTGAAGGTCGAGCTGAGGAAGTTCGTATCCTGATCTGATAATATTATTTCCGGCGTTCCGTGCCGGCAGATTAATTCTTCAACGAGCGCTCTAGCGACTGTCGAAGCCTCTTGGTTCGGCAGTGATATTGCTGCACTGTATTTGGTAAGCGAGTCCTGGAACCATAGTATGTATCTTTTCCCGGAAGTGCTTTCCGGTAGCGGTCCGACGATGCCGACCGCGACTTTTTCAAATGACCTCGATGGGGTGTCCGTTACCACCATCGGCACTCGTTCCTTTTTCATGATTTTATTCTTTTGACAGGATTCACATGACGATATATAATTTTCTAAATCTCTTCTCAGGCCGGGCCAGTCGTATTTGGTCCGAATCCGATGTAACGTACGCCGTATACCCTGATGCCCTCCTATGGGGGTGTCGTGGTATTCTTCAATTATTGTCAGGCGGTCATCGGCAGAAGGAATGGCTACGCCACTGCGGCAGTCGCTATATTTTTTATCAACGCTGTCTTCGTCCGTGCTGCTGGAAGTTCGTGGGCTACGGGCCCCGCTGTGCCTCGCTTTCTCAGCAGGCCTTTGCGGTACTGTATCCGCAGTTTCGTTACTCGGTGTACCCACCGGTAGCTCCGCCGTTGGGTCGCTCTCTGTTTCGAGCGGCCTTGCAACGTTTGCTTTTCGCGGCCTTCCGCGCTTCGCGGGTCCGCCATGCTGTGCTGGGCCCGCTCCGTCCTTATCAGCGGTGCTCGCAGTCTTACCAGTGTCTTGCGTATGTAGCTTGCGTGGTCTGCCCGTTTCCCGACCGCACGGCTTTTCGGCGGGGCTGTGAGGTTCAGTAGAGCGATCTGCATGCACGCTGCGAATCTCTCTATCCTCTTCTGGCGCATTGGCCAGCGCGGCCTCTCTCTCTGCCGCGTTGCTAGGCTGGCCCAGGGTATTCTCGGCTCTCCGCTTTGTGCGGCTGTCCGTACCCGGGCGCTTGCTGTCCTCGTCTCTCTCGCGGGCGATCTCGACCTTTCGTTCCGACGATCTACCACGGCTGTGAGGGGTATCTTCGGCCCTCCGCTTTGTGCGGTCATTTGCTGTGCCGAGTTGCCCCAGTGTGCTGTCTTCTTCCGACTCACGGCCTTCGTTCTTAGCTCTCGCTTGGGTCCTCGTAGTAGCGAATATACGCCTTAACGCATCGGCGTTTGTATTACGCTTTCCGGCCTTGTATTCAACGTTAAATTCGTGTTCGGCCAATTTAATTTTCCAACGCATTAATCTCGAACCTGGGTCCTTTACACCGAACGGCCAGGTGAGCGGTTGGTGGTCCATCACTACCGTAAAACGTGTACCATAAATATATGGTCGAAATTGAGCGAGAGCCCAAACTATGGCGAGTAGCTCTTTTTCCGTTGTTGTATAATTGAGCTCGGCCTTTGACATGGTGCGGCTCGCGTAACATATGGGCAAATCGTCCCCGATCTTGCCTTGCGATAAGATTGCGCCGAGCGCCCTGTCTGAGGCATCCGTCGTTACAACAAACAGCTTCGTGAAGTCTGGATACTGCAGTATCGGTGCTGTGGTAAGGGCTGTCTTCAGTTCCTCGAAGGCAGCATCTCTTACTGCGGTCCACTCGAATTTAACCCCTTTCTGGGTTAATTCAGTGAGTGGCTTCGCGGTTCTCGAGAAATCTTTGATGAATTTCCGGTAGTAGCCAGCTAGTCCGAGGAAAGATTGTACTCCTTTTATATCTCTCGATACTGGAAATTCCCTTACTGCTTCCAGCTTCTGCGGAGTAGCACGTACGGATATGATGTGGCCGAGGTACTGCGTTTCCTTGCGCAGGAACTGGCACTTGCTCGGTTGCACTGCTAATCTGGCTTCTCTTAGCCGCAGCAGTACCTCTCGCAGCCTGTCATTGTGCTCCTTGAAGGTCTTGCCGTGAATTACGATGTCGTCTAAGTACACATAGCATTTGACGTCCTGTAGTCCTGCCAGCGCGGAGTTCATCAACCTCTGGAAAGTCGGTGGAGCGTTCTATTGACTCCTGCTGGGCTGGTCTGTTCCTTCCGCTAGCATTTTGTCTGTCGGCCTCTCCACTTCTCTTTCTCGTGGGCGAGTTTAACCTCTTGCCTCGACGAGTTAAAGTGGTTGCCTTGGGTATCTACAACTCCCCGCTTGGTGCGGCTGTTCGTATACCCGAATGCGCAATCTTTTTCTTTCATCAATTTCTTGTGGGACTTTCTTTCCTGTACCACTTGGGCTCGTGTGGTCGCGTATATACGACTCAGTGCATCTACATCTATATTTATTTTTCCGGCTTTCTGCATTTTACCGGACCCATGCCCCGATTTTACAGTCTTCCCAGGTAAGGGTTGCGATCCTAGGTCCTTCGATCTGACCTTAAAGGGTGTACGATACTGCACCTCGTGCGTTTGCTGTCGCTTGTTCCCTCGTGGATGGAATACACATTCGCACATTATTCCGGCGCGAGCTGCTTGCTTTTCGCTGCTGGGGGGCACCAAGTCGGGCTTCCGTCGTTGCTGCGCAAAGCGTGTGGCCTTCTTCCCCGTGCTCTCTGAGCTTACGCGCAGTGTCTTGACCTGTCGGCTACGTACGGCCTTCGCTATCTCCGACGGCTCGAGTGTCGCCGACGGCTCTTGCACTTCTCCGTCGTTTTTATATACATCTAAACTCACTCTATTTTTTTTTGACGGTGTGACACGGAATCTCGCTACTTTACCTCGGCTGATTCCGCTCCTTATAGGTTGTCCGACAAATTTATTTTTCTTGGCGGCGTCAATGTTAGACCCGTTTTCGGAAGGAAAATTTATCTTTATAAGCAGGCCTATGTACTTGCATGTGGCGGCAGTTCTACTGCGTGGTGACGAATATATCCTCGTCGCGCCGTCCCATAGCGGCATGCAGTGCCCATACAACCTAAGCATCTCGCCATGCAAGATGTCCACTTTATGCTGCTTGATAAAGTCCATTCCTAGCAGCCCATTGACCCCTAGCGGCACATTATTCGGGACTATGTAGAACCAATGTTCCACGTTTAAGGCTGGCGTCTCCAGCACAATTTTTGCTATACCGAGGGGGGTGAATTTTTCACCTGCCACACCGTGCAGTTCCACGGAGCACCTGCTCACCATGGTTTCGGGCTTGAGGCATTCCTCCTTCAATATGCTGCACTGGGCCCCTGTGTCCGCTTTAAGGGTGAGTACCCCGGTCGTGGCTAACGGTGCAACGATATCGAAGTCGCTAGCCGTAGTGCTGGACGCCGGCAGCGTTACCTGCAATAACTGCTGCGTCGTTTTCCTCCTGTGCGCGGGTCTCTGCTGGGCCGTGAGTGTCTTTATTCTCATCGTTCCCAGCGGGCTGGCATCGGTATTCGATCGACTTGCACTTGCATTCACCGTGGACTTTTCACTCTTGCCCCCTGAGTCCCTTGGATGTTGGGGATGCTGTGAAGGCTGGGCAGGATCGCTTTTGTTCTGCGACAATCTTTTCCTGCAGTCTATTCACATGTGGCCCCTTTTTTGGAGATAGTTGCACACGACGTCAACGTTGTGAATGGATGTATTCTCGCTGGGCATCGGTAGGCTTACTCTTCCCGATCTGTGGGTGCAGTCTCGAGCCACGTGCCCTGGTTTCCCGCAGGTGAAACAATTCTCGCTCTGCTGGGATGGTGCACCTTGGGACCTTCTGGGGTGGCTTAGTGCTCCACCAACCTTTCCCTTTGGCTGCACCATGTTCGTGATCTCGTTGGCTCCGGTTACCGATTCGTGGAGAGTGGTGTAATTACGAGATCTCACCAGGATTTGGACCTGCCCATGCAGTCCATTTTCAAAGTTGGCCTGGGCGCTCTTCCGGGTTATTTTCTCAATGATGCGCATTTCCAACATCGTAGTGGCTTCCTCGCAAAGCTTTTCTATGATATCCACGGTGATACGCTCTGTCCTGGCAGCGTATACCGCGATATCCTCGCCCTGGCCCTGCCGGAGGGAGTTGAATTCCACCTGTAATGCGGGCAGCGACTTTCGCTTCCCGTACAGGGCCTCCAGCTCGGTCTTAATCTGCGCTACCAAGAGGATGACCTTGTGTTTCATCTCTCTGGCCGCCCTACCTTCGAGCTTGCTGCTCAGTACCAGTTCCAATAGGATCTCGTGGTCATCGGGTGCAGCTCGCTTGAAGGCGGTTTCACAGGACCGTATAAAGGCGTCTAGTTCGTCAGCGTTGGTGCCATCGAAGCGCTTTATATTTTTCAAGGCCAGCCCCAGGTCGAGCGTCCGACCCCGGGTTTCCGGTATCCGCGGTTGCTCTCTTTGGAACACAGGAACCGCAGCAGGATACTCCGGCTCCTCGAATCGTGTTTGCCTCGACCGCGGACATGGTATCGGGTACTCTTCCAACCCAGTACATTCCAGCCTCCGCAGCAATTCGGCATTCTGCTCCCGTAGGGACCGGATGAGGTCGAACTCGTCCGCACCTACCTCGTTGAGCGTATCTGCCAGGTTCCATCTTGCTGACGGTGTCTCGGACTCCCTGATTTCGCGATCGAGCTCGCGTTGGCCTCGATCGTGCTCGCGCTGCAGCCTTTTGCACTGACGTCGAGCTCTCTCCAATTCACGGTGGCTCCAGTCGACCGCCGCCATCCGATCCCGTACTCTCGCGGGTACCGACCGGGCTGTCGTACCGGTAGCGGCGGAAAAACCTACGCGATCTATGGTTCGCATATTTTCCATTTCTCGCTCTACCATGTCCTCGGCGATGTGCTCGGGCGTTCGCTCGCCAGTGGCCATATTAAAAACGTCGTCACTACCGTCGCTATCGAGATCCCCAAACGACGCACCCCTACGTGGGTTTCCGCCAAACTGGGCCGTCAGTCGGTCCGCCAGGGCCCCTTGTCTGGTCGAAGGGATTCGCCCCGACGACGAGAGCTCGAATAGCGCCCTGCGCGCTTCGTAAACGATGTCCCCTACGGCCGCGGCTAATCCGGCTGTGGGGTGTATCTCTGCGTTGGGCAACGTCGTCTCTAGCGAGTTGCCCCTATTTCTTGGTCGGGCTCCTCTAGGCTCTGACATATTTATTTCGCGACGGGCTTGACTTTAATATTTCCCAAACAAAAATAAAAAAGAATCTCACGAGAGATATATGTCGATGGGATATTTACTGATTTTCGGCTTTGATGCTACTGGCTTTGGCTTTTGAGGCTAAATGTATATATTACGTAACCGCCACTTACAGGAAGATGGTCTGGAAGACAATCCTCTCCATGGCGTTACTCCTTGGGTGCAATTCCTTCGGTGCTGTAGACCTGTTGTCCCGTAGCTCCCCTCGAAGGTTGGTCCAGTTGTCCTCCCTGGTACCGTTGACCCGTCTCTTGATGGTTCCTGGGCTCGTCTTCTGTGCGTCGGCAATGGCTGCGCGACGGCTTTGTCTCGAGTAGCAGCTTCGCGTACTCGTTTGCACACTTTGTGCGGTTTTCCGCGACTTGACGTGACACTGTCAATCGGGACTTTAAACGGTTGACCGATACGTCACACCGCACCGACGGTCACCTCGCGTCTTCGCGTTAGATTAGTCGGGTTTTACGAACTACACTGGCGTCCTTTACACAAGTCGTAGTCGTCACTATACAGTCACTCTTAACTTTGTCCAAAACACTTTTTGTCCGAATAAAGCACGTAGCACTTATCACTTCAGCAGATCCCACCGCTGCCACCAAATGTTATGCCGGTACCGCGTTATTGGATAACTCGGTAATCGGTATAATATTAAAAAGTTATTATTTTGGGATCGTTTGCCGATTAGGAGTAGAAACTCGAGTAATTCGTGTAGACGTGAATTTATGTAAAAATGGAAATGTTTATTATAGGCAACGGCTACTTCCCGTTGTCTATTTAAAAGTAAAAACAGTTTAATACAATAAAACTGTAGTTACGAGACCGTACAAGGAACCAACCTCTCGCGTGTGAATCTACTGTTAGAATTTATCATTCACGATCAACCGTTCAAGTTGATGTCCAACTGTAGACTGATTTCGGCAAAGCAGTTAATTTGCCCCATTGACCGAAATCGAGTGTCGAAAGGATTCGTAATAATTTCATAATAATCTTAGCTTGCAAATTCCAAGCTCGAGCTCATTGCAGTCATTGCGGGCAGCTCGATGCTTATGTTTGCACATTGTTCTACTTCGGTGAGCGGTCCTCACGAAAGGAGGACAATGGCGAAATAATGTGCAAAGAATTAGTTCGCGGTACAACAAATCCAACAGGAGAAATTATTGCGGATACAAAGAAAAGTAGCGACATTAATCAAGAAAATCCGGAATTAATTAAAGTAGACGAAAATAGTCGTATACAATCCTTGGAATTAACGTCAAGTCATTTAATTATTACAAAAACGGAAATAAATTGCGAGGAAGCAAGTGATTCTTCAAGTACTGAAGAAATTTTATCTGACAATCTTGATAATTATAGTACATCAAATAGTCCCTTACAGATTCAAGAAATTTCAAAGAATTCAGAAAGTTTTCAGCAATTCGCGAACCGAGTGCAAGAAACACTTACGGCGAGATCGGGAAACAATTTATTGTCTGTGGTTGGATTTTTGGAAGAACCTGGTCACCAATATTTACCACTTGTAATATATAGAGATCCCTATAATGAAATTCCAGTTCAGATCCCCGCATCCCCCGAACATATTGTAGGCGTCGAGCTGCAGCCCGCTACACACGAGACGACAGGTACGAATACACCAGTCAGAACTACCCCGAACCCCGTAGGCACCACGCCCACGTTAGGCCTTTCGAACTCCAGCGACATAATTTACACTCCTGCAGGAGGGTCTACCCCATTCAACTCACCCATCGGTACACCACCCCTCGTGAATCGTAATAAAATACTGTCCCCTCCAATAGATAGAAGCAATACTTTTAAAAAATCTAAATTAAAATCAATAGTCAAACCCTCCCACATTGTACCACAGAATTTGTTGAAAAATTTACACCTGCTGTCGGAATACGAACCTGCTATTCCTGGTTGCTCCTCCCACCCCACGGGAAAAAGGTCGAGTCCAGGTAAAAAGCCCAGTAAAATACCACCAGTAAAACTTTTGTCTTGAAACTAGTGACCCTGTGACCGACCCTCCTCCTATAATGGTTAATAATAACCAAACGTTGTCTCTTCGAGATGCATTGGCTCTCATACCGAATTATGACGGTCATACTTTGTCATTGGGGATGTTTATCCAAGGATGCAAGGAAGCCTTGGCCATGATGGGGGCAGGCGCCGAATCAAATTTAGTAAAAGCAGTCCGCATAAAAATAATTGGTGAACCCCGTCGCACTATACAAGGGCAAACTTTTGAAAAAATAGAAGATTTGGGTAAATTTCTTAAAGATATTTATGCACCCACGCGAAACGTATATCAGTTGCAAGGTGAGTTAGGATCGATATACCGGAGAGAAAGTGAGTCTGTTATTGCCTATTCGAATCGTGTACGAGATTTGGGAAATTTGATACTCGAAAATTACGATGCGTGCGAAGATAATCCCTTGGCTGGCGCTTTTATTGATGATACTAAACAAAGCCTTCCAGCCTGTTTTCTACACGGTTTAAAACCGGAAATCGAACAACGATTAACTCCTTATAATAATCTTAGAAAACTAATAAAGCTAGCAGTGCAGACCGAAAAGAGTTTAGTGTCCCAAGCAGCCTTGCGTAGCAGTGAGCAAGTAACGTCGAGTCCAAGGGTCCCTAAGCCCGAGGGGAAACGAGGAGTACACGTGGTAGCAAGCGAAGAAGTGCAATGCCAGTTGTGCAATAAAAAAGGGCACAATGCTAAAGAATGTTCGACTCAGAAGAATAGCCAAGCGTTGGTTGTTGGGTTACAAAATACGAGAAATGTCGATAAAGGACCGAGCATATGTCAGATCTGTCAGGAGACTGGACACTCGACAGACAAATGCTTATAAATTTTTCCACCTTCTAATAACAATAAATCTAGCCTCGAAGCTCCTTCATTTATCATATGCCAGATCTGAAAAAAACAGGACACTCGGCTGACAAATGCCTTAAAATCTTCCCCCCTTCGAATAATAATAAACCCGTCTTTGACGGTCCTCCGCTCACTATATACCAGGTATGTAATAAGCGTGGGCACACTGCCGACCGTTGTTATAAAATTTTTCCTCCTGAAAAGAAGGAGTCGGAAAATACATCGATGTTTTGTCACTTTTGTAAAAATCATGGACACACAGCGAATAGATGTCCTCAATCACCCTCAGTCCCCCCCAAATTAATGTCTTTACCGCAAACACAGGTACCAGTCAATCTCCGATACCAAAATCCTAGCGATATTCGGTGCCGAATATGTAAAAAAGAAGGCCACGGGGCCCATATCTGTCCTTATCGTAACAACCATTCCCAGCTTTTAAATAACAATCGATCGGAAAATCGCGGAAATATTAATAATTTCAATAATAATTCCATGAATTCAACAGGACCATGTTTTTATTGCAAACAACCCGGTCATTTTATCCGTGAGTGTCTCGCTCGAAGGGAGAACGAAGCAACATATGGAAGTACGGGAAACCGAAGTGGTCTTCCGAGTACGGGTGCGCCCAGAGAGACTCCGTTAAACATGCATCCGATCCGTACTATTTCAATCGCAGCTTTGACCCTCAACCGCGAGTAGTCCGTATCCTTAATATACAATTGCATCGAGAAAGTAGTGTTCCGACGGTTACGATAACGGCATCGGAAGTAATATCCCCTAACACTCTTATGGTTGATACGGGAGCCGGGCCGAATATTTTAAAGAAACAATTTGTAAATGAACATATCGCTATAAATCACGGAGAAATTTGACAACTTAATGGAATAACAACAAATTTAATTTTTACTTTGGGTCATATTACAATACAAGCCTTCGGACGTTTCGCTACTTTCCATATTGCAAATAATAACTTCCCCATAAAGGAAGCTGGTATATTGGGTTCGGAATACCTTGACGGCAATCGCGTGAAAATTGACTATGAGAAAAGACAATTGAAAATGCAGAATGTAAGAATACCATTTGCAACTCAGAAAACTATTGTTATCCCTGCAGAGTCCACCAAATTGTGCTTCGTGAGAGTAAAGAATTTGGATTTACGGGAAGGTTATCTGCCTCCCCTGGATGCAGGTGAAGGTATAAACATAGAGACCGGGTTTGTCATTAATAATAATGGTGAAGCTTACATTTATGTGACAAATAGCAATAGGTATTCGGTTCAAGTCCAGGTACCAGTCCTAGAGTTAATATCATCGGAGGAATTAACTCACAGTACAGGAATAAGAGAATCTACTGACAATTCAAAGACGAAAAAGGAACAACAGGTAACAAGTAAAGTTGAATTAATAAAAGAAAATAAGTCCTCGGGCGGACTGAGTCATGAAACTAATAAAGATAAAATCACTTCAAGTGAAAATATTGGAAAAAAATTCATTTCGACGGGAAAGAATGCGTTCTTATTAGAGACACTACCCCGCGGAGATTCTATGGTTGATTTTGTGAAAAAAATTATAAAGGAAGAA
The DNA here is from genome assembly GCA_963942595.1 of Cylloceria caligata. NCBI lineage: Eukaryota > Metazoa > Arthropoda > Insecta > Hymenoptera > Ichneumonidae > Cylloceria > Cylloceria caligata. The sequence goes on from OZ012710.1 coordinate 40,772,543, forward strand.
ATAAGAAATTGTTCAGAAATTATTGAAGAAGCTTACGAAAATCGTGTGAAAAATGAAAAATCAAGTAAAGAAATTGGTAAAGTAAAAATAGAAGATCAAGTTGAAAAATTGCAGTCTAGTTCGCGAAATTTTATGGAACTTTGTACGTCGGATTCGAGTAAGGAAAGCACTTATATTGAACCTGTAGAGATTATTGTATCTAGAGAAAACGTTGTCTATCCGAATTCGATAGAGACGAAAGTTTACTGTGTCAATGAGGAGACTTGCCTTGGCTCCACAGGGATGTCTGTGCCGACGAAACGTGCAGCGCTCGTTGGAGAATTAAGGGAGCTCGGCTTAAATTTTTCGGGAAAATCTGTGCCCATGGAAAGGACAGAATCTTCTCAAGATTATGAAAATTATGTTCAAGAAGAAAACGTCGTTAAGTCAAATCCAATAAAAACAAAAATATCGGCAAAAGATAGCGAGTTTAATTGCGTTAATTATGCGGGTTGTTCGAGCTTCACAGACGTAATTGTGCCGACTGAACGGACAGAACTTGTTGGAGATATGCGAAAACTCGATCCAGATTTTATAGGGATATCTGTGCCGATGGAAACGACAGAACCCTTTAATGATATTAATAATTACAATGAGGAATTTAGAAAGACAACCAAAGAACAAATACTCCGAGGGAATAGAAACATTGAAACAATTGAATCAGTAAAAGTCAATTATTCAGATTTTACAGAAGCATCAGAGTCAATAAAAGAAGAAATAACGATCGAAAATAAAGAAGTACTTTGCCGGAAACCTGTTGACCTTTCGTGCTTGTAAACCATTGCGATCAAACTGTCAATTTTGAAAATTATGAAGACCCGAAGAATTTACGAACAATTTGTACACTTGAACCGTCAAAAAAGGAAAATATTATAGAAAATATTAAAGGTAAGGATACACGTTTGAGAAGCGAGAAAAATAGTCCAAAAACATATAAAATCATGAATGTGTCGTTAACACAAAAACTCAGTATAGCTAATATCACTCGCGAAATTGAACCTTTCATTCGCGAAAATTCATGTTACGTAATATCAGAATCGGTAATGATCGACTGCTATGATCAAATTAAGGAATTATTAAGACTCGCCGAATTGAACGAAGAAGAAAAAGCAAGTATCGAGACGCTTTTAAAGGAAAGCGCACATTTATACCAAAGCAAATACGTTGACATGCACCACTATATTGCAACATCGCATTCCTACTACCGATGATCTTCCTATAAACACTCGAGGATACAGATGGCCAGAATGTACTAAAGAAGAAATAGGCAAACAAATAGAGGATATGCTCGGTAAAGGAGTAATAATACCCTCTACCTCGCCATACAATTGTCCTGTCTGGGTCGTTCCCAAGAAAGCCGACTCTCAGGGTAATAAAAAATGGAGAGTCGTGTTTGATTACCGATCGCTGAACGAAAAAACGATCGCCGACGCGTACCCCATACCCAATATCAACGATATATTAGATCAATTAGGCGGTGCACAATACTTTTCTGTATTCGATTTAGCATCAGGATTCCATCAGATAGAAGTCTCTCCAGAAGATCGTCATAAGACCGCATTTACTACGCCACGTGGCCATTTCGAATTCGTTAGAATGCCGTTCGGCCTTCGGAACGCCTCTCCGACGTTTCAAAGAGCAATGGACCGCACACTAAGTGGGCTCCTCGGGAAAGGACTATTTGTTTATTTGGACGATATTGTCATTTATGCCTACAATCTCGAAGAACACGAGAATATATATCGCGAATTAATTAAACGATTAGAAGCAGCAAATTTAAAATTACAACCAGATAAATGCGAATTTTCAAAAAGAGAAGTCGTGTATTTAGGACATATAATTGGGAATAACGGAGTTCGGCCCGATCCTAAGAAATTAGAAGCTGTACGTGAATATCCCGTACTTAAAAAGGTTAAAAATATTCGACAATTTCTGGGATTAACAGGTTATTATAGGCGGTTCATAGAGGGATACGCCAAGATATCAAAACCCCTCACAACTTTATTACGCAAAGAAAATATATTTGATTGGGGACCCGAACAACAACAGTCATTCGAAATTTTAAAGAATAAACTTTGTACGGCTCCAGTTTTGCGATATCCTGATTTTTCCAAGCCTTTTATTTTAACGACAGATGCATCGGGTTATGCTATCGGTAGTATACTTTCACAAGGAGAAATTAACAACGATCATCCATGCGCTTACGCCTCGCGAGCTTTGAGTCTAGTCGAAGAACGATACGATACCTACGAAAAGGAAGCATTGGCTATAGTATACTCTATACTTCACTTTCGGCCATATCTGTATGGGCACCACTTCACTGTAGTAACCGACCATAAACCGCTGTTGTGGTTTCGACGGGCTACAGATGGAAATCCTAAAATCCTGCGCTGGCGACTGAAACTCGCCGAGTACGAATACGATGTAGTGTACAAGGCCGGAAAAACTAACGTTAACGCCGACGCGCTCTCAAGAAACCCCATAGAGTCATTGACTACCACAGACGATATTTACATGCGTCGGTCGAATCCTCCAAAAAGTCACAGTAAAAATAATCAACGCATCTTATCAGACACCGATATAGCTCGACTATTAGAAGAAGATTTCGAAGAGGAAGAAAATCGAACAACGATGTCCCCGGAAATTTCGGTTATCTCAACGATGTAGAAGAATGTGACAGGGTACGTGAGTCGGTTGATCCTTTCGAACAACTGGAAGACATAGCCTCTCCATACAAATCAACGACCACTTGTCACGAAAACGAAATTTTTCAGACGCCTGCAGCGAACAAGGTACCACTAAAGAAACCCACCGTAAAAATGAAAGGTAATATGCCTCCGGAGACACGCAAGAATGAAAACATCGAAACTAAGACTAAGCAAGTGACCTACAGTGTCGAGAACTTTTCTCTGCCATCCGACACTTCTTCAGATCGACCAAGTAGCCAATCACATGTGCCGTTACCGGTCCTATCCCACAACGATGTGCCTCTTAAGAACAACGAATCTAGCGACGAAAGCGAACTCGAGGACCATAACCCTCGGGAAAACTCAAGCAGAACAGTACAGGGAAAACATGCACGTGAACTCTTTCAAGGTAGCGAAACAGAACCCCTAAGCGACAACATGTCCGACGTAGAACCCGAGAATTCACTTATATTGCCCGCCACCATCCTACATAAAACCACGAAGGGTAGGATTATTGCTTCCAACGTCAAAAAATCACGAGATTTATTTCACACTCGAAAAGATAATTTAGTTTATTTTGTTTCCACCGACTGTGCACCGATAGACACTGGAGCTATCGCATTACGAGATAACGACAATTTTCCACACTTAAAGAATCTAGAATTAAAGAAAGCTCAATCTATTATGAAACGAGCTCACAGATTCAATATAGCTCTGCCTATCACAAATAATCCTGGAGAAGGTCCCACATTAATTTTGGAAAATATAGTAGAAGCTTTAAAAAGTGCTCGTTATTTAATTGACAAGTTATCATTGCAAACCGTTAGCATTGCAAAATCAAGTTTTATGTTAAACGTGCGATGGGAAAATATTATGACTCAAATTCGATTAATATTCGCGCAAAGCGACGTTAAAATCATTATTTGTCACGGGTTAGTTAGACAACCCGCAGTGGAAAGACAAAATGAGATTATTGAAGAAATGCATTCGTCAACCATAGGCGGACACAGAGGTGTCAGTAAAACATATAATCGAATTCGTCATTTGTGTTATTGGAAAAATTTAAAAACCGACGTCCAATTGTATATTCAACGGTGTTTACAATGTCAATTAAAGAAATTAGTCCGCGCAAAAACTAAACAACCTATGATCATAACAGATACTCCAGCAATAGCTTTCGGTAAAATTGCAATGGACATAGTAGGGCCTTTGCCAAAAACTAATCAATTATCAAAATATTCAGTAGCAATCCCTTCACCTAACGCAAAAGCAGTAACGATAGCAGAAGCATTTGTCAAACGATTCATTTGTTATTTTGGCTCACCCAAAGCGGTACTCACTGACCAAGGTAGTAATTTTTTGAGTAATTTCTTAAAACAAATTGCGAAATTGTTCAAAATACGTAAAGTTAGAACTACAGCATTTCACCCTCAATCCAGTGGATCATTGGAAAGATCGCATCATGCTCTTGGTGAATATCTTAAACAATTCACCACTAAACAAAATAATTGGGATGAATGGGTTGAAATGGTAAAATTGATATATACGAATGAAAAATCAGAAAATAAAAATAAAACCATATATATATATATATCAACGGGAGTAACTATAAAACTACAATAAGCTCTAATAACACTTCATATTTATTTTCATCAACGATATTTCTATACGAGGAGACAATTTTGGCATAAACGATGCCAAGTCGTCCACCAAATACCGTGCTATAACGCATTAATCAAATAACCCTCTATCCGATAAATAAACATATTAAATATGAAAGGAAATAATACATACATGTAATCATAGTAATAATAATAATAGTAACAAAAATAATGGTAATAATAGTAATAGCAATAATAATAATAACAATGATCAATATGTTCAAGTTTAAGTGAATAGGAATTTTTCTTAAAGGTTTCAAAACAAGGCAAACATAGTTACCAAAACGCCAACGCAAACGAGATACCAGGAAACGCACTCAAAGACAAAGGTATTAAATAGAACCTCTTGAAAAAAAAATATATATATATATCTTAGTGCACCCCGATCAGTTTTAAATTTCAAAGGAGAGAGAGAGTACAACCAAATATAAAGAGAATGCTATAATAACCATATTTAAGAACACCAACATATACCAGTAAATATACGCATAAATATTTTTATTAACATAACTAGATAAATACACTACTATTTATACCTGCATCTTGAAAAAATTAATTATAAAAGTGTGCGGATTATCAATAAGCATGTCACCAAAAGACCCACGCGGCATGTACTCATACGAACAAGTGCGTCTCGACAGTTACCGTAGTTGGCCAGTAAATTTTCTAGACCCGCGGCAACTTGCCGCTGCAGGATTTTATTACACCGGACAGGACGACGAGGTCAGTTGTTTTGATTGCAGAGTTACTATTAAAAAATGGGAAGTTGGTGATATACCAATGCATGACCACCGTAGGTGGCAAGAACAATGCCGTTTTGTCCGCGGCATACCCTGTGGGAACGTTCCCATCGGGGCCGATCCACTAGATGTACCCCTTTCTCGTGAAAAAGAACGCCACGATTGCAGAGTAGAAGTAAGAGTAAACGCGACCCCTGATTGCCACGAGGATATGCCTCCAAAAAAGAGCGATTTGACTCCCATGTATCCCGCATTCGAAGATTATGTTAAACGGGTAGACAGCTTCACTTACTGGCCTGGAAATTGTGAAATTAATATTGCAGTATTAGCAGCAGCCGGATCCTTTTTCACAGGTCACCAGACTAAAATCAGGTGTTTTCATTGCAGAGTATCATTAGACAACTGCGAAATTTATGACGACCCTTGGGGAAAGCATGCTATACGGGGCCCTCATTGTCGTTACATAATAATGAGTATAGGAAGCCGACCACCCGGTCAAACACCTCGGCGCCATCCTTTCTCCTCGCTAACCCCCGCCTCTCAGACAGAACTGTACGAGAGTCCCCCTACCTGCGATCAGAGATTTTTCGCCAGACTATTGGAAAGGCTCCGAGCCACCCTCGACTGTCTAGAATGAGCATGTTCCAGGGACGACGGCCTACAGCCCTCGTACCCCACCTAAGAAAACTATACAGACCGAATGGAAAGCTTCATTTCCTGGCCTGAGACGCTACCGATAAAACCAGTAACATTAGTAGATGCTGGATTCTTTTATTCTGGGAAAAAGGACAGAGTAACTTGTTTTTATTGCGGAATAAAAATAAAGCGCTGGGGAACGGGTCCAAACCCCTTACACTTACACGTCTTGCTAAATCCAGGTTGTCGATTCCTGAGTATAACTACGAATACGTTCCCATGTTCCTCTTTGTCCACGAGTCTTACCGACTCATTTACATCATTACTTCACAGACCTCCCGCTCCCCCTCCATCGCCCGCTAACCAAGATAATCATGCAAACCGACAATCCAACACAACGGACAAAGACGAGTCAGACGAAACACTAATTACTTCACAGCGTCGCAATTTCCGACCTCCTACCCCTTGGGCGGAGTCATTGGACCTATCCAGACCATCACTGACACCCTTGCACGAGGAAGATGCCGCCTCTCCGTCATGTCAAACCTGCCATCACCAACCTATAAACGTGACGTTTCTCCCCTGTCAACACGCAAATAATTGTTACAAATGCAGCAAAAATAGAGAAATATGCGATGAATGCAACTCGGAGATACAGTGCATCGTGCTCGACTCCGAATAGGATAACGTAAACAAAGAGAAAACCTAAGAAGTATATCGATAACGACAATAAATAGCTAGAACCGTAATTGTGTAGGTTAATTAAAATCAACTCAGGTTCGGTTAATTAATTATCTTTCAGTCAAGCATAAATTGTCAAATTTCAAAGTATGATTTCCGGCCCTGTCAATAGAAGCAGGACCAAGATACCCACATTTTCTAATTTAGAAAGACCAGTCACTAGTTCTATCGCTGTGTCTCCAATACCTACACTTCCTATTTCCAAAACCCCACGTAGTACCGAACAGATAACCATCTAAAACCTGGTGGACTACTTGTTAGAAAGCGACTCTACCTTACGCCACCAACCACAAGCCCCCACCGACGATATTCACTCTCTTATCAACAAGTCGTGTGACTATTCAAAAACACCATAATGGGACACTGGTACCACTTTCGCTAAACAAATGGTAAATATGAAAAAATGTATAAGCAAACGAATAATGCAAGGAAACTTCTCCCAACACCAAATATTCACGTAAGTAAATCTATTTTGAGCTAAAAATATATAACCATACGCTTACATATATTTTTTGAATCATAATACACAGAATTATTCCATTTATGCCTTTTCGCACTTTAAAAAAAAAGGTGTTGCATTTTTTCTCTCAGAATAATAATAAAAAGAAAAAGGAAATATATATATATATACCATATAATATAACATATATCTACCTGTTATATCTGAAATAAAACAAAATAATATAAAAAAAAAGGCAAAGAAAAAAAATATACAATAATAATAATGATCGTTAATCACACTATGATATCGCATATTAGTAATGCACATTATGTTTCACAGACACAAGAGTTTAGAAGTCACTCATTCCGAGGGCCACTGTACTGCCCTGGATATCTCAACCAAACATTTACATCTCCTCAGAGTAAACTGAAGCATTCGTTTTATACTAGACGATCGTTGAATCCTTATACCAAATTCCTATGGAGCCAACCATCATGAAGGCGAGACAATACAAGAATCCACACGAACGTCCAGCATTATATGGACAAAAATTTTAAGAACTTCACGAACACCAACAACTCTAAAGAAACTTCACGAACGCCAAGAACTTCAAAACGCTTAGAACATCAAGAACTTCAAAACGCTTAGAACATCAAGAACTTCAAAACGCTTAGAACATCAAGAACTTCAAAACGCTTAGAACATCAAGAACTTCAAAACGCTTAGAACGCCAAGAATTTCAAAACGCTTAGAACGTCAAGAACTTCAAAAGGGCTAAGAACTTCAAGAACTCCAAGAATTTCACGAATTCAGAAACCAACGTCCACGAGCTATTGAATCAACACCAAGTCTGTATGAGAAAATTCATACCTACATGTTCTTACACACTTCAGTTGCTATTCAAATCAAGTTAACCACTCCGATGTGTGGTATAAGAAAAGGAGAAAAAGAATATTTTAACCGTGTCATTAGACATGAATAATATTTGAGTTACAAAAAAAAAAAGAGAGAAAGAGCAAATACTCTAACGAAGCAAATATTTGGATAAAGATTACGAATTATAAGAAGAAGTAGAATTAAGAACACATACACTGTGTAATATTATTTTATTTATTTTTGAAATCATTTAAGGTATATTTTCATTGACATAAACAAATTAACAATAGCGAAATATAACTCGATAACTTTGTTGGGATCTATAGAGATATATATCTTGGTTTCCAATGCATTCGATTTAATCAACGGGATATATAAGGTTTATTAGGCAATTTAAAAAGCCGCGCCGAGTAAGGTAAATTCATTTAATGCATCGATTTTGGCTAGGATACCACATTATTAGTAAATATATCACCTTAATAAACCTCCATTCCATTTAACAATATTGGTATAGTTAGATTATGTCCTAGCACACATCCACTCAAAACGTTATTCGTACATCCCATTTATGTCCGTTACTTATTATTCACGAAAATTTAATTTACTTAGTTTATATCACGTCCATGTCTCACTCAAACTCTAAGAGTATCGTCAATGCAGGTATTCATATATATATATACATTATAAAAATTACTCATCTTGGATTTTATGGCGTAATGGTTTTGAGAACCCCCTCTTATTATTCTGGGAGCGGCGTTCGTTGAGGTGACGAGGTCCTTCAGTCCAAAAAATGAGACGTCGGTGAGGAATTTAATGGATGAGACTTTATTGGAAACAATACAATTTATAGAGCGTTTTGTATGAGACGATCTAACGCGATCGACAGCTCGACGCAACCTGCCTTTTCCCTCGTCACTCTCCGTCTTATCATTACCGCTTATTATCATCCCCACTATCCGAACACAGCGGCTTGCGAGTGGGGTATTACATCCGCAAATCCATTACAACTGTAACCAGGAAGTCACGTTCAATATTCACCGTTATTCAATCATAAGTAACATGTAAGAAAAGAATTCACTCAGCTTATTGTACGGTTGCAAGAAAAAAAAAAGGGGTTAAACATTTCAAAGAAAAGACAATACGACAGTAAAATCAAGAAGCGAATAAACAAAGTAAACAAGCGAAGAAAATATGAGAAAAGGAAAAGAGAGAAATCCAAATGCCCATAAATAAAAGGACGCATATATAACTACAATAACATAACACCTATTGTCGGAAAATATGGAGCAACGAAATAATTAAGTTAAAAATTAGGACCATATAATATTCCTACTAAGGATAGTACGGACAAATCCGAAGAAATATAATCGCACATATACATACACTCAACGTAGAACAATATTTAACCAAAGCAAGAATAGCAATATGGCCAAACCGTTGCCAATCAAATATCCTTTCTCTATTAAAAGTAACGTTTTGTTTGTGTTTAACGAAATTCGTCATGGTACGAACCTAAAGCCAGTACCACATATAGATCCCAAGATCTTGCAAGAGACAAGTCATTAGTACGACAAGCATAATTGGAAAATTGTTAGCTTCACCCTCGGATTCGATTATTAGGCTTCTCTTAATAATCGTTTTAAGGGGGAAGGTGTTACGTCCTCACGTAACGTCGCGTTTATCTTTTTCATTTCGATTACGTTAAAATTCTTCTGCTTAAGTTTCGCTACAGTAAAAGTAACTTTCCAGTTTTTTCTTTTTATTCTCGAACTTCTTAAGAGGAGAGGAGAGCGATTTTAGCGGCGGAGATCGGAACAGGGTGAAGATGCAGCCCTACCGACCGTCTCCCGGGAAAATTAATCTTGTAAAGATGGAATTTGTCGGCGCTCCCGGTTAAAAGGCAAACTTTTAAACCATGGGATCTACTGCGTAGACCCGGTTATCGACTGCCATTTATGGATCTATGATTCAGCGCGGCCTTACCCTCAATCCTAGTCCAGGGGTTCGGCTAGTCGCCGTCGGGGCGTTGTTGGTCATAAGGGAGCGGTTGGAGGGAACGCTATCACGTGACCAAGCGACCGCACCCTATCTTCTCGCTCTTGCCTGAAATCTTCTCTCTCTCTCTCTTTACAAAGATGATGAAATCACGAACAATTATTAACTAAGCGAAACAATTAACAAAAGTGAAGGAACTGTTGATTTAAACGAAAGAGTTATGACTATTAAAATGTTCACACGAATACTGTAGGTAAAATATCCGCAGCAAGAAGAACAATTATGCTTCCATATGGAAACTACTCATTGTCAGGGCTGTCACTCGAAAATGAATGCAACCCACATTGAATTAATGAGCTTACCAAGTACAGTCGGGTAATAGAAGAAAGATCAGTATATCAGGATTAATTCCCCTTTTCTCTTGGAATTATATTAATATATCTCTCGTAAAATATTGGAATTTATAGTAAAAATACCATCATAAATATATAAAACATGTTATGCCTATATATTAACATGTCTCTCGTAAAATATTGGAATTTATAGTAAAAATACCATCATAAATATATAGAACATGTTATGCCTATATAGAAAGGATAAAGGAAATATTAGGATTAATTTATGGTAAAATAGCGAAAAATAGACAGAAAAACGAGAAAGAAATGAGACTAAAATTGAGTTGCAATGAAGTTTCTGCTGCAGGAAAGCGAGGCTGGCCGACTCTCCACGCAACGATAAACGCCTTGCGCGAGGTCTGAACAACGATCTAGCTGACACCGCTACAAAAAAAAAGAGTTTCGTTCCATTCTCTTCCAGAGAAATTTACTGGGAAGGGCGTGACTGTGGCGTCCCCGCAATGTCAATCTACACCACAAGTTACCGACCTGGTCGATGTACCTACGCAGCACACACAACTACCGTCACCATTCACTACACGGCGTGCATGTACCACGAATGCACCACCATCCCATCGACGGAAGCAAACCCTAATACTGTTACGTCCCCAAATATGCAACACTCTTGACGTCACTGCGTGGCTCAGCCAGAGCCGCTACAGTGGGGACTCAAGATAAGAAAACGGGGAAACGGGCCCCTCGCTCGTTTGAGATAAGGGGTAAAAATCCCTCTAGTACATCGGGTGCGTGGGAGATGGCAAGACCTAGCCAACCAGCACCAGAATCTTGCCCTCTCCAACCCCTATCACCACATTAGATAAGAAATATTGTAAGGGCAGACTCCTTGTAAGGCACCAGGAGTGTGGGAGACGGGGAGTTCCTAGCCAATTAGGCCAGAGGAACTCGCCCTCTCCAACCCCTGGGAATAGCACTGGAAGAAGCATCGACATAGTATAAAAGGGCCGAAATGTGGCCCTTTTAGACAGTTCTCTCCGATTTTCAAAGACCATTAAAACTCTTCTAGCCAGTGTCAAGGTAATAGTGAGTAAGGAGAAATCCTTGTATATTTTTAGTGATTACCCTCGAATTCCTAACCTCGGCGAGTAACGCAGACCACTGCGGACTCACCATTCCAATCTCTAACCTCGGCGAGTAACGCGGACCACCGCGGACTCACCATTTCCTTAAACCCATTCTGAACAAGGAGTAACGCGGACCACCGCGGACTCTACGTTTATATTCCTTTCCGTGGTATCTGACCGACTCATGGGAAAGCAGAAGCGTGGAGGGCACAAAGCTCCGTTGAGGAAACTCCAGGCCCAACACCATGGGTATTCTAAACCCGGACAGGAAGCATATTTTACAAGCGAGTATTTAGACTCCATTAACTTAACTTGCAACACCCACCCTAAATACGAATTAATTAAAATAGACTACGTGATTAAATGTTTAAAGCCTAAATTCATTCCCACAACGGATCCGCGATTTAACTTTTATTCAAAAGTAGAACAATTTAAGAACTAAATTAATTCATCAAATCGTTAGCCCGGATCCCTGACCAATTAGCCGTAGCTAAGGTCAAAAACAGGGCAATTGAATAAGTGTTTGTTACCTGGACGTAACAATACCTCGCTCGGATGACTGAGCTTTCACTATTCATTGCGTCTTCTCGCTTCCAACGAGAGAGTCCTTTGTGCCTTCACGTGTAGCTTCCTTTGTCCACAAACAAAGCCGCGGTGCTACGCCCTTTTCCTAACACAAGCTTTTCAATTCTGTGTACGCGTGACTGAATAAATATATCACTTTCAATATCCACGAGTATCTAACTTAATATAATAAAGGTATAACTATCCTATACGCCTATCGCTTTAGTGGTTTCCCAAATTATAAAAATATACACTTTGCCCTCGCAGCTTCACCCTCGGGCATAACAATCCTTCTGCCAATCTTCACCAAAGTAAATCTCTAGCACCCCTAAATAATAGTTTGTTACTGTAGAAAAATTGAGTTTAAGTGGTAAAATTAGATGTGAGTTAGAGCGAAAGGTGAATTATTCAAAAAAATATAAAGCCCTATCAAATTCGATCCTCTTTTCCGATTTCGGCAAAATTCATTACCAAACATCGTTGAATGTTACTTTATTCATAAAGAATAACGAGGGTAGTCTGTCCTAAGCCAGGCCGGATTGAGGATGATCAGGGAGCAGCATATGAACCAATCAGTATAACCTCTTTCTTATTCAAGGCACTGGAGAGATTGATCAACAGATACATAAGGGACGGACCGTTGAGGGCATAACCCTTACATCCACTGCGATTCGCCTATCAAGCGGATGAATCAGCGGAAACGATATTGCATAGTCTGGTACCCTGTGATACCTGGATACTGCCTAGAGGATGTACGTTACAAAGGATGTATAGCAGTAGGACTGTTCCTGGACACCGAAAGGGCCTTTAATTACACCACGGTGTAATCGATCTGCAGGGTGGTGGAAAGGCATGACCTAGAACCCACCATCACTAGATGGATTAAAAACATGCTCTCTACTCTCCTGCTCAGTCTCCAGGACCGAAGGAACGGTAAAGGCTTCAAACGACTGCAGAGGCCTGCAGGGGGAGTACTTTCGCTGCTTCTATGGTGCTTGGTGGTCGACGAGCTATTGGTTCGACTGGATAAAGCAGCTATGTGTTACACGGATGACCTAGCAATAGTAACACGGGCGAAAGATGCTAACACGGCATCATACCTGGCGCAAGGGGCACTTCATCTGTTCAGCAGGAGGTGCAGAGAGATCGGGTTAAATGTCAACCCGGAGAAAACCAAAATGTTCTGCCTCACCCGCAAGCGAAAGTTTTAAGGGTAGAGGGACCTGATATTTCGAGGAACGGCTATCGGACCTATGGATAAAGTGAAGCACCTGAGAGTTATTCTAGATGGCAAGCTAAACTAGGATATGCAAAAGATGCGAGACAAGGCCTTTGGCCTCCTGTGGGCCATGCAAAAGGCTTGTGGCGCGACTTGAGACTTCAACCCCAAGATAATGCACTGGATATATACAGCAAAGGATTTGCTCACACACATCCAATTTTCTGAGATTAACTCCACGCAGGCGTATATGCAGATAATGGCTCACAAGATCAGCAGGGATTGCTCAGCGATTATGACCTACAAAGAGTTATTCGGTTATTGAAAAAACTCACATCGGGCATAGAATCTGATTCGAAAAATTTTCGGAAGATTATGGAATCGATTTTGCCGACAATATTTATCAGACATAAAAAAAGCACCGGGGCAGTTTAATACACAAGTTTTTTCCCAATTACAAACATGTGGACACAAAATCAACTCGCAGAAATGAAACTTTCTCATAGACAAACTAGATATTCTTGGATTTGTAATCCATAAAAACGGATTGCATAAGTTATACGAGAAAATAAAACCGATAACCAATGCACTAGCTCCAAAATCGCCAAGCAGTTGCAAGCATTAGTCAGAGTCCTCGCGTACTACAGATTCATAGAAAACCAGGTTGAAAAATAAAAGCCTTTGTATAATTGCGCTAAAAAAGTCATTGAGACTGGATGATGATATTAGTTGAGGCGGTTTAGATATTCACCTCGGACTACATGGATCCTGAATGTATTTCGATGGGACTTTTTGCATTCTCTTCAAAATTGAATTTCGAATCAAAGTGTACCACTTGAAAAATCTTGCTTTTTTCAAGTTTACCCTATTTTTAGTGAATCTCTTTTATGTGAAATATTCACAGTACCGTATTATGGTGAATTCCTTTTGAATATAAGTATATGCGACTGGTTTTAGACAGATTTTCCATCCAGTCATACTACCTTTTTTCTAGAGAGAGAGTAGCTTCGTGCGCAGCAGTTGTTCAGGGCCCGCCCATACCCGATGAAACCAGTCTCATTTCAGGAGCCACTCGGCCTATTCATGTCTAAGGTGCTACAAAGTAAAAATAATACCTTCAACAATAAAAAATGTATCGTAGTGTGTATAATTGTTAAGTGTAATTTGCCTTTGCATTGACGTTAAACGTTCTAAAATGGGTGAACAGAATATAGATTGTGGAAATTCCAATGACTGGAATAAATGATTTATTTGCGACGAAGCTACGGAAGATCCCATAAAAGTTAAGAGAGGGATGGCTAATTTGCAAAATGCCGCAACTGAGAGATCGTATGGAAAATTTGTTTTTAAATACCTTTGAATGTGTTCACGTTCACTCCGAGTGACGACAAAAGTACGTTAATAAGAAATACATCTATATCTTTGGAAAAAAAAATCCGACCAAGCAATATCTGCAACTTATAGCCAACCTAAGAAGAAACTAAGAAATTGGGGTCCTGTTGGATTTGAGTGGAAGAGTAATTGTTTTTTATACAATCAAGAAGCAGATGAGGTAAAATATAAAGAGTTACCAAAGGGATCGCGAAGAAGAATTAAATTTGTAAGTGAGTATTAGTTTAAAGAAACAATTCTTAATCTGGTAAAAGAACCGAGAGATGATCCAGCTCGAACAATTCTTACGAGAATTTCAAATGTAATTCACTTGAAATCATTGGGAGCTTGATATCATGCAAATTGTTTTAATTTGTTACAAAAGTTCTCAGAGTAAGAAAAAGACCAAATGTCCAGATGACCCACGACTATAGTAGATAATGCAATGGACCAGATTTTCAAGTATATTGAAGGGTACAATGATTCTCAATTAATTCTAGAAGAGGTAAAGAGTATAATCATAACCCGCATGTTCTTGACGATAAAACCATAAAAAGTGACTACTAATAAAATATGAAGACAACTTAGTATTCTAGTAAATTTGGAGTCAACACAATCATCTGCTTTGCGAAGAAACATCATGAAATTTTTACGAACGATTGGTATAATCAATGCTCACAAAATTATACTGATGAGGAATTTTGTGTTTTACAAGCTGCTGCCGAGATTATCCAGAGACGTATCATAACTGAAGTATGTTATAAAGAGAGTTACCCAACGAGCAATCAAATATTCGATAATGTTAACGGATCCATTTCTAGCACATTGCTTTATTTTGTTTGTGACATTATTTTAAAGGATAAAAAAAGAGATCAAACAAACATCGATTTTTATGACAGAAAGTGCACCTCTATCGCTTATGCTATTATTACTGCAGTCAGTTGTATGAATTCAGGAGCGATTGTGCAAATAGATTTGGATGCTGAAGACGAAATTGATGATGACAGCTGAGTGAAATTTCAATAATAAACTGGGAATACCCCATAAATTATTTGCTATACTTTATTTTCTTCAGAAATAGCACACCCAGTATCCTCAAAAAATCATAATTATGCAATTTCTCTATTATACAAGAAAAAAACATTTCATAGAAAATTTTCTTCGTGATATTTTTTTGATTGTCAAGTATAAAAAAAATCAATTGTTCTCAGGTGGTAAACTTTAATGAAAATCGTATTAGAAAATGATTGCAACAGGTTTTATTCAAATCCGTTTGGGATCCACGTATTCAGAGATTTTTACGTTTTATAGTCTAGCGCCTCTACTGTATGCAAGACTGCACTAGTATGGCTAAACCATGAAATCGCAGCACCAAGAGTATTGGCTCATTTTTATCCATGAGAAAAAATTGTAATGCCACAGACACATCGAACTACGGGTTACCAGGGTTACCATACAATCGCACCAATACAGAAAAGGTATCGAAAGGCCTATAGAAATTGCAGCTAAAATAATCCCGGTAGCTGACAGAAATCGAGCGATAATAGACAGAGGCAGCGGCGGTAGGGTTTGAATTCGACAAATTTTACTATTTATAATTAGAATATTATATTCGAAACGAATCATAAACTGCTAAGCTACATATTCTGTTCAAATAAATACCATTTCCGACCACGGACAGATTAGAGCGATGGGCGCTCTGTCTATAAGGATACTCTTATATTATCGCGTACGTAGTTACGAAAAAAACAGAACATGCAACGCATTATCGAGGCACCTGGTAGAGGACGACACTTCAATATTCGAAGTCGGTTTGCAGTATAAACCTGACAGAACAAGATTTTAAGACGATAGTCGTGGAGAAGATTACGAAAATAGCAAAAGGAAGATAAGTAGAAAGCGCTGTCATTTCCTTTACAACTGCAGGAGTACGACAGGCAGGAGGCCTGTGTGGATAATGTACATATAAGAAATGCATTCCTTCGGCCGAACCCGGGGGAGAAAATGGTAATGCAGCGGTTGATATAAGTCACGGCAATTGACGGCCGCAGAAAAATATAATTCGAAGTAGGCGTCATAGTGGTAGCATTTGAAGTACAAATTAAGGGGAGCAAAACATAAAAACGACACGCAGATAAGCTGGCAAAATAAAAGTGCGGAATTTGAAGTGAAAGGGGCTCCTCGCAGTCTAGACTTTGCTTACTCCACTCGTGCCCCGTAGATCAGTGAAAAGGGAGTCTCTTCTGTAGGGACGTTACACCTATAAACAAAATTAGAACTGCTTAAATTTCTCGCAATAATTTCCAAATGGAAGGGCGAAGGTCATAATGCTTTCACGATTATCAAACCCATGTAATGCAATACATTTATATTAAAAAATGTATCATTTAATTTTTGTAATTGGAAACTGTTGCGAGAATTGCAATCAATTTTATTAATCAGCTCATGCCTGGTTGTGAATGACATCTATCGAAATTATAATCGCATATAAGCAAAATTATAGTTGCCTGACATATTTGCAATTGCTTCTAAACATAAAGACAACGATGATGTTTTCACAAACCATTAAAGCAAAAAAATGATATGTTAACAAATGCATACTATTTAATTTTACTAATGTACATCTCTTACCTGGATGGAAATAATTTTGACAAAAGATATTTTCAGGGATTGAAATAGGAAAAATCAATTTAATTGTATTACCAAAGACATTGTTGTTTAATATTTAGATAATTTTTCTTTAGTTTGTAAACAATTGAAATTTCAGTTCATTTCGTTAACTGTCTAATCCCTGGTAAACACAATCACATTTTCCTACAAATTAGAATACCATATAAACGAATAAAATAGAAATTCCTTCATATACCCATTTTTACCATTTTTTTATTTCAACATAACTATGGATCCACATCCTGGAAATGCTAGTTTGCCCTCATGTGCCTTAGTTCCTCGTTTAATGTTGGAAATAAAAAGTCTGTTGAAAAAATTATAAAATTATAGGAAATTTGATAAATAATTTTTTTGAGCCACAAAGATAAGCAATATTCAAACATTATATTCAAAATACTTCTTGGTTCAAACTGAAAAATTCTTGAAATTAAGCTTCAAGCATTTTTCAAGATTGGCAATCTCAAATAACTTTTCTTTGAAAAACAATAAATATGTCTATCCCTCTGTTAAATTACTCAGCTATTCAAAATAAAATGTATATAACATAAATTCTTATTTATGCATTACTAATCCTTGATTTGTGGCACAAAGCAAACAAAATATGTCATACGTTTGGGTGACCTTTCCATCAGGCAGAGGCTTTGGTACCCTGATTTTTTTTTCTTTCTTCTTTTTTTCCTGAGGTGAGTTGATTATGGGTGGACATGCGATTATGTGTTTACCGTCTGTGACGACTTTTTTTATGTATTTCAGATTCTTCATCTTTTCTTCGATACTGGAAAAGATGACATGACAATATCTTGAGGCCTGGCGAGGCATTTTGATTTTTATATCGCCCAGAAAAAGATCTTTCACTTGTTTTGCACTTTTTATCGTATAAGGTAGTCGTACATAGAGAGTTTTCGCCAAATTCTCGTCTATATGAAGTGATGTGCGTTGCTTCATTTTCTCTAACCTATCGAAAGAAAAAATCAGTTTTCGCCAGCAGCAAGAAAAAAGTAAAAAAATTTGCTCTGAATTGTTAACCAAACTTTATTCTCACTACCGTCTTGTATCAGCTTTATCATAATTCGAAAACTGCTCACCTATTTGTTAGTTGGATGCACTTTTAGAATTGATAAAGTATTAATTGCTTACTGGTTACAGCTCGAGTTTAATCACAGAAGATAGACCTATATAGAAATATAGCGTCATATGAGTGTCGGAAAGTACCGTATAGTGGCGGGTCTGGCGAGTTCTGCTATCCTGCGTTCAACGAGATAACTACACAGCGTCGCGCAGGTTTAAGCGGCCTGTTGGTCGGGTGGGGGTAGTAGTGCTTGCTGCTTAGTACCGTAGCTAAATTATTGTACATTAACCGTTGGGTTTAGGCGCCTGGGACCCCTTATTGGTTGTAGCTACAGCTGGCCAGCTCCAAAGCCCGTTGGGTGACCTGGAGAGGGTAAAGAGGGCGACCCATTAGGCCGGGTCTGACAGTACCGGACGGATTCAGCTTAGGAAGCTTGTCGTTTTCTCGTTGAACGTAGTATGTATATATATATTAGCTCGTAACTATGCAACCGGGGTTCGCGTTCCGATAAAGTTTTTTATTTAAACTTTTTGATGTGTAAACATTTTTAGCGGCGGTATGGGTCTAAATTGGAGCAAATGAAACGGAAGTATGTAAGGGGAAGTGCCCTAACTATCTATGCGCAATACCCTGGTGCGCAGCTACTTAAGCGCTCGAGGTACGGCATAGAATTAGAATGCGATTAGACGTCGGTAGAATAGATCGCCAGAGAAATTAGTGACCTACATAGTAGATTTGTGACGTGTACAAAGCCTAGCCACGTTTCGGCCACTGCTTCCCGTAGCGGACTGAGAATCAGCTGTTAGTTTTAGCGTCGTTAAACGTATTGAGAACGTGTGAATAATTATATAAGATTGTTTGATATATATATCGCATACATATTCCAATATAAGTTTATATAGTGAATTTAATTCTTTGAAGTGAAATAACATACTGCCAGTAAGTAAACTGAAAATATTTTGACTAAAAATATATACCACGTCGATTAGTTATACTATTAAAATATATTGAGGTTGTGAACCGTTTTCATGAAAAATATCTCTCAAATAAAAAACTAAAAATAATTATTTTCAATTAATTTTTAAATATTTAATTAAAAAACTTTCTCATTAAAATCAATTTATTTAACTGAAAAATGTAATTGTTTAAAACACATTGTTCTGCTATACGCTTAGTATGGCGTTTTTGTGTTGTAAACCACTTCCATGAAAGATAACAAATTCAAACAGATTCATTGAAAGTTCATTAATGATATACAAATTCATTACAAAAAACTGAAATTTAATATTTTTAACTGATTTTTGAAACTGAAAAAAAAAAATTTTAACTGATTATTGACTATCTTTATACAAAAAAATCAACTTTTCCAAATAAATTAATGATTCCTCAAGGTTAATTATTTTACAATGGGAATAATCATATTAACACAGTGAAAAATAATTTGATTAAAATAATTTAAAAAATGACATCTTGGCTTCATATATAAATAAAAATTGTGAAAAAATGAAAAAAAAAATTTAATTAAATATTTAATTTGCAATAAAATAAAATTGAAAAATAATCATAATGATGTCGTTATAATTTTCTAAGTGAATAATTTGTTAATTTCAGAAATGGGTAAAAATTGAGCAGAATACATGAGAATGTACAGGAAACGAAAACGTGAAGAGAAGTTGGCAGCAGGACGAGTGGAGCAGCGAAATATCGCTCGCACTAACACTCAACGTACGCTAGATTTTAGAGCACGTGTTGCCAATTCAATTATTAATTCTGCACCATCAACGAGTAGATTGGATAACATCAGAAGTATCGTTGATTATGCAACTTTAAGACCAGCGACATTGGCATTTCATGTGGGCCCATCGACTTCAACAGCAGCAGACGGCAACCCTATGAAAAGAAAAGCAACATCAGATATACTAGTAGGTGAAGCACAGGATGCTGCATGTGATGAAGAAGAAGAACAACAAGCAGTTAATTATTTTGAATATACAAAGCATGCCAAGGCTCACGCTGAATTCAGAAAAAAATTCCTCGATAACAACTTCGGTGCAATATGCAGCGTATGCGATCGGTTATGGACTGAAATGGACCTAAGAGCGCCGTGACCATGTTCAAAGGATATTCTTACACCTGATTTTCCTGACATGAATTTCGAAACTGCGCTCGTCTGTGGTACTTGTTACGTCTCACTACATAAGAGGAAAATACCAACGTTATCGAAATCGAACGGTTTTACTTATCCACCAAAGCCGGCTCACTTACCAGAGCTTGATATAATCACGGAGCGCTTGATGTCACCAAGACTACCCTTCATGACGATCAGAAGGCTTCGACATAGCAACGGTCAGTACGGAATCCTTGGACAAGGTATAAACGTTCCAGTATCAGTAGATAATATGGTTCAATTGCTTTCACGAGAACTTGATGATGATTATGCTATTAATGTCCATATAGCACGAAAAAAAATTCACAAAACCAATTATCTTATCGAATATGTAAAGAAACGTGTCGTCAAAATTTGGGTTGAGCATTTAATGCAACAAGAACTGTACAAATTTTATAATATCACAGTTAATAACGCGTTCTTTTCAACTGACGAACAGCAAACAGCAGCCGCAGACCAACCGAGTCATGATGAGGTGAGCGAAGAGATCCGCATCGAAGAAAGTTTAACAGCTCAACAGCAGTCCTTGCTTTGGAATCAAGAAAAGTATCTTCGTATTGCTCCCGAAAAAAACACCATAGCAAAATGCATTCTCTTGGATGAACATTGTGAAGAATTATCGTTACCGTCCATCTATCTCGGCCATTTCAGAACTTTCAAAGAAGAACTTTGAGTGACTCCATTCATGATGGCAACAAGCGAGTTACGCAGGGCTGATCGTCGAGGCGAATATCCTACTCATTTGCTATATATGGGAATGAAAATTATGCGAATCCGCACTCGTGATTCACTTCAAATGTCTTTTAAGTTCATTGGCAAAAATAATACTGTAACAAGAGAACAGTTAGAATCAGAAGAATACGTACACGGATATATTGAAGAGAATCTCGCATTTTTACGCCATATCGCCAACTCAGCGTATTACTGGGCTTCACGTAAGAAATACCTGTTCGCGATGATTCGACAATTTGGTAAGCCAACATTCTTTCCTACAATGAGTGCTAATGAAATTGGATGGCCAAAACTACTCAAATTCCTGTATAAAATTCGAAATAATGGTGCTGAAATTGATGATGAGGCAATTCGAAGACTTCATTATAATGTTAAAGCTACATTAATCAACGAAGACCCCGTGATCTGTGCCATCCATTTTAACAAACTCGTCGATACTATAATGGGGATTTGTTCAGTTTTCACGCTTACCAAGTACACACTCAACTCATGCACACGCTACAGTCACAATCATCTGACGCCTCGCGTCATATGGTATAGCTCGCAGGTATGCTATATCGATTTATCGACCGCGCACTCATGCATATTGTCCATCTGCTCACATCCTCGATCGAAGCTCACTCAAGCGGCCAACGCTGTTAGCGTGGCCCCATCGGCAAGACCACTCACAAGTCTCGCCTTCCATCGCTGACAGCAAATCACAAGCAAGCTGTGACGCACGTCCGTCTTCTTGATACTCTGCCGCGTGGTCGACGGAGGTGGCCGTTGTTCTCACTCGAGTCGCTCGCTATACACGTTCCCGCGTAAAGCTCACGGAGATATTCTCTTGTTCTAATCACTCTAGTGCGGATTCATTTCTGTAGTGTACTACATTCTTGCTCAAATCACCCGTGTTTAAACTCAGTGTTAGTGAAACTCATAGCAGATCATCAGAACCACAGAGCCAATCACATAAACGTCAACGGCGTGGTTCGCGCGTTGGCTGCACAGACGCCATTCTGCTCAGCACCGATCATCGGCGTCAGGACCCTCATCAGACTGCCGTGTGGCATTTTTCGAGCTCTACAGTCAGACCTTATCATCAGGATCAACCACCCGGAATCACCAAGGCAACTCACAGGCCTGAGACCCAATCACCAACAGTACATCAACACACAGGCCAGATCTAATCAATTGTATATTACTCTTTTTACTCACAAGTTATTATTTAAATATTGTTAAATGATTCAATAAATATTGATTTATTCTTGTTAAATATTGAGTGCATTTAATTTAGCATACTTGTCACCAGGATCCTTCATATTAACATTCGCAGCTGTCACTCGACTTACTAAGTGCGAATGCATCGACCTACTATCCGTCGACAGCGTAGTAATATTCAATTAGTACAGTTTCACTGTGCAGAGCACTATATTCATTGTTATTTATTATGTTGTACTCAGTCTCAATAGGCGCTTACTCTGCGCACTTGTTAATTCATCTCATAGTGCCTTGCCGCATCAGTTAGTGTCTATCTTAAAGGTTTTTAATACTTTTGTTGGAACATTATCAAACATTTATAATTTACTCACACTCAATAAACATACAGGATTGTTTAATCGAAACGATATAGTCCATTCGGTGACAATTATGTTGTTCATTACTTCAAGCGTATCGAGTTTCAACATCGTGGCAGCCCTCATGCTCATCTACTGATATGGTTAAATAATGCACCTGTAAATGCCGTTGGTTCAGATATGTCAGCAGCTGTAAATTTAATAGATCGGATAATATCCGCCTCACCAGAAAACACTTCCGGACACACGAAACTTCAAACCCACAAACATACGTTTACTTGTTACAATAAAATACGTAGCGCTCGAGCACAACAATGTCGTTTCGAAGCACCATTCATGCCTAGCCGAACAACTGTAATTCTTATCCCAATGAGTGCCGATGATCCTCGAAGAAATGCGCTTGCAAAATTATACAAACGGATGTGGAAGTCACTTCAAGAGAACGACTATAGAGATATTGAATATTTCTTCGAAGAGCACAATATTACTTCGGATGATTTTTACTTGGATGTATTGCGAGCGGGAATTAACAGACCTGAGGTTTTTATTAAACGGCAAACCACAGAGAAATGGATCGATCCGTTTAATCCATTCATTTTAAACGTCCTTGGGTCGAACACTGATTTTCAATATATAACTGAGGAATACTCGTGTGCCGAATACGTTGTTGAGTACGTAAATAAGACTAATCGTGGTATAAGTAATCTTCAACGTGAGATTATCAAAACGATGGATGAACATCCAGAGTTTGATTTCATGGAGATCACACGAAAGCTCAGTATTGACATACTTAACGCTGTTGAAATGACGAGTCAAGAAGCCGCTTGGTATTTGTTACGACTGCCAATGTCATACAGTTCGAACGTAGTCCTTATCTACCAACAGTTTGGCCAATGGAACGACAACGGGTAAGGAAAACAACGGAACAATTGGATAATGAAGAGATTGACAGTAATTCAACCGATGTCTGAAAGACAAATTGGTTTGAAAGATACGAAAAGCGGCCACCCGATCTTGAACAACTTACTTTGGCACAGGCTGCCGCATATTACACGATTAGTGATAATAACCAATGGAAACGACGCAAAACAGGTCCCCGAATACTTCGCTATCGTAATTACGATATGGTCGCTGAGGCTGACGAGTACAAGCGCGAAATGGTAACTCTGCATCTGCCTTTCCGTTATGAAGAAAAGGAGATTCTAGCGGAGAGAAAATTTGTGCAGCTATATGATGGAATGGAGGTGATCATTTTACAACGGAGGAAAGAGTTCGAGTCAGAATTAGATATAGCCAAGACGATTGAAATTTGTAAACAAATGTGTATTGCTCTGGAAGAACCTGATATTCACAATGCTATGGCTGATTTGCTTGCCACACGCGTTGCGGAAGCTGATCCATTTGCTGAATTCTATGCTTATGCAATGCCGAAATGAATGAAGATATGAGGTTAGCTTTACTCAGTCGTCTTGGTCCTGTTGTTAAGAAACGAGAGAACCTCATGCCAAAGGCAAAATTTAATAATCTTATGCGCATGGCTAACAGTTAACAAAAAAGCCTTATGATGCATGTCATCAGTACCCTTCTCGATCGAGACAGTGGTGAGCCACTTCAGATATTCCTTACGGGACCTGCAGGTTGTGGGAAAACGTTTGTAATTAAGTTACTAATGGAAATTTACAATCGTTTCTCGGACACGGATGGCTACACCAACGCATATCTCATATGTGCATCGACCGGCAAAGCCGCAGTAGCCATTGACGGCTTGACTATTCACACTGCTCTGAAAATTTCTACTGGAAAAAATTTGCCTCTTTCAAATGAAGTTGTTCAACAGTTTCGAACACTCTTCAAGTATGTTCGCTGCAATATTATCGACTAAATAAGCATGATGTCAGCGGAACTATTACAACAAGTCGATGCTCGCTTAAAGCAAATAACAGGAGAGTTCGAGAAAAACTTTGGTGGAATAGACGTATTTTTGATAGGAGACTTGAGACAGCTGCCGCCTGTTCGGGCAACGCCTATTTTTCACCAGATGAAAGCAAGTATTGCTGGCCCGACACTCTGGCGAGGGTTAAAATTCTACCAACTTAATCAAGTTATGCGTCAATCAAATGAGGAATTCTCGAGCGTACTTACGAAAATCGGCAATGGAGAAAAATTATAGGAGAACGAACAGAGACTAGCCGAGTCTCGATTTTTCAGCAGAGCAAAAGCAAACGAGCGATGCTCTGATGGAGTTAGACTGTTTTTAAGAAATCGAGACGTCGATGAATACAATAATACTGTACTTGGTTTGGCGCCGGAAAAAATCGTTTCCATTTCTTATGACGTTTTTTTCTGAAGGTCATGATGCTGAACAACTTGCATTTGTACGACAAAAATTGCATAATATGTCGCTGATTGATACAGGAGGCTTCCCCTATGAGCTCACACTTGTCGTCGGCCAGCCGTATTTAATCACAACTAATATCAACGTAGCTGACGGATTGTCAAATGGGACATATGGAACCTTAGCATTTGTTGAGCGAATCGAAAATGCGACTGAAAACGAAATATTTAAAGAAGGAGATGTAAAAAGACTCTGGATGAAATTTGCGGGTAATCCAAGGATAGGACAAAAAGCTAGACAAATCGCAGCAAAATACATGCAAGATAAGAACATACCCGCAAGATTTGTACCAATTACTCGACGATCTTCAACAATTAACCTGGAGAATAACAAAACTATCACTGCAAAACGGAATCGTTTTCCTCTCACCCCTGCCTGTGCCATGACACTTCATAAATCGCAGGGTGGCACATTTGATAAAATTGTATATTCATACGAAAAAGGGCATAGCCAACCACTTGTATACGTAGCCTTATCACGAGTCATCAGTGTAGATGGATTGTTCATAGTGTCACCGACTAATGATCCGGTATTCTGTCATGGAGTTCGAGATGCCAATTCAACGGCTGCTCTACGAATAGAATTTGAGCGCCTCAATTTAAATCCATTACGTACGGGTCAAGAAATAATAGTGAATTTCATCAAAGATAAAATATCATTCTACAATTTCAATTGCCAGAGTTTACGAGCACATTCTAACGATCTTCATGAAGAAGTACCTCAAAACTGCACTGTGTTCATGCTCTCTGAAACGTAGCTTGGCGAAGAAGAAGACGTTGACATTCCAAACTTTGACTGCTGCGTTAAATTTAAACGACAGGAGAGACGTTTCGCTGGGGTAGCGATTTATAAAAATCAGAACAGTTCGCACGTTGTCACACCAAACATGGACATTAACTATCGCCAAATAACAGGAATAGGAGTAGCAGTACGAGATACAGGCGATATTTGTGTAGCTGAATGCCGTCTCACAAGTGGACAAACGATTCTTTCAGTCGTTGTCTACATCTCACAAAATCAATCAGTTCAGAGTATAATTGATTTTATTCATTTTGTACTACTGCCATTCAGTGTGCGTGGTGCAGCACTTTTGAACAAGGACTATTACCCAATGCCCATGATTCTGAGTGGTGATTTTAATGTTAATTTTGTTTTAATGTTAGATACCCTATTCCCGACTCACCCACCGAGGAGCGAAGAGGACCTCGACATCAGGGTTGAGGACATTACGTCATTTAATGAGGAGGAGCTGATGGACGCGGTCAACTCACTGCAGAGCAGAAAGGCCCCAGGTCCCGACGGCGTACCGGCAGAAGTGTTGAAGGCGGTGGCAGGCGCCCGCCCAAAACTGCTTCTCGATATGTACAACTGGTGCCTGAAGAGCGGAGTTTTTCCCAAACGCTGGAAGACGCAGCGTCTGGTGTTAATCAGCAAAGGCAAAGGAGATCCTAACTCCCTGTCAGCCTACAGGCCACTGTGCATGTTGAACACGGCCGGGAAATTGCTGGAGAGGATGATCAAGCCGCGACAACATACAGCTATACGGGAAGCAGGTGACCTGTCCGATAGACAATTTGGTTTCAGGAAAGGGCGATCCACGGTAGACGCAGTTCAAGAGGTCATGAGGACAGTTGAGGCAACGCGGGGGAGCAACCATTACTCCCGAGAGATCGTGGTATTGGCTATGCTCGACGTGAATGCCTTCAATTCAGCAAGATGGTGCGACATGATGCAGGCGCTAAAGGTAAATTTCCAGGTACCAGCGTACGTCCTCGCGATGGTGGACGACTACGTGAAGGACCGAGTACTGCTCTACGACACACGAGAAAGACAGCAGAAAACAGTCATCACCTCAGGCGCAGCCCAGGGATCGATCCTCGGGCCATATCTCTGGAACATCTCGTACGATGGAATTCTACGGATGGAAACGCCAGACGACACGTACCTGATAGGATACGCCGAAGACGTCGTCGCGGTCATCACAGCAAGAGACCCCGAAGCGGCACAAAGGCGTCTTAACCAGGTCATGAGGCGGACGCACCAATGGATGGGGGACCACGGCCTCAGCCTAGCCACGCAGAAGACGGAGGTAGTAGTTCTCACTCGGAAGAGGATCCCGAACATACTGCGCATGCGCGTCGGAAACGAAGAAGTGGAAACAAAGGGCGCAGTGAGGTATCTCGGCATCACCCTGGACACCAAACTAACCTTCTGGGAACACATCAGGAAAGCGACAGACAAAGCGGCGACTATGGTAGCAGCACTGAGCTGTCTCATGGCAAACGTGAGAGGACTAACGACCAGCAAACGTCGGCTTCTGATGTCAGTGATGCACTCGATTCTCCTATATGGAGAAGAGATCTGTGCGGACGCACTGGAAGCGGAAAGCCGAAGGAAGCGTATAGCCGCGGTACAAAGAAGAGGAGCCCTGAGAGTGGCCTGTGCATACCGAACGGTATCAGGACCGGCGGCCCTGGTCATTGCTGGAGTGATACCCATTGAGCTCCTCGCGAGAGAGAAGAAACGAGTCTACCTACGACGAGCTGAACACGATCGGAAACAGACGAAGAACCAGGAGAGGGATCACACCATGTAGCTTTGGCAGGGCATGTGGGACAGTGACGCAAGAGGAAGATGGACAGCCAGACTCATCAAACATCTGGCCCTATGGACAAATCGTAAACATTGGGAAGTGACTTTCTACCTGGCCCAACTATTGAGCGGGCATGGCTTCTTTAGCGCATACCTTCACAAGATCAAGAAAGTGGAAAATCCGCGATGTATCTACGGGGATTCTGAACGCGACGACGCTCATCACACCTTCTTCGAGTGTAATCGATGGAGGGATGAGAGGGAAAGGATGGAGGAGTCACTAAGTCTTATCACCCCAGAGAACATAGTGGCATCGATGCTGATCAGCGCGGAGAAGTGGGATGCGGTGACAAATTTTGCCGAAACAGTTCTACGCCGGAAGAAACAAGAAGAAAAAAACAGAGTAATAGCCGGAGCAGACAACAACTAGTTG
Organism: Cylloceria caligata; assembly: GCA_963942595.1. NCBI lineage: Eukaryota > Metazoa > Arthropoda > Insecta > Hymenoptera > Ichneumonidae > Cylloceria > Cylloceria caligata. Next base: position 40,800,605 of record OZ012710.1, read on the forward strand.
GACATCGTGAGCATAGTGAACAGTGCAGTGCGAGAAAATAGTGCCGAGTCCAGTGAACCACAGTGAAGTGACACAGTGAAAACAGATAGGGCATTAGCGTGTCAGCGAAAGGAATTGGGCAGAGATTCACAGCTTGCGCCGGACCGCAGCCATAAGCAAGCAGGAAAAAAATGAAGAGGCCTGAAAGGCAAAGGAACAGAATGACCCTGACGAAATGCGGAAGCGGTTCCGGGGTCGTTACACAACATCTGGGAAACGGGTTGGTGGTTTTTAGTGGGTATAAATCCTACACTATTGAGGAGTGCGGTCCTTCCTCTCTGTCTTTGTAAAGATTTTCCACCACCCCTCGAAAAAAATTATCATTAATATCATTATTATCATTATTATTATCATCATCATCATCATCATCATCATCATCATCATCATCATCATCATCATCATCATCATCATCATCATCATCATCATCATCATCATCATCATCATCATCATCATCGGCATCATCATCATCATCATCATCATCATCATCATCATCATCATCATCATCATCATCATCATCATCATCATCATCATCATCATCATCATCATCATCATCATCATCATCATCATCATCATCATCATCATCATCATCATCATCATCATCATCATCATCATCATCATCATCATCATCATCATCATCATCATCATCATCATCATCATCATCATCATCATCATCATCATCATCATCATCATCATCATCATCATCATCATCATCATCATCATCATTATTATTATTATTATTATTATTATTATTATTATTATTATTATTATTATTATTATTATTATTATTATTATTATTATTATTATTATTATTATTATTATTATTATTATTATTATTATTATTATTATTATTATTATTATTATTATTATTATTATTATTATTATTATTATTATTATTATTATTATTATTATTATTATTATTATTATTATTATTATTATTATTATTATTATTATTATTATTATTATTATTATTATTATTATTATTATTATTATTATTATTATTATTATTATTATTATTATTATTATTATTATTATTATTATTATTATTATTATTATTATTATTATTATTATTATTATTATTTACAAGGAGTTGCGGAATCCTTTTTACGGATATCCCCCAGCCTTTCGAACTGGGGGGGTATGTGGGACTCCCAAAAAAGTAGGCCTACCCACTAAACCGCCCTCTCCTTGTTGCCCTCCCCCAGACCAGGAACTATTTCGATATTACTTCTGACTGGGGGTTCTGTCTGTGTTCGTCCGTTCGTCTTGTTGTCTGTAACCTGTCGCGTCACGTCAGTCCGTCTGCTCAGTTAGGTGAGGCAGCCGTCTACGTTTTTCGTCGCAGTATCGTCTCTGTATAGGTGGCAACTAGTTGCCACCATTCTGTTCAGTGGAGCATCACCTGGACAATGTTGTCCGGGGTGATGCTACCAACAATCGTCTCGAGTTCTAGTCGCAGTTCTGTCCAGTGGTCACACACAAAAAATGTGTGCTCCGCGTCGTCTCGTTCGTGTCCGCAGTACTTACAGTCTGGCGTCCGTACTCTGTTCATGTTGTAAAGGTACCTTCGGAAGTAGCCGTGTCCGGTCAGGAGCTGGGTAACGTAAAAATTCACGTCTCCAAACTCCCTTCCGATCCACGGTCTCAGGTCCTTTACAAGTCGTCTCGTCCAGTTGCCTGTGCGTTCTTCTGTCCATCGGTCTTGCCAAGTCTGTATTGTCCTGTTGCGCTCCGCAACTGCCGCATCCTCCCGTCTTATGTCCGCGCTTTTCCCGTAGATCCTCTTTCGCTCGAAAGCTAGGAGGTCTACGGGGATTACGCCGGCCACCACCAAAACTGCTTGTGCAGATACAGTTCGATAGGAGCAGGCGATCCTCAGCGCACCCCGTCTTTGTACCGTCGTCATCGCGTGGCAGTACTTCTTTGTCTTCAGGGCATCTGCCCAGATCTCCGCGCCGTAAAGGAGGATCGAGTGGGCCGTCGCCATTAAAAGTCGTCGTTTGCCCGGTCTCGGTCCAGTCGTGTTAGCCATCAGGCGGCTTAGGGATGCTATCCTCTCGGCCGCCCTCTGAGCTGTTTTCTGTATATGAGGCCAGAAGGTCATCTTCGTATCCAGAGTTACCCCTAGATACTTGACTTCCCCCCCGGCCACGATTTTGTCCGTCCCGACCAACATAGGAAGTCTCGTCTGTATACGTCTTCTACTAAGGAACGTCAGTTCGGTCTTTTCTGTCGCGAGTTGTAGTCCGTGATCCGTCATCCATCGTCCTACTCGTCGCATCGTTTGGTTCAGTTTTAGCTGTGCCAGATCCGGAGACCGCTCGGTGATCACCGCCGCCACGTCGTCAGCGTAAGCGACGAGTAGTACGCCGAGCGGCATTTCCAGCCTGAGCAAGCCGTCGTAAAGTCCGTTCCAAAAGTCCGGTCCCAGTATAGACCCCTGTGCAACCCCGGCGGTGATTTGCCTCGTCACTGGTCCTTCAGTCGTCTCGTACGTAATCTGTCTGTTTTTCAGGTAGTCCTCCACCACCCGAGCCAAGTAAGCCGGAACCCCGAAGTTGCTTTCAAGCGCCTCCAGGATATCGACCCACCTGGCCGAGTTGAAGGCGTTCCTGACGTCCAAGGTTGCCAGCAGAACGACAGGTCGTGCTGCGTGGCAATGTCTTTCTAAGTCCAGGAAGGAGTCAACCACTTTTTGGATCGCTCCAATCGTCGATCGACCCTTCCTGAAGCCGAACTGCAGGTCTGAAAGGCCTCCACTGGTTTGTATCACATCCGTCAGTCTCGGTCTCAGTAATTGTTCGTAGAGTTTACCCGTCGTGTCGAGTAAACTCAACGGCCGGTAGGCTGACGGCGTATTGGGGTCGCCCCTACCTTTGGGGATAAGAACTAGCCTTGCCGCCTTCCACCGGTCGCTAAACGTGCCCGTCGTCAAACATGTGTTATACAGGTCGAGAAATATCTCCGGCCTCAGATTGACCATCAGCCGGATAATCTCCGCCGGTACTCCGTCTGGTCCCGGTGCCTTACCAGTCTTCATTGCGTTGGATGCCCTAGTGAGCTCCTCCGCCGTGAAGATGGGGGCTGCCGGTGTGTCCGTATCGTCTGTAACGTCCGTCCGTATCAGGTGTGTTGGAAACAAGCCGTCGACGATCCGTCGTGCGGATTCGGCTTCTTTGATTTCTGGTGGTACCCGGGCCCCTAGTTTACCGGTCACGATTTTGTAACCAGTGCCCCAGGGATCCTGATCCACCTCCTCGCAGAGCCTCCTCCAGCAACGCGTCTTGCTGTCTCGTATCGCGCTCGTCAGTTTCTTCCGTGCTGTCTTATATGCGGCTTGGAGGTTTTCCCTTTCGGGTCTTCCCCCAGCCCTCGTTGCGAGTCGTCGGCTCGCCAAGCAGACCCTGCGCAGCTCGGCTATTTCGTCCGTCCACCAGTATTGTGGCTGTCTGTTCTGTCGATGTCGTCGTTTCGGCATTGTGCTATTGCACAGCCGGTCCGTCAGTTTGGCCGTCTCGTCCACCAGTCTTTCCGCTCTTTGCCGGCCAGTCAGCTCCGGAGGGACTTTTGTAATCGGAGCTGGTGCTACCACCAGCTCCTCTGAAAATTTCTGTACGTCGAGTTTGTTGAGGTTCCACCGCGGGGGGTGCTGGGTCCTCGTCCGTCTCGTCGCCGTTTGTCCTGCCACTTCAAAGACAATGTACTGGTGGTCGCTGGCCGTATAGCCGTCGAACACCCGCCATTGCCCTATCCGTGGCGATATTCTGTCCGATGTCATTGTGACGTCAGGGATGGAGTCTCCGAACCCTGGTCGTCTGTACGTCGGTGTGTTTCCTGTATTGGCTACTACCAGGTCCAGCCTTGCGGCCATCTCCAGCAGCAACCGTCCACGTTTGTTCGTTGCTGTCATTCCCCACTCGATCGCCCGCGCGTTGAAGTCGCCTCCGACAACAACGTCCCCAGGCAGATCCCTGATTCCGTCCTCAAGGAGCGCTACCTTTCTCTCGAACTCCACCGCGGCGCAGTTGGGTGTCAGATAGACGCTGACGTATGTGACAGCGCCGACCCTTGCCCAGACGTAGTCGTCCCCGACACCGCAGCTTGTTATTTGAGATTGGGCAACGCCCCTAACCCAGATAGCTGTGGTCTCCGTCTCGTTTGTAATGTACGTTTGTGTCGTTCTTCTCCTGTACGGTTCGCACAGGATCAGAATGTCGGCGTCATGTTCGTCAGCTATCTGTGGTAGTAGCATGTCTGCTGTCCTACTCCTGTTCAGGTTTCCCTGAACTACTCTGTCCGTCTTCCGGCCTGCTTCCTGCACTCCTCCAGCGCAGCCCGGAACACCGCACACCTCCCGGTTCCCGAAAGGTGCGCTACGTCCTCGTGCCCCGCCTTAGCGCACAGGGGACAAGCCGGTTCGTTCGTGCAGTCGGTAGCGTAGTGTCCAGATATACCGCACTTTCGGCAGCTCTTCGTCCTGTCCACGTCCGAGCAGTTTGCCTTCACGTGCCCGTAACCGAGACACCTGTGGCATTTTGTCACAGTCAGTCTTTTTCGGACGCGGCAGTGCACCCATCCGATACCGAGTCGTCCGCGGCGGAGCAGCACATCGGCTTCCCGCGATTCTAGCTCGCAGACCGCCATGTACTGCTCGGCGCGGTTCGGGCCAAAGATATGGACTCCGAAGTCTTCGTCTCGTCCCGTTTCCCGTCTCAGTGCCTGTACGACGTCCTCCGCAGTTGTTACGCAGTCCAGATCCATGATCTCCAATTGGACCTTAGAGGTCATGGCCCTGACGCTGCCTGCGGCCCCGATCGCGTCTTGTAGAGCGCGTCGGAAGTTGTCTCGTCCGTCTGGTCCGTTCGCGTCTGCCTGTATCTTTAGAAGACACAGGCCGTTTTTCGTCTTCCTCAGAGTCGTCACCTGCACGTGACTATTCTTCGGGTCAACGGTCGTCCGTATTTTCCGTACGATGTCCGAGTACGTGTTATCGGTTCCAGGCTTTACCAGGACAGCCGTCCCCCTGTGTTTGGGGGCCGTTCTGTGCCTCTCAGCCTGGATTTTTGTCTTCGTTTCGTGCGTGCTGTCCTTTGGTTCTGTTGTTTTTGTTTTCTTTTTTTTTTTACTGTCTGCCAGTCTGCAGCCAGTTCCGTTTTCGGGGGTCGCTTCGGCGCGGCCTCCGGAGTGGCTCCGGTTGCCTCCCGTTTTCGTTTCGTCCGTGGCGTTTCCTGTCCTTTCGTCTCTGTTTCTGTGTCCGTCATGTCATGTGTCGTTATAAGTCCTTTCGGAGCTGCCTCCGTGCACTTATGTAGCGCCGCGTCGGCAGCCTCGAGAATCGTCTTTATTCCTAGTTTGACCGTCATGTTTGTATTTTTCTGTTTGGCGACTGCCTCGTCCATTTTCGTCGCTGTCTTCTGTATTATTATCAGAAGTTCCGTTAGTCCAGGTTCGTTCCGTTTCAGTGTTGTGGGGTTTGGTGTTACTTTTTTCGTCTGTTCTGTCTGTGTGCGCATACCCTGATTGTCGTTGTCGTTAGCTGAGGCAGCAGAAGTAAAACTTACTCCGCTTCCTACGCTCGACGCACTGTCTGTCCTGGTTCGTCTTGGGAGGCGCAGTGTCGTTCTGTCTCCGTTTGCCGGCACTGGTGCCCCTGACGAAGCCCCACCGTCGGCGTTTTGTATTTGTATGTTTTGTTTTGTTTTGTTTTGACTTGTTTCCATTGTTGTTCCCACGAGTAATCAGGAAGCGAGCGTCGACCCCCACAGAGCCTGATTGTGGGGGCAAGGCTTAATACTATGGGGTTTCGCCCGGTTCCCCATAGGCATCGTGCGCGACACTGTACCCCAGTGCCATTCAGCCCTCGGCACGCTGGCTCCCACCTTGGCTTGGGCAGAGCTGGTCCGCGACGGGGTTTTTGTCCACCTGATCCGGTTTTCACGCCAGCCCGGTTTCCTTATGGCGCCCGTTAACCGGGGAGCGCCGTGGCCGTTCCTGGCGAGGTTAGAGTCGTCGATAGACGATCCCCCTTCCCCGATACGGTCGGGCCACTTTGCGTCCCGGCCCTAACACGGGCAGCTCCTAGATTTTTGTCCACCCCGAGAATTCTCGGTACCTTCCATATCTGGAAGGCGTCCCCCTATCCGCGACCTGGGGAGGCGCCCGATGCGGGATCATCAACCCGACACGGGATTATTATTATTATTATTATTATTATTATTATTATTATTATTATTATTATTATTATTATTATTATTATTATTATTATTATTATTATTATTATTATTATTATTATTATTATTATTATTATTATTATTATTATTATTATTATTATTATTATTATTATTATTATTATTATTATTATTATTATTATTATTATTATTATTATTATTATTATTATTATTTGTAGGTGGAAAAACCTTGAAAAGGCACCGGACTTCCACTTGTCCGGTAGTGTGGGACTTCACCCACTAAAAAACCACCTACTAACCACGGGGGGATACTAGACCGGGACTGCGTTAGCATTACTTCGGTCTAGCCCGTGCTGCTTTACCCGTCTCGGGTTGTCGTCTCTTTCCGCTTATTGTTCTAGAGGGTCCGTTAGGCACCCTTGTTCTTTTTTTATTCGGAATATCATTTCCACGTAGGTTCCCACTGCCGACCACTTCGATTCCTCCAGTAACATCCCCTCTACAATGTTATCTGGCGTGAAAGCTCCAATTGTGGCACTGAGAGTCCTTCTTTCTTCTCTGAAGTGATCACATTCAAAAAACGTGTGATAGGCATCATCCCGATCTGCTGCGCAAAGCCGACAGTCGGGTGTTCTTACCTTCCCCATCCTGTGCAGATACCCTCTGAAATATCCGTGTCCCGTGAAGAACTGTGTGAGATGGAAATTGATTTCACCATGTTCGCGACCCATCCATGGGCATAGGTTCCTGATTAATCTGGCTGTCCATCGGCCCTTGTCATCCTCGGTCCAGCGTCTCTGCCATCTCTCTATCGTTCGTTCGCGTGCCTGGACCGCAGCCTCTGCTCTACCACGATCTGTGCTCCCTGTGAAGATTTCCTTGCGTTCCCGTGCTAGCAGGTCAATGGGGGTCACACCCGCCACAACCAGAATTGCCGACTCTGATACCGTCCTGTAGGCACAGCAGATTCGTAGTGCTCCTCGGCGTTGCACGGTTGTCATCCTCGTCCTGTATTTCTTAATGTTCATGGCGTCGGCCCATATCTCAGCCCCGTACAGTAGGATTGAGTGAGTTGTTGCCATGAGCAGCTTCCTCTTGGTTGGGCTGGGTCCTCCTATATTGGCCATAAGCCTGGCTAAAGAGGTTGTCACCACCGCCGCCTTATCAGAAGCTTTACTTATGTGGTCCCAGTACGTCATCTTGGTGTCAAGCGTCACTCCCAAGTACCTAGCCGACCTTTTCGTTTGTACCGTCTCGGCGCCAACGATCATAGGAACGATGGTCGGTATTCTTCGCTTAGTTAACATGACAATCTCCGTCTTTGAGGCTGCTAGCTGAAGCCCATGCTCCTTCATCCACTTGTTGACTCGTCTCATTACCTGGTTGAGTTTGAGTTGCGCCAGCTCTGTGTTCCGGGCTGTGATCACCGCTGCGACGTCGTCAGCATAGCCCACCAGGAAGGCCTCTTCCGGCATGTTTAGTCGTAATAGGCTGTCGTATGACACGTTCCACAGATCGGGGCCTAGTATGGATCCTTGCGCTGCACCAGAGGTGATCTCTTTCACCTGGGTCCCTTCTTCAGTCTCATATACCAGTTGCCGCCCTTTCAGGTAGTCCTCGACCATCACTAGCAGATAGCTCGGTATCGCGAAGGTTTGCTCCAGAGCCCTCAGCATGTCTTCCCATCTTGCCGAGTTAAAGGCGTTTTTTACATCGAGTGTTACCAGCAGAACCAGGGGTCTCGCCTGGTGGCACGCCGTTTCGGCCCTCGCAACTGCTCGTACTACCTCCAGAACTGCGTTCACTGTCGAATGTCCCTTTCTGAAGCCATGTTGCATATTGGATAGGTCCCCAGCCTCCTTGATCGCCTTCTGTAATCTCGGTCTGAGGAGTTTTTCGAGCAACTTCCCCATCGTGTCCAGCAGGCAGAGCGGCCGGTACGATGAGGGAGCGTCCGGTGGTCCTTTCCCCTTGTTGATCAGTGCCAGTCGCGCGATCTTCCAGCGTGTCGGAAAAACTCCTGACGCTAGGCACATGTTAAACATCCGCAGAAGCACGTGCGGGTAGCTATCGGCCATTGCCTTCAGAGCTTCGGTAGGAATTATTGAGGCAGTTGGTTTATCGCGTTTCGCGTAAGAGCCGCAACGATTCGGCGGCGTCACCGTCCGGGCCTCGGCGGATAGACAAAGCAAGAGTAGCGCTTAGCAACTCGGGCAATCTATGGAACGTTCGTTCGAGTTCACGCGCCAGCTATAGACAATAAGAGATACGCTAAGTAGTTCATCGCTGACCACGGTCGAATGTACACGCGTCTTAGCACAAATATTAAAATAAAGACATATATCCATAGTGCTTCATTAAGTAAGAGATTTACTGAAAAGTACCTACACACTCCTTCCTCTCACAATAACCAGAAAGAACTAAAACTACAAAAATTAACTCTAACAGGTTATGGGCCCAGACTACACTTCCACTGCGTATCTGATTGAGAGAGAGAGGAACGAGGTCGGGAACAAAAGGCGTGGGCGATAGCCATCTTGAAGTTTTTGTCGGACACGTGTTGCGAGAATAGGGACGCGTCTCCCTTGCATCCGAAATGTCACAGGACATCTCAGCTCGCCATGTGAAGAAATTCGACGGGGCAAATTTCCAAGGGTGGAAATTTCAACTCAAGGCATTATTTATGGCTAACGAGATCGACGAAATAGTGAACGGTGAGCGAGTGTTACCGGGAGATCGAACAACGCCGGAATCGAGGCAGTGGGTGCGAGATAATGCGAAAGCAATGTTCCTTATCTCGTCTGCGCTCGAACCGGCTCAACTTGAACCGTTGCTTGTGTGTGAGTCCGCGAAGGACATGTGGGATAATTTATGCCGAATACACGAGCAGAGATCTTCCGCGAACAAGCTGATGCAAAAATTCCATGAATATCGTATGGAATCGAGTGATTCGGTTGTTCAGCATATCGCGAAGATACGGAATTTAGCTGCACAAATCGAAGACATTGGTGAACATGTGACAGAATTAACTGTGATAGCGAAAATTCTGGGTAGCTTGTCAGTGAAATACAGCACGCTGCAAACAGCATGGGACAGCGTTGATCCAGCGCGTCAAACGCTCGAGAACCTGCAAGAGAGACTAATTCGTGAGGAAGTCAGATTGGGACTGAGTGAAAGTGCTGACAATGCTTTTTCGGCCGTGAAGGACGAAAAAGGTCGAAACAATCGGAAGAACAAAAATAAGCCAAAGAAGAAAAACAAGGACAAGAAAAACGTGAAGTGCTATAAGTGCAACGAGATGGGGCATTATGCGCATGAGTGTCCGACTAGAAAGAGCGACGGAAACGGCGGGAGAAATCAGTCACCTGACTGTGCGTTCGTCGCTGAAAGCGCGCGAAGTGCGAAGCGTGAGTCGAGTGAACTCGAGCAACCGAGCTGTAAGCAGCTGCGAGAGCTGCTGGCGGTCGGTAAAAACGAAGTGTGGATCACCGACAGTGGTGCATCGAGACACATGACTTACCGACGCGACTGGATAACAGACTACCAGCCAATCTCGAATGGCGGAACCGTGTCTCTCGGCGACGGCGACAAGTGTAGTGTGGTGGGGAAAGGAGTTGTTCTTGCAAAAAAGCTCGTTGGTGGGTTGTGGACCGACGCGCGAATTGAGGAAGTTCTCTACGTCCCTCAACTCAAGAAAAACTTGTTCTCGGTCGGCGTTTGCACTAAAAAGGGTTTCGAGGTAATATTTAAAAATGATCTAGTGAATATAATGCGAAACCAAGAGATTGTTGCGTCGGGTGTGAGGCAAGAAAATGACATTTACCGAATGTTTATTCGTGCCGCGAAATCGAGTTCGGAAGAGGCAAACACAGCTGCGTACAATTTACGCGTATGGCACGAGAGGCTCGGCCATGTGGACAAACGTGCGATACGTGAGTTAGTGGACAAGGGACTTGTACGGGGAGTGTCGATGAGTGACAAGACAGACTTCGTGTGCGAAACATGTAGACTGGGGAAATCGCATCGACTACCGTTCAACAAACGTGATAAAGTGTCGACGAAACCGGGTGAGGTGTTTCATACTGATGTGTGTGGACCGATGTCCGTCGAATCGCCGGGCGGCGCGAGTTACTTCTTATCGTTCAAGGATGATGCGTCCGAATATCGTCACGTCTATTTCTTGCGCCATAAGTCCGATGTTTTCGAGAAGTTCAAGACTTTCGAAAAACTAGTCGCTAACAAATTCGGGCGTGCAATCAAAATTTTGCGATCGGACAACGGAAGAGAGTTCCGAAACAGACAAATGAACGAGTATCTCGATGCGCGAGGCATCAAAAAGGAATACACAGCTCCCTATACGCCACAACAAAACGGCAAGGCAGAGAGGGAGAATCGAACAATTGTTGAGAGCGCTCGAACGATGATTCACGCGAAGAGTCTGCCGTTATCGCTATGGGCCGAAGCGGTAAACACCGCCGTGTACGTGCTAAATCGCACAGTGTCTTCGGGTGGAACCTCCACGCCGTACGAAAAGTGGATAGGGAAGAAACCGATAATGAATCACCTAAGAATCTTCGGTTCAGTGGCGTACGTACACACACCGAAACAATTCACGAAGAAGTTCGATCTGCGAGGTCGAAAAATGATTTTAGTCGGATACGAAAGTGACTCTTCAAATTATCGTGTCTACGATCCGACGACGAAGCGAGTCAGTGTGACGAGAGACGCAACATTCCACGAGCGGATCGGCAAGGTAGAGATCGACGACGACGACGAAGAAGTCGAAACGATAACGTTCCAGGAACAGGAAGAAAAAGCCGATGGTCAGGCTGAAGGCGAAGAAATTCAACACGACGTCGAGAACGAGCTCGAAGCTCAGAAACGAGGGGAAGAATTAGAAATCGGAGATCACGTTCAGCATCGAGAAGAAGCTGAAGGACGAGTGCTGCGAAGGCGAGAAACGATTCGTCGTCCAGCGAGATACGAACTCGAAGTTGACATTGCTGAATATCCGATGCCGAATTCGTACGAGGAAGCAACACGAAGCATTGATGCCGCGCAGTGGGCACACGCTATCGATGAGGAACTCCAAGCACACGATACAAACAAAACTTGGGTGATCGTGCCAAAAACGCCGGGAACGAAAACTATCGATTCCAAATGGGTGTTTCGAATCAAAGAGGATCCTGCGAAAGAAGTCCGACGGTTCAAGGCGAGGCTGTGCGCACGGGGTTTTCGACAACAATACGGGATTGATTACACGGAGACGTTTGCACCAGTCGTGCGATACGACTCGCTCCGCGTACTTCTTGCAGCAGTAACCGAGAAAGATCTCGAACTACTGCAATTCGACGTCCAGACAGCGTTTCTCTACGGGGAATTAGAAGAAAACATCTTTATGGAAGTGCCCGAGGGTCTGGAAGTCGAGGGTAGCAAAGCAAACGAAGTGGTGTGCAAACTAAATAAATCTCTGTACGGGCTCAAACAAGCACCTCGCTGCTGGAATAAAAAATTCCTCGGAATTTTGCGCCAGTTCGATCTCAAATGTAGTCAAGCCGATCAGTGTATTTTTGTTGGGAAAGTTAAAGGCGAAACCGTGTACCTAGCACTCTTTGTAGACGACGGTCTTCTCGCAGCGAAAACAAAATCCACACTAAATTATGTAACGAGTAAATTGCGCGAAGCATTTAAAATAAAAATTGGAGACTCGAGTAGTTTTGTCGGGATGCAAATCGAGAGAGATCGAGGAAGGAAAACTCTGACGATTCATCAGAGCACGTACGTTGAAAAAATTATAGAAAAATTCGGGATGAAAGATGCGAATCCGGTCTGCGTACCGGTCGATCCGCATGTAACATTGTACCCGGTTGAAGAAAGCGACGAGACGACGAATATCGTACCATATCGCGAAGCAATCGGCTCCCTAGTTTTCCTTGCTGCTGTGTCTCGTCCTGACATATCATTTGCCGTAAACTCAGTAAGCAAATTTATAAACAAACACAGTGTCGAACACTGGAGAGCGGTTAAGAAAATTTTTGCATATCTCAAGGGGACAAAAGACTACGGGCTAGAATACAAAAGCGGCGGTAGCGAAAAAGATCTGATAGGATTTTCAGATGCAGACTACGCCAATGACGTCGAGACGCGAAGATCGACCACGGGATATATATTTTGTATGGCAAACGGGCCAGTGTCGTGGTCCTCCCAAAGACAAAAGCTAGTCGTGCTAAGCACAACGGAGTCGGAATACGTGGCTGCTGCGACAGCAACTAAAGAAGCCGTATGGCTGCGTAAACTAGTCAAAGATTTAGGATATTCGTGCGATCGTGAATTAACCCTATACGTCGACAATCAAAGCGCGATACGCTTGGTGAACAATCCTGTGTTTCACAAGCGTACCAAACATATCGACATACGTTATCATTACATACGCGAGAAGTTTGAGAATAATGAGATAATAGTAACGTATGTTCCGTCGGAATTACAGCGAGCCGACATTCTCACTAAGGCGCTGCCAAGAGAACGTTTCAGGAAGTTATGCGAATTAATAAACATAACTTCAATTACGAGGAAACGCTCAAACGGCGGTAGTATTGAGGCAGTTGGTTTATCGCGTTTCGCGTAAGAGCCGCAACGATTCGGCGGCGTCACCGTCCGGGCCTCGGCGGATAGACAAAGCAAGAGTAGCGCTTAGCAACTCGGGCAATCTATGGAACGTTCGTTCGAGTTCACGCGCCAGCTATAGACAATAAGAGATACGCTAAGTAGTTCATCGCTGACCACGGTCGAATGTACACGCGTCTTAGCACAAATATTAAAATAAAGACATATATCCATAGTGCTTCATTAAGTAAGAGATTTACTGAAAAGTACCTACACACTCCTTCCTCTCACAATAACCAGAAAGAACTAAAACTACAAAAACTAGCTCCAACAGGAATGCCATCCGGACCTGGCGATTTCTTGTTCTTCATGGAGGAGACAGCCATGGTCAGTTCTTGCTCGCTGAAGGCGGGGGGAACCTGGACTCCGTCTAGAGCTGTCGAGTATCTCCTGGCAGCATGCACCGGGAAAAGAGTATTCACGATGGTGTCCATCGTCTCTGCGTTCAGTGGAGCTTCCGCTCCCACTGAGCCCAGCTTCCGGGTAACCAGTTTATACCCTCTGCCCCAGGGATCGTGCTCGATTTCCTTGCATAAGTCCTTCCAGCTTCGTGTTTTGCTTTCCCGAATAGCCTTGGTGAGTCGCTTCTTTGCAGCTTTGTGTCGTGCTGAGATCAACTCCGCATCCGGCCTCGATCGGGCTCGCTGTGCCCTTCGGCGCAGTTTGAGGGCTGCTCTCCGCAACTCAGCTATGTCGTCAGACCACCAGTACGCCTGACGCCTGCCTTTCCACGGTCGTTTTCGGGGCATCGATGCTTCGCAGGCTCGTGTGATAAGCTGCATCACTCCGCTCACCATCTGGTCCGTCGTAGCCCTGTCAACACGCTCATCAGGCGCGGACGTCACGCCCTCGATCCCATGGCGTAAGGATGCGTAAAACTTCCCTCTGTCCATTTTTGTGACATTCCATCCGCGTGGATTTCGAGTTCTCCTTTGTTGCCTTCTTTCGCCGTTTATCTCGAATGTGATGTAGTTGTGGTCGCTGGCCGTATAGTCCTCCATTACCCTCCAGTCTCCCGCTCGGGATACTAGGCCTTCCGATATCAATGTGATGTCCGGTATAGAATAACCAAAACCTGGTCGCCGATAAGTTGACGTCTTTCCTTTGTTGAGTACGATCAGGCTAAGTCTTGCGGCCATCTCTAGGATTAATCTGCCTCGACTATTCGTGTGTGGCATACCCCACTCTATTGCTCGCGCGTTCAGATCTCCGGCTACGACCATGTTACCTGGTAGATCGCGGATGGTATCTTCCAGCGCTTCAAGCTTGTCCTCAAATTGTCGAATGCTGTCGTTTGGAGAGAGATAGCAGCTAACTATCGTCGTGTCTCCGTGCTTTATCCAAACAAACCCGTTTCCAGCTCCGCCGCTGGCGACTCTGATCTTCTGGGTATTGGTAATCCAGATTGCAGCGGTTCCCGAGCGGTCGGTGTGCCAGGATGTGGGGTCTCTGCTTCGGTATGGTTCGCTGATAATTGCAATTTGGACGTCGGTCTCAAAAGCGAGCTGCGTCAGCAAATCATCAGCGACCCTGCTTCTGTTGAGATTGCCTTGTAGGATCTTCACTTTTTACGTTTTTTCATCTCGTCCAGGGCTTCCCTGAAGGTGGCGCAAGCTCCTGATCCTGGGATATGGCCAAGCTGGTTTTTGCCTCTTTCCGCGCACAGATAGCATTGATGGTCTTCTTTGCACTTTACAAGTCGGTGACCCTCTTTTCCGCACTTGAAACAGGAGTTCGTTCTGTCTGGTCCCTTACACGCCCTCCTTGTGTGTCCGTAGTCAAAGCACCGGAAACAGCGCTGCACTTCGATCCTACGTCTTATACGACAGTTAGTCCAGCCGACTTTGATGCGGCCTTTCTCCACTGCTTTAAGCGCTGCCGCCTCGTCCAGCTCAACCAAAGCTTTCCGTTGTTCTCTCGAGTTTGGCTTAAAAACTGTGACCTTGATATCCTCCGTGGCGTTTTCGGCCCCGATGTGCCGCTCAATAGCCTCTTTCACCTCTTCTTCTGTTGAGAAAGTGTCAAGGTCGAGGATCTCAATCTTCAGGCGCGGGTTGAGTCCTCGGACTTCTCCTTTCTTTCCCACTGCCGTCTGGATAGCCTCTTGCAGTGTCCCCTGATCCTCGCATCGATTTAGTTCCAGGAGAACTCCACCATCGAGTGTCTTGCGGATTTGGCGGACATCAGTCCCCAGGTCCTCGGGATGCACCTCTTTTCGGATCATCCCCAGGATCTCCGCGTACGTCGCCCCAGCAGCTGGTTTAATTACGACTGCGTTTCTTCTGGGGTTGTCCCGTTTTCTTCTCTTTTTCCTGTCTCTCCTCTTTTTCGGTTTCCGTGCCTCATGGGGTTCCCCCGGAGGTTTCGCGGGCGTCCGGTTGTCCGTCGTCCTCTTCCTCGTCACCGTTTGCCATGGCTGAGCTAGCTGTGTTTCCTTCGTCGATTCTTCTTCCTGTTGTTCCGGCTCCAGCGGACTCAGCGGCGATGTTCTGCGGCGTTTCCGGGCGGATTGGATTTTTAGTTCGGGTGCCGCGCTTTCCACGTTCCGGGGTCGAGCCGCCTTGCTCCCACTTTCCTTTATTTCGCGGATCGCTTCCACACACTCCGTGATCTTTTGGAGTCCTATCTTGACGTCCATGCTGATGTTCTTCTGCTTATTGACAGCCTGTTGCATGTTTCGCAGATACTTCTCTATGGTGTTTAAATATTCCTCCTCTTCGTTTTGCGCTTTCCTCCTTCGCTGGAGAGAGTCTGGGGTCCCTTGTCCTTTGCCTGCTATTTCCGCTCGTTCTCCTGCCTTGTTGCCCGAGCCAACGGTTGAATATTCCTCTGCGAGCTGCATTCGCTTGTCGGTCGTTCCTTCATTTTTTTGTCGGTAGAGACTACCTGCATTTCGCTCCTTTGTTGTCGGATTTTCTGCGCTTTTACTCGTAGTTTTTGACCCTAAGCCAGCTGAGGCTCCCACCGGCTTCGGGCTGTTATTTTTGCAGTATTTTGATGACGACGTCTGCGAGCCTGCTTTCGCACTCTGACCAGACGCCGATACTGGGGATCCGAGCCCCTGCACCGTAATCAATTTTCCTTTTTCAACCTCCATCTAGGTTTTTGAGTCAGGGTACCCACCCCTAGTCCTTTGGTCCGCGATTGTTTATTCGTTACCACTATGGCACTTATATCACAATTTACCAGTTCCTGCACTGGGTTTCCCCCTATCCGCCACCTGGGGACGCGTCGGGTAGCCTGGACGCCAGCCGCGTACTTATTATTATTATTATTATTATTATTATTATTATTATTATTATTATTATTATTATTATTATTATTATTATTATTATTATTATTATTATTATTATTATTATTATTATTATTATTATTATTATTATTATTATTATTATTATTATTATTATTATTATTATTATTATTATTATTATTATTATTATTATTATTATTATTATTATTATTATTATTATTATTATTATTATTATTATTATTATTATTATTATTATTATTATTATTATTATTATTATTATTATTATTATTATTATTATTATTATTATTATTATTATTATTATTATTATTATTATTATTATTATTATTATTATTATTATTATTATTATTATTATTATTATTATTATTATTATTATTATTATTATTATTATTATTATTATTATTATTATTATTATTATTATTATTATTATTATTATTATTATTATTATTATTATTATTATTATTATTATTATTATTATTATTATTATTATTATTATTATTATTATTATTATTATTATTATTATTATTATTATTATTATTATTATTATTATTATTATTATTATTATTATTATTATTATTATTTATACAAGGAGTTGCGGAATCCTTTTTACGGATATCCCCCAGTCTTTTGAACCGGGGGGGTATGTGGGACTCCCAAAAAAGTAGGCCTACCCACTAAACCGCCCTCTCCTTGTTGCCCTCCCCCAGACCAGGAACTATTTTGGTATTATCATACTTCTGGCTGGGGGTTCTGTCCGTGTTCGTCCGTTCGTCTTGCTGTCTGTAACCTGTCGCGTCACGCCAGTCCGTCTGCTCGGTTAGGTGAGGCAGCCGTCTACGTTTTTTCGTCGCAGTATCGTCTCTGTATAGGTGGCAACGAGTTGCCACCGTTCTGTCGAGTGGAGCATCACCTAAACAATGTTGTCCGGGGTGATGCTGCCAACAATCGTCTCCAGTTCCAGTCGGAGTCCTGTCCAGCGGTCGCACACAAAAAATGTGTGTTCCGCGTCGTCTCGTTCGTGTCCACAGTACTTACAGTCTGGCGTCCGTACTCTGTCCATGTTATAAAGGTACCGTCTAAAGTAACCGTGTCCCGTCAGGAACTGGGTGATGTAAAAATTTACGTCCCCAAAATCCCTTTCGATCCACGGTCTCAGGTCCTTTATTAGTCGTCTTGTCCAGTTGCCTGTCGCTCTTTCTGTCCATTGTTCGTGCCAAGTCTGTATCGTCTTGTCGCGTTCCGCGACTGCCGCATCCTCCCGTCTTATGTCTGCGCTTCTCCCGTAGATCCTCTTTCGCTCGAAAGCTAGGAGGTCCACGGGGATCACGCCCGCAACCACCAAGACTGCTTGTGCAGATACAGTTCGATAGGAGCAGGCGATCCTCAGCGCACCCCGTCTTTGTACCGTCGTCATCGCGTGGCAGTACTTCTTTGTCTTCAGGGCATCTGCCCAGATCTCCGCGCCGTAAAGGAGGATCGAGTGGGCCGTCGCCATTAAAAGTCGTCGTTTGCCCGGTCTCGGTCCAGTCGTGTTAGCCATCAGGCGGCTTAGGGATGCTATCCTCTCGGCCGCCCTCTGAGCTGTTTTCTGTATATGAGGCCAGAAGGTCATCTTCGTATCCAGAGTTACCCCTAGATACTTGACTTCCCCCCCGGCCACGATTTTGTCCGTCCCGACCAACATAGGAAGTCTCGTCTGTATACGTCTTCTACTAAGGAACGTCAGTTCGGTCTTTTCTGTCGCGAGTTGTAGTCCGTGATCCGTCATCCATCGTCCCACTCGTCGCATCGTCTGGTTCAGTTTTAGCTGTGCCAGATCCGGAGACCGCTCGGTGATCACCGCCGCCACGTCGTCAGCGTAAGCGACGAGTAGTACGCCGAGCGGCATTTCCAGCCTGAGCAAGCCGTCGTAAAGTCCGTTCCAAAAGTCCGGTCCCAGTATGGACCCCTGTGCAACCCCGGCGGTGATTTGCCTCGTCACTGGTCCTTCAGTCGTCTCGTACGTAATCTGTCTGTTTTTCAGGTAGTCCTCCACCACCCGAGCCAAGTAAGCCGGAACCCCGAAGTTGCTTTCAAGCGCCTCCAGGATATCGACCCACCTGGCCGAGTTGAAGGCGTTCCTGACGTCCAAGGTTGCCAGCAGAACGACAGGTCGTGCTGCGTGGCAATGTCTTTCTAAGTCCAGGAAGGAGTCAACCACTTTTTGGATCGCTCCAATCGTCGATCGACCCTTCCTGAAGCCGAACTGCAGGTCTGAAAGGCCTCCACTGGTTTGTATCACGTCCGTCAGTCTCGGTCTCAGTAATTGTTCGTAAAGTTTACCCGTCGTGTCGAGTAAACTCAACGGCCGGTAGGCTGACGGCGTATTGGGGTCGCCCTTACCTTTGGGGATAAGAACTAGCCTTGCCGCCTTCCACCGGTCGCTAAACGTGCCCGTCGTCAAACATGTGTTATACAGGTCGAGAAATATCTCCGGCCTCAGATTGACCATCAGCCGGATAATCTCCGCCGGTACTCCGTCTGGTCCCGGTGCCTTACCAGTCTTCATTGCGTTGGATGCCCTAGTGAGCTCCTCCGCCGTGAAGATGGGGGCTGCCGGTGTGTCCGTATCGTCTGTAACGTCCGTCCGTATCAGGTGTGTTGGAAACAAGCCGTCGACGATCCGTCGTGCGGATTCGGCTTCTTTGATTTCTGGTGGTACCCGGGCCCCTAGTTTACCGGTCACGATTTTGTAACCAGTGCCCCAGGGATCCTGATCCACCTCCTCGCAGAGCCCCCTCCAGCAACGCGTCTTGCTGTCTCGTATCGCGCTCGTCAGTTTCTTCCGTGCTGTCTTATATGCGGCTTGGAGGTTTTCCCTTTCGGGTCTTCCCCCAGCCCTCGTTACGAGTCGTCGGCTCGCCAAGCAGACCCTGCGCAGCTCGGCTATTTCGTCCGTCCACCAGTATTGTGGCTGTCTGTTCTGTCGATGTCGTCGTTTCGGCATTGTGCTATTGCACAGCCGGTCCGTCAGTTTGGCCGTCTCGTCCGCGAGTCTTTCCGCCCTTCGCCGGCCAATCAGTTCAGGGGGGACTTTCGTCATTGGTGCTGGTGCTGCTGCCAGCTCCTCCGAAAATTTTCGTAAGTCGAGTTTGTTGAGGTTCCACCTCGGGGGGTACTGGGTCCTCGTCCGTCTCGTCGCCGTTTGTCCTGCCACTTCGAAGACAATGTACTGGTGATCGCTGGCCGTATAGCCGTCGAACACCCGCCACTGTCCTATCCGTGGCGATATTCTGTCCGATGTCATTGTGACGTCAGGGATGGAGTTTCCAAACCCTGGTCGTCTGTACGTATGTACGTTTCCCGTATTTGCTACAACCAGGTCTAGCCTTGCGGCCATCTCCAGCAGCAGCCGTCCACGTTTGTTCGTTGTTGTCATTCCCCACTCGATCGCCCGCGCGTTGAGGTCTCCCCCGATGATAACGTCTCCAGGCAGATTCCTGATTCCGTCTTCAAGGAGCGCCACTTTCCTCTCGAAATCCACCGCGGTGCAGTTGGGTGTCAGGTAAACGCTGACGTAAGTGACAGCGCCGACCCTTGCCCAGACGTAATCGTCCCCGACACCGCAGTTAATTATTCGAGATTGGGCAGCGCCCCTTACCCAGATAGCTGTGGTCTCTGTCTCGTTCGTAATGTACGTTTGTGTCGTTCTTCTCCTGTACGGTTCGCACAGGATCAGAATGTCGGCGTCATGTTCGTCAGCTATCTGTGGTAGTAGCATGTCTGCTGTCCTACTCCTGTTCAGGTTTCCCTGAACTATTCTGTCCGTCTTCCGGCCTGCTTCCTGCACTCCTCCAGCGCAGCTCGGAACACCGCGCACCTCCCAGAACCCGCGAGGTGCGCCGCGTCCTTGTGCTTTGCCTCGGCGCACAAAGGACAGGCCAGTTTGTTTTTACAGTCCGTTGCGTAGTGTCCCGTTTCGCCGCATTTCCTGCAGCTTTTTGTCCGGTCCGTGTTCGTGCAGTTGACCTTGACGTGTCCATAGCCAAAGCACTTGTGGCATTTCGTCACTGTCAGTCGTTTTCGGACGCGGCAGTGCACCCATCCTATCCCGACCCGTCCCCGCCGAAGCAGCACCTCGGCTTCCCGCGACTCCACATCGCAGACCGCCATGTACTGCTCGGCGCGATTCGGGCCAAAGATGTGGACCCCGAAGTCGCCGTCTCGTCCCGTTTCTCGTCTCAGCGCCTGGATCACGTCATCCGCGGTGGTGACGCAGTCCAAGTCCATGATTTCCAGTTGCGCCCTGGAGGTCATGGTCCTGACGGTGCCTGTGTCTCCGACCGCGTCCTGAATTGCGCGCTGAAACTGTTCTCGTCCGTCCGTGTCTGTCTGTATCTTGATAAGACACCGTCCGTCTTTGGTCTTCCTTAGAGCCGTCACCTGCACGTGACTGCTCGTCGGGTCGACCGTCGTCCTAATCTTCCGCACCATGTCCGAGTACGTGTTGTCTTTCCCAGGCTTGACCAGCACAGCCGTTCCCCTATGTTTGGGGGCCGGTCTGCGCTTTTCAGCCCGGGTCGGTGCGTTCGTCTCGTCCGTCCTGTTTTTCGGTTCCGTCGTTTTTTTTTTTCCTTTTTTGTTTCGTCACGTTTGTCCAGGCTCCATCGTCCTCCGTCCTTGGGGGTCGCTTACGCGGGGCCTCCGGAGGGGTCTTTGTCGCCTCCCGTTTACGCTTTGACGGTCGCGTTGTCGGTTCGTGTGTCTCCGTTTCTGTTTCCGTCAAGTCGTCTGCCGCCATTTGTCCCTTTGAGTCTGTCCTGTTCTGTATGCATTATTATTATTATTATTATTATTATTATTATTATTATTATTATTATTTACAAGGAGTTGCGGAATCCTTCTTACGGATATCCCCCAGTTCGAAAAACTGGGGGGGTATGTGGGACTCCCAAAAAAGTAGGCCTACCCACTAAACCGCCCTCTCCTTGTTGCCCTCCCCCAGACCAGGAACTATTTTGGTATTACTTCTGGCTGGGGGTTCTGTCCGTGTTCGTCCGTTCGTCTTGCTGTCTGTAACCTGTCGCGTCACGTCAGTCTGTCTGCTCGATTAGGTGAGGCAGCCGTCTACGTTTTTTCGTCGCAGTATCGTCTCTGTATAGGTGGCAACTAGTTGCCACCATTCTGTCGAGTGGAGCATCACCTGAACAATGTTGTCCGGGGTGATGCTGCCAACAATCGTCTCCAGTTCCAGTCGGAGTCCTGTCCAGCGGTCGCACACAAAAAATGTGTGTTCCGCGTCGTCTCGTTCGTGTCCACAGTACTTACAGTCTGGCGTCCGTACTCTGTCCATGTTATAAAGGTACCGTCTAAAGTAACCGTGTCCCGTCAGGAACTGGGTGATGTAAAAATTTACGTCCCCAAAATCCCTTTCGATCCACGGTCTCAGGTCCTTTATTAGTCGTCTTGTCCAGTTGCCTGTCGCTCTTTCTGTCCATTGTTCGTGCCAAGTCTGTATCGTCTTGTCACGTTCCGCGACTGCCGCATCCTCCCGTCTTATGTCCGCGCTTCTCCCGTAGATCCTCTTTCGCTCGAAAGCTAGGAGGTCCACGGGGATTACGCCGGCCACCACCAAAACTGCTTGTGCAGAGACAGTCCGATAGGAGCAGGCGATCCTCAGCGCATTATTATTATTATTATTATTATCATTATTATTATTATTATTATTATTATTATTATTATTATTATTATTATTATTATTATTATTATTATTATTATTATTATTATTATTATTATTATTATTATTATTATTATTATTATTATTATTATTATTATTATTATTATTATTATTATTATTATTATTATTATTATTATTATTATTATTATTATTATTATTATTATTATTATTATTATTATTATTATTATTATTATTATTATTATTATTATTATTATTATTATTATTATTATTATTATTATTATTATTATTATTATTATTATTATTATTATTATTATTATTATTATTATTATTATTATTATTATTATTATTATTATTATTATTACGGAAGAAAAAGTGGGAAATCTTTTATAGACGTTGTGCCGGACTCATTTAGGACGGGACTGAATATACCGGCTAAACCTAAAACCTCCGTTCTAGACCTTCTTCGTGTTTACGGGACTACCGTATTGGGTTTTAAACTTCGTAAACACAGGTCTCTTTATAGTCGTTCTGTCGACTCTTCCGTCTTCCCTGTCTTTTGGACTACTTCTTTTCCTCAGTTTCCCAGTCTTCTGTATCCTCGGACTTACTGAAGGACTTACGTTGGCGTCACGTCATCCTCTCTTACCGGGCTTTCCTGCGTCTCATACTACGTGTCTCTTATTGTAGTGTTGACTCGCAGAGATCGCGTCTTTGCGCGTAATTGCGCCGTCCGTGTAAAAATTCTACCCTCTTTCTCCAGATCTCCGGTTTCCGAGGGTTTTCTCCTGTATTGTTCTATCGATGTATTTCTCGATGCTCCTCTATTTGTCGTCGGTTTCCAGCATAAGGGTGATCCTATTTTCCGGGTTAAGCTCCGTTTCTATTTCGGCTGTCAGTTCGTCTCTGTAGGTCTGTCATTTCCGACACGACAACAGTGTATGCCCTACGTCGTCGATGGGGTCTTCACAGAAGTCGCATGCTTCTGATTGTTTGATCTTGAATCGCTTTAAATATTCGTTAAAGCATCCGTGTCCTGTGAGCGCTTGCGTGAGGTAGAATCCTACTACCCCATGCCTCCTTTCTACCCACTTGTTCAGTTGCGGGATCAATTTATTGGTCCACCTTCCAGTTGCTGCTTCCTGCCAGCGTTCTTGCCATTTTTGCATGAGCCTGGCTCGAGCTTCTTTTTTTATTTTGGCTTTAATGCGCCTATTCTCCTCCTCACTTGTGGGGGGCATTCGTTCCTTGCCTCACCTAAAGACCTCTTGCCTTTCCAAGGTCAGAAGGTCTATCGGTGGTACGCTGGCAAGGACCAGAACCGCGCTGGTGGATACGGTGCGATATGCCGAAGCGATTCTCAGTGCAACTGTTCTCTGCGCTGATGTTATCATTGCTCTCAGTGATTGGTTCTCCGTCGCTGATGCCCACACTGGTGCGGCATATAACAATTTCGAGTGGAATACGGAGACCAGAATCCTTCTTTTGGCCTCCCTCGGCCCGCCGACGTTCGGCATAAGCCTGGAGAGGTTTCCTCCGCTTTTGATGGCTTTGTTGACCGCTTTAACGATGTGGGGGCGGAAGCTCAGCTTCCGATCCAATTCCACTCCCAGATGTGTCAGCTGGTTCTTCCACTTGATTTCCGTCCCCTGCAGCTCTATCCTTGGATATCTGAAGGATCTCCTGTCCGTGACTAGAACTGCTTCTGTTTTGTGCAGTGCCAGTTCCAGGCCTCTTCCTTCCAGCCAGCGCTTCGCTCTTCTCAAGCTTTCATTAACTCTTATTTCGAGTATGTCGGTGTTATCAGCTGTACAGACGATGAGGGTGTCGTCGGCGAACCCGATCATTTCTGTGCCCTCGGGCAGGTCCGTCTTCAGGAAGTCATCGTACATGACGTTCCATATGACGGGACCTACTCTTGAGCCTTGTGGTGCCCACACGTCATCTCTTCTTTTATCGTCCACGAGTCTCCTTCGTAGATCACCCATCTATCGCTTAGGTAGTTGTCCAGCATGCGGAGTAAGTATGCTGGAACCTTCTTTCGTTCGAACGCGTCGATGCAGTTATCCCATCTGGCTGTGTTAAAGGCGTTCCGTATGTCCAGTGAGACCAGGGCACAAAACCCCTTTTTCTTTAGTCTTCTCGCTTTGTTCTTTGCTTCCGTAGCAATATCTACCACCATTTGAATTGCGTCGACGGTCGAGCGTCCCTTGCGGAACCCGTACTGTTTTTCCGATAGGTCGAGGTCTCCGGTGGCATGGCTCTCTAGCCTTTGTAGAATAAGACCCTCGAGTAGTTTGCCCATTGAGTCCAGCAGGCATATCGGTCTGTAAGATGACGTTTCGCTCAGCGGTTTGTCTCCCTTCCTGAGGAGGACTAGCTTTTGTCTCTTCCAATCGCTGAAGAACACTCCTTCTCGAAGGCAGGAGTTAAGCATCCCTAGTAGCATGTCCGGGTATACCTCGATTATCTTCCGTAGGATCTCGTTTGGTATTCCATCTAGTCCTGGTGCCTTGCCCGTTTTGAGTTTGGTTCCTGCCATCGTCAGTTCGTCCACGGTGAAGAGTTCTTCTGCCCTCACCACCACGCTCCTCCATTCTTTGCGCGGCCGGGCCTCGTCTCGAGGGAACAGTGCCCTGATGATTTTCCTCACCCACTGGGGGTTGTCCAGTCCTGGGGTTGTGCGTCTGGATACCAATTTTTTGGTAACTATCTTATACGCCAAGCCCCATGTGTCATTCTCGACTTCCGCGATCAGTGTCTTCCAGCAATCCGTCTGGCTCTTTTTTATGGCTTTCTTAAGCCTCTTTCTTGCTTTCTTCCACTCGAGTTTCAGGGTGTTGTTTCCTCTCGATCTCGTGTGTTTCCTTTTTGCCTTCCGGCATTTCTCGCGCAGTCCTGCGAGCTCGTCGTTCCACCAGTACATGGAGTTCCTCGTGGTCCTTTGGGTTTTTCTTCGCGGTGCGCAAGCGTCGCACGCGGCAATCACCCTGTGTCTGGTCAGGTCCGCTAGAGTTTCTGTAGACTCTGACTTTATCACCCAGTTGAGCTCGTCGATCAACCTGGATTCTTCGAGGAAGCGTCTGAGCTTGTCGTCATTGATCTTTCTCGTATTCCAGGACTGTTGTCTGGCTTTGTTCGTCTTGTACCGACCTGTCCTCCTTGCCTGGCATTGGGGTTCGTCTATGGAAAACTCTATGTATCGATGGTCGCTTAGAGTTTCCGCGTCAAGTACCTTCCAATCCCGTATCTTGCTCGCTATTCCGGCACTTGCTATCGTTAGGTCGATGATCGATCCCGTATCTCCTCTCGTAAAGGTAGGTACGTGGCCTGTGTTTACCACTGTCAGATCGCACCTAGCTACCATCTCCTCAACGATCATCCCTCTCCTATCGAGTCTAGTTTCTCCCCATTCCGGTGACTTGCTATTGAAATCCCCGGTAACGAGAACGTCTTTCCCCGCTGTTCTCAGACTGTCTTCGAGGTCCTTTATTTCCGCCTCGAACTTGTTCCGATGGTCGTTCGGAGAGAAGTAGCAGCTGTAGACCCGAGTTCCCGCTATCTCTATCCAAGCGTATCCCTTGTCCGTTTCCATGGTCTGACTTACTCGCAGGTCCGGGTTACAGATTTGAATTCCTGATCTACCGGTTGCGTCCTGGTACCATGTTGAGAGGTCAGGTTTCCTACATTGCTCGCTAAAGAGCAATATGTCGACCTTCCTCTCCGTGGCCGTTTGTTTGAGCAGATCTAGTGCAGTTTTGCTCTTACACAGATTTACTTGCAGGATCCTCACGCCTGTCCTTTTTCTTTCTTACGCTTCTTCAGCTCCTCTCTAAAGGTGGGGCAGAAGCGGCTACCCGATCTGTGCGCGGTATCCGATAAGCCCTTATCTGCGCACGTTGTGCACCTTGCGTCCTTTTTGCAATCTTTGTGCTTATGTTCTGTATCTCCGCACTTCCAGCAATTTTCTCTTCTGTCCGGTCCTGCACAGTTCCTCGTTATATGCCCGAAGGCTAGGCACTTGAAGCACCTAGGTACTTCCACCCTTTCCCGGATCCTACAGTTGATCCATCCTATCTTTATCTTTCCCGCTTGTAGCAAGGCTCGTGCTTCCGTTTCTGTTATCTGTACTACCGCTATTTTAGATTTGTCGTACCTTGTAAATAGCTTACAGGTCGCCTCTAGTTCCGGTTTCCCCAGCTTGTTTCTTATTGCTTGTATCGTCTCTTCTGTTGTTGTCGTTTCGTCTATGTCCCTTATTTCAATGGTGTCCTTCGAGATCATTGCCTTGACCTCGGCCATGGAGCCAATCGCCTGGGTAAGCTCCCGGCTGAAGGCTTCATTGTCTTGTCCCTTTTTGAGGACAACCAGCACTTCTTCTTTTTTTGTCCTTTTGATGGACTTAACCTCCGTGTTCGTCTTTGAGGGGTCTACTGTGCTTTTCATTTTGCTGAGGATTTCAGCGTACGTCTGTCCTTTCCTCGCCGTCAGCTTGATTGCGTCGTTAGTCCTTGGTCTTCTACGTTTCGTTTTTTCCTCCACCGGTTTGCTACTTGCATCCGTCCTTCTTTTTTCTTTTTTCTTCTCCGCTTTTTTTTTCGTGTTGGCCTGCTGCCATTTGCCATCCTCTTTGCCTTCTTGCCCCTGCGGGTCGTTGGTCCCGTCTGTCGCCTGGGGCGTGGAGGCTGGGTTTAGTTCCGGGGTCCTGGCAGTTTCTTTCCCCCGCTTAGGGAGGCACCCTTCTGGAGTTTTTGACGCTCCTCTTTTCACGCTCTTCGATGTCGGCGTCGCGTTCCCTTGTGAGGCTACTCTTTCGCGACGTCTCACTTTCACCGGAGGTCGGGTTTCCGCCAGCTCCTTCTCGAGGTTGTCTCTTGCTGCTTTTAGGGCATGTCCGGTACTGCACATGTTTCCTATGTACTCTTTAGCTTTCGCCATATTGTCCTTGACTGGCATTGGCGTGTTTTTCGGCAGAGCGTTGCATGCCATGCGGACGGCTTCCTGCAGCGCTTCTATGTTATTTTGCTGTTCTTGGAGCAGGGTTAGAATGCAACTCCATCCCGGCGACCAGGCTCTCGTATTCGTTTCTCCGTTCTTGTTTTCTTGTATTTTATCCATTCTGTAATGTTATTGCCAGCGCATCGTACGTAGGGGGGCGGGTCGAAGTAGTTAGGAGCGGGTATACCCTCGGATATTTTATCCTACCCCAGTTCCCTGAGGCCCAACCTCCGCTTGGCCAGTCCCGGAATACGCGGACGGACTGGACTCGCCCGGAGCAGTGCAGGTTCCGACCCCTGCATTCAATACGCACTCCCCGATCAAGGCCCGAAGTGGCTGGTCCCTGGCCCCGTGTCACGGCTTACACCTCGGCAGAGCAAGCTCACAGCAGTCCTTCATCCTGGCCGGCCGAAAACTAGCCGGCAGTGGTTCGGGACGCTCCCAGTGGTCCGCGGCACGGGCCGATCGTGGTTTTTGTTTCGGGGTGTCCTTCCCCTATCCTGTTGGTCCACGAGAGGTAGTTTGCCATCTCTCCTACCCCCTATATCTAGGGGGCTTTCCCCTATCCGCCACCCGGGGACGCGCTACATGGGGGTTTCAGGATCCCCTCAGCAGTATTATTATTATTATTATTATTATTATTATTATTATTATTATTATTATTATTATTATTATTATTATTATTATTATTATTATTATTATTATTATTATTATTATTATTATTATTATTATTATTATTATTATTATTATTATTATTATTATTATTATTATTATTATTATTATTATTATTATTATTATTATTATTATTATTATTATTATTATTATTATTATTATTATTATTATTATTATTATTATTATTATTATTATTATTATTATTATTATTATTATTATTATTATTATTATTATTATTATTATTATTATTATTATTATTATTATTATTATTATTATTATTATTATTATTATTATTATTATTATTATTATTATTATTATTATTTATACAAGGAGTTGCGGAATCCTTTTTACGGATATCCCCCAGCCTTTCGAACTGGGGTGCATGTGGGACTCCCAAAAAAGTTGGCCTATCCACTAAACCGCCCTCTCCTTGTTATTATCCTCCCCCAGACCAGGAACTATTTTGATATTACTTCTGGCTGGGGGTTCTGTCTGTGTTCGTCTGTTCGTCTTGCTGTCTGTAACCTGTCGCGTCACGTAAGTCCGTCTGCTCGGTTAGGCGAGGCAGCCGTCTACGTTTTTTCGTCGCAGTATCGTCTCTGTATAGGTGGCAACTAGATGCCACTATTCTGTTGAGTACAGCATCACCCAGACAATGTTGTCCGGAGTGATGCTACCAACAATCGTCTCGAGTTCCAATCGGGGTCCTGTCCAGCGGTCACACACAAAAAATGTGTGCTCCGCGTCGTCTCGTTCGTGTCCGCAGTACTTACAGTCTGGCGTCCGTACTCTGTTCATGTTGTAAAGGTACCTTCGGAAGTAGCCGTGTCCGGTCAGGAGCTGGGTAACGTAAAAGTTCACGTCCCCAAACTTCCTTCCGATCCACGGTCTCAGGTCCTTTACAAGTCGTCTCGTCCAGTTGCCTGTACGTTCTTCTGTCCATCGGTCTTGCCAAGTCTGTATCGTCCTGTTGCGCTCCGCAACTGCCGCATCCTCTCGTCTTATGTCCGCGCTTTTCTCGTAGATCCTCTTTCGCTCGAAAGCTAGGAGGTCGACGGGGATTACGCCGGCCACCACTAAAACTGCTTGTGCAGAGACAATTCGATAGGAGCAGGCGATCCTCAGCGCACCCCGTCTTTGTACCGTCGTCATCGCGTGGCAGTATTGCTTTGTCTTTAGGGCATCTGCCCAGATCTCTGCGCCGTAAAAGAGGATCGAGTGGGCCGTCGCCATTAATAATCTTCTTTTCCTCGGTCTCTGTCCAGTCGTGTTTGCCATCAGGCGGCTTAAGGATGCTATCCTTTCGGCCGCCTTCTGGGCTGTTTTTTGTATATGAGGCCAGAAGGTCATCTTCATATCTAGAGTTACCCCCAGATACTTGACTTCCCCCCCGGCCACGATTTCGTCCGTCCCGACCCACATAGGAAGTCTCGGCTGTATACGTCTTCTACCAAGGAACGTCAGTTCTGTCTTTTCTGTCGCGAGTTGTAGTCCGTGTTCCGTCATCCATCGTCCCACTCGTCTCATCGTCTGGTTCAGTTTTAGCTGTGCCAGATCTGGAGACCGCTCGGTGATCACCGCCGCCACGACGTCAGCGTAAGCGACGAGGAGTGCGCCGAGCGGCATTTCCAGCCTGAGCAAGCTGTCGTACAGTCCGTTCCAAAAATCTGGTCCCAGTATGGACTCCTGTGCGACCCCGGCGGTGATTTGCCTCGTTACCGGTCCTTCAGTTGTCTCGTACGTAATCTGTCTGTTTTTCAGGTAGTCCTCTACCATCCGAGCCAAGTAAGCCGGAACCCCGAAGTTGCTTTCAAGCGCCTCCAGGATATCGACCCACCTAGCCGAGTTAAAAGCGTTCCTGACGTCGAAGGTTGCCAGCAGAACGATTGGTCGTTCTGCGTGGCAATGTTTGTCTAAGTCCAGGAAGGAGTCGACCACTTTTTGGATCGCTCCAATCGTCGATCGACCCTTCCTGAAGCCGAACTGCAGGTCTGAAAGGCCTCCGTTGGTCTGTATCACGTCCGTCAGTCTCGGTCTCAGTAATTGTTCGTAGAGTTTACCCGTCGTGTCAAGTAAACTCAACGGCCGGTAGGCTGACGGCGTATTGGGGTCGCTCTTACCATTTCGAATGACCCATGTGGAAGAATAAGTTCCGTAGACTGCTCATTATAGTTAACAGATTCCCGATCCCAATTACATTAATCTATTTCATAATTTCGTAATGTGTGATCCTGGTAATTTTCCATAATATCCTCATCATTGTCAGATTATTCTTCTAATAATCGAGTTATCTCTGCATCCGTCAGTTGATGCTTAGGCTTCGTACGATTGCCAGTTACGACATTTATTTGCATGATGAAAATACCGTCATTCGTAGTTGTTTCTTCAACTGGATTTCTTCAAAGTGCATCAGCATTAACGTTAGTTTTCCCGGCTTTATATACTACATCGTTCTCGTATTCTGCGAGTTTTAGTCTCCAACGCAACATTTCTTAACTACCGTCCGCTGCCGGTCGAAACCATAGCGGTGGTTTATGGTTGGTTACTACTGTAAAATAATGCCTATATAAATACGGCCGAAAATGAAGTATAGAATATACTATACCTAATGCTTCCTTTTCATACGTATCGTATCTTTCCTCTACCTTACTAAAAGCTCTAGAGGCGTAGACGCATGGATGGTCGTTATTAATTTCTCCTTGTGAGAGAGTGCTACCGATAGCATAACCCGACGCGTCCGTAGTTAAAATGAACGGCTTAGAAAAATCAGGATATAGTAAGACTGGAGCTGTACAAGGTTTTTCTTTCAATATTTCAAATGACTCCTGTTGTTCAAGTCCCCATTCGAATTTATTTTCTTTGCGTAAGATAAATGCCAGGGGTTTCGTGATCTTGACATATCCTTCTATAAACCGCTTATAATAACCCGTTAGTCCCAAAAGTTGTCGAATTTTTTTGATATTTTTAAGCACGGGGTATTCACGTACTGCTTCTAATTTCTTAGGGTCGGGACGAACTCCATTGTTCCCGATTATGTGTCCCAGATACGCGACTTTCCTTTTTGAAAATTCGCATTTATCCGGTTGCAATTTTAAATTCGCGGCTTCTAGTCGTTTAATCAATTCGCGACATATATTCTCATGTTCTTCGAGACTGCGAGAATACATAATAATGTCGTCCAAATAAACAAATACGCCTTTCCCGAGGATCCCACTCAACGTGAGGTCCACTGCTCTTTGAAGTGTAGGAGGGGCGTTCCGCAACCCGAATGGCATTCTAACGTACTCATAATGACCATGTGTTGTAGTGAAGACCGTTTCATAACGATCTTCAGCTGAAACTTCAATTTGATGGTATCCCGACGCTAGGTCAAAAACTGAAAAATACTGTGCGCGTCCTAATTGGTCTGATATATCATTAATATAAGGTACGGGATACGCATCAGCGACTGTCTTTTCATTCAGTGGTCGGTAGTCGAATACTACTCTCCATTTTTTATTACCTTGGAGTCGGGTTTCTTAAGTACCATCCACACAGGGCACTTGTATGGTGAGGTGGAAGGTATGATTACTCCCTTTTCGAGCATATCTTCAATTTGTTTCCCGATTTCCTCTTCAGTGCACTCAGGCCATCGATAGCCTCGCGTATTTATAGGAAAATCGTCTATTGTGGGGATTCGATGTTGCAATATAGTAGTACACGTTAACATATCTCCCGGTATTTGATATAAATGAGAGCTTTCCTTTAAGAGGGTTTCAATACTTTTTCTTTCTTCTTTACTTAATTCGTCGAGTCTTAATAATTCTTTGATTTGGTCATATCGATCGTGCATTACAGCTTCACATATCGCGTAACACGATCTTTTGCGTATAAAAGGCGTAATTTTGTGAGAAATATTTGATATACTGAGCTTCCGTATTAAAGAAATGTCCATGAATTTATTCCACTTTGAATTATATTTTTGGGTTTCGAAACTTGTTTCTTTATTTTTATCTTTTTTAATACTTTCCATTTTCGACGATTCAAGGGTACAGATCGTTTGTACATTTTTTAATGATTCATAAATTTTTAAACTGATATTTTTATTTGATTCGATTTTCGTAGGTACGAAGGTTTCAACAAATACTTGACAACAAAATTCTTTATCTTCATTCATCATTACTAATAGCGATGTTTCAACACAATTGACTTTATTTTCTGTTGATGTTTTAGTCTCTATCGAATTCGGATAGACAACGCTTTCAGCAATAACACAATTATAATTTTTTTTAACAAGATTCTGTCTTTTCCGTAGGGACAGTTTTCCCCAAAAATTCTGTATTCCTTTCCGTCTCTATCGAATTCAGATAGACAACGTTATTTCGTTTACTACAATTATTAAAATCTTCCAGAGGTTCTGTCCTGTCCATAGGCACAGTATTTCCCAAAAATGCTGAATCGAGCTCCCTCAGTGCTCCATCGAGCGCTGCCTGTTTCGTCGGCACAGTCACTACTGTGAAGCGTTGGCGAGACTCACAATTACTGCCATTTCTTTCCGTCTCTATCGAATTCGGATAGACAACGTTTTCTTTAGGTACATTTATCTTTACAGGTTCCATACGAGTGCTATTTTCAGTTAGATTCGACGTGTAGATTTCCGTAAGATTCTCGGCTGTGATAGAAATTACATGGATCGGATGCATTCTCTGCGGGATCTCCCCAGGCGCACCCGTACTCGGAAGACCGCCGCCGTTTCCCGAATTTTCGTATTCATTCTCTTTTATACGTCGGACGGGATACTCCCGTATAAAATGACCTGGTTGTTTACTATGGAAACACTCCCTACCCATCTCGGTGGGTCTAAAATTATTATTATCAAAATTCCTTCGGTTATCAAATCGATTGTTAATCAACGGTTGCGAATTATTATTGCGAAAAGGACAAATATGGGCTCCGTGGCCTTCTTTTTGACATATCCGACACCGAATGTCCCTTGAATTCTGATATCGAAGAATCTGCGGTACCTATTCTTGTGGCAAGGACATCAATTTAGGGGGGGGGGGGGTCGGAGGGAAATGTGAACATCTATTAGCCGAATGACCATAATTTTTACAAAGTTGACAAAATGCGGATATAATTCCCTGATCTTTTCTTTCCGGAGGAAACATTTTATAACAACGATCGGCAGTGTATCCGCGTTTATTACAGACCTGGCATATGGTAAGTAAAGAGGCTTCGAACTTGGATTTATTATTATTTAAAGGGGGAAAGATTTTAAAACATTTGTCCGCCGAGTGTTCAGTCTTCTGACAAATCTGACACATGCTCGGTCCCTTATCGATATTTCCCGAATTTTGTGGACTGACAACCAATGCTTAGCTAGACTTCTGGGTCGAGCATTCTTTAGCATTGTGCCCTTTTTCATTGCACAGCTGGCAATACACTTCTTCGATTGCTACCTCGTGTACTCCCCGTTTCGCCTCAGGTTTATTTACATTTGAACCCGAAGGTTCCAGCCCACCACTACGCAAGGCTGCCTGTGACACTAAACTTTTTTCTGTTTGAACCGCGAGTTTAATTCATTCATCAAGATTATTCTTCGGACTTAAACGTTGTTCAATTTCCGATTTTAACCCGTGTAGAAAACATGCCGGAAGACTTTTTTTAGTGTTATTAATGAATGTGGCAGTCAAAGGATTATCTTTGCTCGCATAATAATTTTCGAGTATTAAATTTTCCAAGTCTCTTACACGATTGGAATATGCAATGACGGACTCATTTTCTCTTTAATATATGGATCCCAATTCCCCTTGAAGTTGATACACGTATCGCGTTGGTGCATAAATATCTTTAGGAAATTTACCCAGATCCTCTATTGTTTCAAAAGTTTGCCCCTGTATGGTGTGACGAGGTTCGCCGATTATTTTTATGCGAACTACTCTTACTAAATTTGATTCGGCTCCTGGCTCCATCATAGCCAAAGCCTCTTTGCATCTTTGAATAAATATAGTGAGTGATAAAGAATGACCGTCATAATTCGGTATGACAGCCAGGGCATATCAAAGAGACAATGTTCGATTATTATTAACCATTGTGGGAGGTGTATTTGGTGATGAGTCGTTAGGCTTAATTAAGTTTCTAGTAGAATTATTTATTAGCGGTATTCTATTCAATGTCTTGTCTGGGCTTGAGTCTTTGACCGTGGGATAGGTGGAGCAGCCGGGAAAGGACAAATTGTATTCCGGCAAAAGGTGTAATTTTTTTAGCAAATTTTTAGGTTTTGTATGTGAGGATTTGATAATTGACTTTAATGTGGATTTTTCACGATTCTCAATTATTCCTTTTGGGGTTGATAATGATTCTTTGTCGATAAGGGAAGGTGATCTAGGAATGGTTCCGGCGAAAGGGATCACGTGTAAAATATATCGCTGTTGGCTAAAGGGATTATAATAGGCGTAGCGCTAGCAACGGTCGAGGGGATCTGCAAAGGTCTGTGGCGTCACTGACACGCCAAACTTCACCACCTATTACCGACCAAGCCAACTTACTCGCACAACCAGCACTGCCATCCGCCACACAGCATGCATGCACCTCGGATGCACCGCCACGCCACCGACGGAAGCAATTGCTAATTTCACGCCCGGACTTCTAGCGAGATTATCCTCGCGGTCCGGCATTCTAGTCTCTCGGTGCTTGAGCTACTGGAAGCGTTGTACTTGCCACTATACTTGTAGCGTACCGGGCAATTTGCACATCACCCACTTTTCGCGTCTTTTCTCTAACGCGTCTTGTTGATTATTGTGTACGATAGTTGTAATAAATATTCGTCAATCATTATCCACGAGTGTCCACTCAATTATTATAGATGAACCAAATATCTATAGGTGTATCCGTGTTTTCGGGTTCACTTAGAGACTCGAATTTTTCCACGATACTTTCAGGGGATTTTACTGACCGACCTAAGTCTTCACTACGGGGGGTGGGGTATACTAACGCTGGAAGATATTCGTTGATCTCTTCGTCCGGCCTTATGACAAATCAGACTAATGACAAAGGGTTATTTGGGGACTTTGCTTCTAATGTTTCCTTTAATTGATTCGTAAATTGGTTTAAACTTTCGTCGTCCGTTAATTCTCTGATCTGTAAAGGACTATATTCCGGACTATAATATTTTCCAAAATTGCTTTCTATAATTCAACTGTATCGGATCAACTTGTCTCGTCTTCTATATTCTCTTGGGATCGAGTGATGATAATATTGTCAGAAGTTAACTCGAGTGATTGTATGTTACTGTCTTGATCAAACCTTACTACTTTTGCTCTATGGGTAGCAGTTTCGGTTAACTTATTGAAGACTGAGTCTACAGTGGACACAACAGAATTCTTATTTGAACTGGTGGAGGAAGGAATTTTTTTGGAAATTGGATTTGGTATCTCGGGAGGTGAATTACTGCGACTATTACATGGGGACTCGGTTATAGTTCCAAGTGTAAAATTATTACGATTATCCTTTGGGAGCCTTTTTCTTCTTTCCTCAGGTTACCCGTGGATTGTAGACTCATCAATTCTTACCTTTGAACGAGTTGACATCATTTATGATGTATTGTAACGGTATTTCTATGTTAGCATTAAATTAAAATCTTCTGAGGGGAAGAATTCGGGCTCGAACACTAAGATAATTAATTGGAGACTTCTATAGGAGGTATAAGTAGGATTTATTTAACAATTATCATAGAATTCTGCGGTGTTTGGCTTTTTGGCGCCTTTAGCCATACGATTTATTTGTGGTGTTGAATTGCTCTGAAGGTTCCACGCTCTTCTTTACCCGTGGTGTTATCGGATTCCGACTTCTGCGCTGAGCGGTGAATATTCCAACTAGGCAGTCTCGAGCTCAGCCGTCTTGATCTTTCTCCCGCCCGGCTGCTGACGCGCGGTCTGCTGCGCTTGATACGCTGTTGCTGTCGCGTCGGTCAGCTGGCATGGACGCCGGGTTTATGTCCGTGTCCGCGTTCTCTCGTTATTTAGTCAAAATACTTTGTTTTTCGTGTTGTTCCGCGTTCGGGTTTTTCGTTTGTGATAGCCGTGCCGTCCCCGTGAGATTTCTAGTGCGCTTTATCGTAGTGACAGTGATCCCGGTTCGCGAATAATATACTTTGTGTGTCGAATGATGACAGTTTCCGTACCGAAGTTTTCCAGTGATTTTTAATTATTTGAAAAATAATTGACAAATCTCTTCAACAATCATCGGTGTTGGACCTG
Organism: Cylloceria caligata; assembly: GCA_963942595.1. Lineage (NCBI taxonomy): Eukaryota > Metazoa > Arthropoda > Insecta > Hymenoptera > Ichneumonidae > Cylloceria > Cylloceria caligata. The sequence goes on from OZ012710.1 coordinate 40,836,341, forward strand.
GACGTTCCAGTTGTTCTTCTTTCTTGGTGAGTTTGGTTTTTTTTTATTTATCTTTCTCTTCTCCTTTATGTCTGTTGAGTGGTGTCGTTCTAATGCAACGCGCTTGACAATGCTGACAAATTTGTTTCCCTCCTAATTATTTTTCTAATCATATTAAAATTCTAAATCAAGTTACCCTTGGTCAGGCTTATTAGTGCCCTCCTTATCCTATTTATTAATTAATTTTCCTAGCTTTGTTTCAAACTCTTACTCCAAGAGTTTCTCCTTTCTTGAAGCGGTGATTTATCACGAATTTCACATCTACCGTACCCTGTCCTAATGTTATAATTTTTCTGAATGTTGTTTGTTATTCTATTTCTTTTTCTGTGTTATTCTACTGTTTCCTTTCTCAAGGTTTCTAATCTGGAGACCCCTCGGTGCCCCCAGTCCAGTCTTTCAATCTTATTGATGCGCTACGCCGACAATTCTTCTTACAAACTATTATACTACTTATTCCTAATTATTCTACTTAAACTTTATTATACTATTCTCTTAATTCTCCTAAACTAGACCCTAATTATTTATATTAATGCCACCAAGTTTCTCTTCTTAATTTGGTTTTTTTTTTAGTATTTCCTATTCTATTTACGCGGTCCGATACTGTTCGCTCTTAATCTTAATTTTGGTTCCTCCACTCACTTGCACTGTATTTTTCTATTTGTCAATGTCCTAATAAATTCGTAGGGCTTACTCACACCCTTTCCCGGGTGTGAGCAAAATCCTTAGATTTAATACCAAATTCTTGAATTTTGGTAGAATTTTTACTATTGTGCACCAGCGAGTCTGACTTGGTTGGCGGTTTGAACAGAATAGAGAGAGTCTCTCTGTTTGAAGCTGCTTTATATATCCTTTTCGTCTTTTCCCACTCTCTTACTTTAACTCTTCTTCTTATCATAGCTAATGTGATTTCGTTTGTTCCAGATCGCCCTGCCACCGTGCCCCTACGTCCCCTCACTGCTCGAGCGAGGCCAGCCGGTCGCCGATCCGCTGTTTTTCGGCAGTGAAGGAATACAGGATGCATCCTGTTTCGCGGTATCGCCTGGGCTTCTCTGCGAATTTATCATTCCTTACTTCTGACTTTTTGTATTCTCTTTAAATAAATGATTTTATTTATACCTATTCTTGTTTTATTCTTTCTCTTCTTCATAGGTCGTGATTACGTCACAGTATTTTATACAAGTATTATATAATTTTTGTTATACCGCATCAAAGAGACATGCAACAATACATAAGAATATTATTAGGGTAGAAATTGGGCAGAAGAAGAGAATAGGAGTAACGTTATTTTTATTATATGTCACAAAGAAGAATTATAGACCTTTATTCTTTTAATTTCGTTTCAAAATTTCCTAGTGGTGAAAGCAAATGTGGGTTTTCCTTGAGGAGGATGGTTTGGTGTTTATTCAATGATTTGATCTTAGTTATTTGAGATTTTAAGAATGTCACAAACGAATCATATCGTATCCCAAGTCTCGAGTGATCTTCATAATTAGCAACAAGTTCGTCTAGGAATTTTTTTCGCTCAGCTGTTCGAATTTTTTTAAGTTGATCTATTTGGTCGTTATCAGGTATTTCGGTGCCGGCAATTTGAAAGTCCCGACTGCTGTTTGTTTTATATGCAGTCGCACTTACTTGATGCGATGTTCCAACTTCCGAGTGATTTTTACACTCCGCTACTTGTTTACCTAAAGGTCCCTGAAACCCTATTATTTTTTCTTTGTTAAGGAAAATACCTTCGTTATCTTTTGTAGATTTGATGCTAGAGCAATTTGTTTTACCAGAATTCAAATTTCTATTCCTTTCTTGCCTCGAGTAGCCGTTACGTTCTGCAATTGTGTCGTCACAATGTTTCTTATGTTCTGCTTATTTTCTTCCCTTAGAAGGAATAGTTTTATTATCGTTTTTCTATTTCAATGTCAATGACTATAATTTTGCTCGTTATACGACTTGCACGCAATTATTGGAACTTGGAACTGTTTTTTAAGACTCGTCGTTTTAATCTCTGCGTTTGAATTTTTCTTCCTGCTCTATGGGTTTTCGGCATGGATGAATAATTCGGGTCGATAGTGGTAGGGTAATTGTCAAAATAAGTAAGTAGTACGTGTAGTTATGTCTGTCTTGTTTGTATGATGTGTTTCGTGAGCGAACCTTGCTAGCCTTGACCTCACTTACGCGAGGAGCTAAAACATAGGATTTCTCCCACTAGTGTAATGTGTTTCGTGAGCGAGCCTTGCTAGCCTTGACCTCACTTGCGCGAGGAGCTGAAACATAGGATTTCTCTCACTAGTGTAATGTGATTCGTGAGCGGGCAAATCTGGTTGCCCAATCGTCTCTTGTGATGATTGTGTTGTTAGGAGTGGGTTAGATAATATAAGTGGGATATGAATTAGGTGAGCTGATTTGATGACTCGGATTCTTGGTCGACGTGGTAGTTATTAACTGAATCGTATAGAAACAACACATGAAGTTTGATGGCTGCTTCGTTAAAACAAATATAATATTACTCTCTATAGTTAATATTCGGGGAAGTTATTTTCGTTGTAGTTCTCCTCACGTACGTTTTAGCGATTATTCTTTGTTGCTGTTTTTTTCGTTCCAAACCGAGTAGACTTAAGAACATTTCTTGCGTGACATGTTCAATGAGTTCTTGCGCGAGAACCTCGAGTTCCCTTATACGCACTTGAAGTACCAATAATTTCTCCAATGGTCCCATATAATGGAGTGCAACCTATGATTATATATATATATCTATCCACGTATATGTCCTTCAATACAAATTCTATCTCTTTTTATTCACCAGTCATTATTGAATATTTTTCTCACATTTGATTTCCACAAGGTCAATTTACTTACGAAAAAGACTTACCAAACAACTTGATTAATAGCGGGTACTCTCTAAAACGAATCAATTTTTGCAACGATGTCGATCAATGAACTTGAACCACATCAACGACCATTCTCAATTTATAATTTTTCAAGGGGATATCCGATCATCTAACTCAAATAAAAGTGTCACTTTCAACTACATCAATTTTTATAAATAAAATCGATTTATTAAAACCCGATAATAATAATAAAAAAGGAAAAATCAATTTTTACACATTAAATCCACACTCGGTAAAAAAGGGGAAAGTTAGATTTTATGAATTAAAATGTTTTATTACAATGTGGTTGAAAGGAAATAGTAACTTTTCACGAATTGAATTGATTCACTAAAACTCAATAAAAATGAAAAAATCGATCTTCACGAATTAAATCACTTCTGGAAAACGCGGTAAAAAGGTAAAAGTTAGATTTTATGCTTTTACACGATTTATAACACACGCGATTGAAAGGAAATAGTACATTTTCACGAATTGAATTGATTCACGAAAAACTCAATAAAAATGAAAAAATCGATTTTCACGAATTAAATCACTTCTGGAAAACGCGGTAAAAAGGTAAAAGTTAGATTTTATGCTTTTAAACGATTAAAAATACACGCGTTTGAAAGAAAATAGTATTATAGATTTCCACGAATTGAATTGATTCACAAAAACTCAATAAAAATGAAAAAAAAAATCGATTTTTACGAATTAAATCAACATATTAAAGAGCGGTAAAAAAAGAAAAGCTAGATTTCATCAATTAAATCCGTTTACAAAAACTGAGAAGAAAGGAGGGGATAATTTTGTATGAAATAAGTTAAATCAATAAATCAATAAAACTCAATAAAAAGTCAAAAATAAATTTTCGCGAATTAAATCACTTCTGGAAAACGCGGTAAAAAGGTAAAAGTTGGGTTTTATGAATTAAATCGAATTACAAAGGCGGGTCGATTAACACGAACCAAAGTGACACTTTCCTAAGAAATCAATTTTCACAATTTAATTGATCCACGAAAGAACCGATTAATTAATTCGAACAACATGAACAATTTTCTTTATAAAATCATACCTTCTTTCTTTTCGATTTTTAATTTAGTCGCGATAAAAATGACTAATTAACTTGACACTCATTTTTTTCTTTAATCTAATTTTCACTAATTGATTTTATTTGCGACAAAGATGACTGGTTAATTTGAACAAAATAAACATTCTTTTAGGATCCCGTACAAGCCCCCAATTTTTGTTACGTCAAACTCGCGCGGTGTTTTTACAAACCCGACAAATTTAAGACGTGTGAAGCGTTTCGACGTTTTCCGTACTCTGGTCAAGGAGAATGAATTCTCCCCTTACCACACCTGACAAGAAACACCGAAGACGCAAGCCCCCTTTTGAGTCTAACCTTTCGGAAAATTACTCCGGACAGGGCTGAGAATGCTCGTTGATTGTTCGCGTTAACCGTCACTCGACTCGATAAACTAAATCGATAAATTAACCCGCGGAGGACGGGGTTTTAGGGGGAAGGAAAATGGCAGGTTACTTTCACTTGGGGAAAGATTTACGGAAATATCAGAAAAAATAAATTAGAAAAGTTGCGTTAGTACTTACGTTTGGTTTTCTGGTGAAGTTGTTTCGCCGATGCGTTGAAGGGAAAATATAATGGCAACCGTTTGTTAAAATAAAAATCGTTAAACTCGATGATTCGTGAAGCTGTTACAATTTATTCAAATAACCGAATAAGTGATACACGTACGTTCGCTATTACCGTGCGCGAGCGATCGTTATTTTTCGACACAATACACTTAACGCGATTCTTATGATTCGATAAAACAGTAAAACGAAATAAACAGTGTGGACTTGTACAAAAACGGCAGAAAACAAGTGAATTCAATTTCTTCTAGATTTCTTTAAACTTCAGATAAATTCCGTATGATTGCGCGCCGAGATAGAGAGAGAGAGGGTGAAAAGCGCCTTGGTCGCGAAGCGAGGTGTCGAGGGATTCGGGTCACGCAGCGCTGTAGATCCGAGCCGCTTCTGCTGTCCCTTTTATGACTAATACCGAATGTAGTTCTTCGATAATGTTAAACTTATTTTTATTCTTAATAGCGTGTAACGTAAAGGGGCATATATAACTACTATTGTAACTAAATGTCAATTGTTTTTATATCCTCTCACGATCCTAACTATTTAGTTAAACAATGTACTGGCTTTTCGATTTTCGTTAATATTTAATTTTCATAATTGCAATTATTTCTTGAATCCTTTTGGGTAAGCATTTTTTTTTGAGTTCCTATCATAATTTAGATTAAAATTGTTCATAAGTCCAAATTATTGTATATCAAATGGCTGCTTAGATTTGCAGTGGGTCGCAAAGTATATGTTTTATAGATATGTATTGTTTCGAGGGAACACTCCTCGTCTTATGGTGTTAACACAGAGAGAGGGGAAAGGCGGCATCGGCTCGGGTGCGACCTGAAAGCGTTGAGCGGCATGCTCTTACGCCAATAACCGCTACCGTAGCTTCGAGTCGTCTTTGTCATCTATTCAATGACTAATATGAGTCATCTTTTCTTATTTTATCCTATTTTAACTCTGGCTATCTGTATGATATTATTGCTTAATTCTTATATCGAACTCGCGTTTAGATGTTTTATTCCCTTTAAATTATCGATTTATTTATTAGGTATATATTCCGTAGCCTAAATATTTACTTCGTGCAGAGTCCAAATATTTGCTACAATTGTGTTTCAATTGTTATTTGTCTATTCAGAAATTTTGAAGAGCTGCCTTTTGAACTTTTGGTGTTCTGATGTCAAAAACAAATTCCAATTTTCTATCAATACCATTAATAAGACATATGTATGTCTTCGTGCAATATAGAATATCAATTTTCTTGTTCATTGCATCATTCGTCGTGGCATATAAGAACTTACAAAGCAACGAAGACGTTGCCACGGCAGTTGGTCTACCTTCGTGACCCAGATACGGTACATGACAGGAGGAAGGACGCGAGCACCCGACAATAGCCAACCGAGCACGCGGACACGCATCAACCAAAGACTTTGGTGACACGCGCCGCCAATGATATCCACAGGCCATAGAGGGAAAACTCTTGATACGAGATTCAGGTTCGTCCATGCTGACCGTTAGAGTGGGGCTACCAACTCTTAGTTTCTCGGTGTTAGGTACAAAATGTGATTTTACGTTAATTCCTTTGCAGGACGGTTTACCTCGGGTTTCCCCCAACCAGCACTATTTACTCGCGTCTAATGGTCGACGGATAATAACTTAAACTAGACCCACCATCAAGACTATACCACGGCCGAAGGAGCTACTATGACCAGATGTTATTGCACGGTTGGTTTGGAAAAACCCTGCCATCATCATTTCTAAATCATTGAACAAGTTGGACCTGCCCCCTAGAGGGCGACGACTCACTTAGCCAGCACCGGCGATGGGGAGGGATCGAGACCCCTCCGCATCCTCGGTCTGTTACCAGCGGGGGCCACGGGGAGGCGGAGTCATCAGTTCTTTTACTCGGTCCCAGCAGGTCACCCGAAAAATATTCAGGTAGTTCGGCCTCAGTGGCTCGGCTGCACCGGCTGGCTACTTCCTTAGAGCGGCAGCCCCTGCATCTGCCGATTACAGTTCACGTTGTTAGGTACAAGGTGTGATTTTACATTAATTCCTTTGCAGGAAGGCTGTACCTCGGGTTTCGCCCGACCAGCACTTTTAACTCACGTCTGATGGTCGACGGATAATTACTGAAACTGGACCCACCATCCAGACTATACTACGGCCAAAGGAGCTGCCATGATCAGATGTTACTGCACGGTTGGCTTGGAAAAACCCTGCCCTCCTCATTTCTGAATCATTGAACAAGTTGGACCTGCCCCCTAGAGGGCGATGACTCACTTAGTCAGCACCGGCGATGGGGAGCGATCGAGACCCCTCCGCATCCTCGGTCTCTTACCAGCGGGGGCCACGGGGAGGCGGAGTCATCAGTTCTTTTAGTCAGTCCCAGCAGGTCACCCGGAAAATATCCAGGTAGTTTCGCCTCAGTGGCTCGGCTGCACCGGCTGGCTACTTCCTTAGAGCGGTAGCCCCTGCAACTGCCGAGTACAGCCCACGTTGTTAGGTATAGTGGTGAACCTGGCCGTCCATTCCTGGCGCGCACCATGTGTTCTCACTGCCCTGCCTCGGTATGGCTGCAGGTCTCACCTCTCCCGCCGTCATTATACCTGCATAATCTCTGGCAACTATAGGACCCGACCACAGTGCAGGTTTATGATCTTCTTTAAAAGAAAGAAAGATATTGGAGCATGGTTACGTCAGGACGTAACACAATTAAGAAAATCTCGTAGCCCACGATATTATTCTTAATTCTTTCTCTTATCAAAATAAGTGTTAAGCTCCACGCAGCGACACCAGCTCTCTTTAAGAATATAATAAAAATAATCGTAATACTTATTTTTATTATATTCTTAAAAAGACTCCGTTCAGGATCAATTCTGCTGGCATAGTCAGCAAGAAAATTGCGTCAACTGCGATACTATAAGTTCTCGTTAAATTTAGTGTAAAGCTCCTTGAAGTAACGATAGCCACGGGGCGCATATAAAATTGAAATCAGCGACAATCTTTAGTATCAGGAGTACAAATTGAAAATGCGGGATTTTTTTCTATTTTTGAACGTTTATTCTGAAAAAATGGTAACAAATGAATTATTGAAAGTATTGTCCATCGCTAGCCACAACTTTTTCCCATCTTTCTGGCAATTTACGGATACCGTCGCGAAAAAATTCGGCCGGCTTGGCTGCTATCCAGTCATCGACCCATTTTTGGGCTTCTTCGTAAGAATGGAAGCGCTGGTCAGCTAGGCCATGTGTCATCGATCGGAAAAGGTGGTAATCGGAAGGAGCAATATCTGGGCTATACGGCGGGTGGGGTAAGACTTCCCATTTCAGCGTTTGTAGGTATGTTTTGACCGGCGCTGCAACATGTGGCCGAGCGTTGTCATGTTGCAAAATTACTTTGTCGTGTCTTTGCTCGTATTGTGGCCGTTTTTCTTTGAGTGCGCGGCTCAAACGCATCAATTGAGTTCGGTATAGTGCTCCTGTGATGGTTTCGTTCGATTTCAATAGCTCATAATACACCACACCCAGCTGGTCCCACCAAATACAGAGCATGAGCTTGGCGCCGTGAATATTTGGTTTGGCCGTCGATGATGATGCATGGCCGGGGTAACCATATGATTTTTTGCGCTTCGGGTTATCGTAATGGATCCACTTTTCATCACCAGTGACAATGCGATGCAAAAAACCCTTCTGTTTTTGCCGTTCGAGCAGCAGTTCGCATGCAAAAAAACGGCGCTCGACGTCTCTCGGCTTCAGCTCATACGGCACCCAATGTCCTTGCTTTTGGATCATTCCGAGGGCTTTTATACGATGGGAAATGGCTTGTTGTGTCACTCCCAATGAATCTGCGAGCTCTTGTTGAGTTTGACACGAGTCTTCATTGAGTATTGCCTCCAATTCAGCATTCTCAAACTTTTTCACTTGGCCCGGCCGCTCTTTGTCCTCAACGTCAAAATCACCACTTCTAAACCGCACAAACCATCTCTCGCACGTTGAAACCGATGGAACATGACTCGGATAAGCCTCGGAGACCAATCGATGTGCTTCAGCAGCACTTTTCTTCAAATTAAAGAAGTAAATTAAAACTTCCCGCAAATGCTGTTTTGTTGGCACGAAACTCGACATATTGAGAGCTCAAAAAAACTATGAATTTGACACTGCGACAAATTGACACATACTGAAAATTAAAGCTATAAGACGTAGCTTTGACATGAACATAGTCACAGTACTGCCTGATGCGTATAGCGTTAGTAACGCCATCTGTTATCAAACCCGCATTTTCAATTTGTACCCCTGATAGTATGAGTACACCCTTGCTCCATCCCACTCCTATCCCCTCTCCTATCCCCACTCCTTCCCCCACAATGCGGCTACCCCTACTGCCGCACATTTCTACCGCCGCGCTACCCACTTTGTTTAACTACTGTCGGTAACGTGGAGATGGTAAAGTGAGGTGATGCAGGTATCCTGGTGAAAAGGGAAGAGATGAGATAAGAGCAGGATGGAGCAAGGGTGTGCACATAAAAATTGTAAATCACGCTTATGTTGGCGGTATCTACGACGGCTCTCCAGAGTGACGGACACAATAATTCCTCCATGGCGCGCCCATACATATATACACGCACACACGCTTTCTCTCTCTCTCGGAGCGCGGGCACCGTCAGCGGTAAGCATCCGTATACCGATTAGCGTATCGCTACCGTACGTGTCCTCGATCAGGTCTTGATCTCGGGCCTCGTCAATAGCATAATCGAGGCGGAATACCACACACTTGACAAGCAACATAGGTAGTGTACTAATTGGCGGCTCGGGGTGAAATAGCTGCGTCCAATCGACGTATACCGATTCCTCGAAATCAACCAGCGGCACCTCGCAGCACCCGTCATCATCCACGTCGATGATCTCTCCACGCACAGCCCTCTGATACCGCACAACAACACACGGCGCCTCCGCACACAAGTCCTCAAATGTAAAGCCGCTCCTCTCAAAACACGCATTGATAAATAATTCGTCTAAATCATCCTACAGATTAAGCAATGCAGCACACATTAACTCCGTGCGCAGGTACATAGTATTGTCTCCCGTACCACAAATCGCCCGACACACGAAAGCCTCGGCTAGCTCTAAGTTTTCATACCGCGGATATATTTTTATATTTTGGTTTATACTTCCGATGTGCACTGCTAAAGACTGACTGAATGCTCAGGATGCTGCTGGTGGGAATCACATGGTTGGAAGATAACAAACTCCCTCTGAATCATAACTAGGTATCCAGCGCTCTGAATACAACGAAAGCGGTTCTGCATGCGCGTACCGCTTTGTGCAGTTCTCCTCGCGAAGCGCTTGCTCTGCAGTAAACGGCGCAGAATATCATACCGTACCGCGTGAGACCTCGATTAGAATTATTGTAATAATTGATATATATAATAAGACACACAGTAAGACGATGTATTTGTTTTTAATTGATCAATATTTTATTTAAATCACTTTACACACATTTACCGTCATATGCAACTTCCCTGCAAATACGGTCATCTTCGGTCGAAGATTCCTCCACCTTCAAATTTATTTTTATCACTGACCGATCGTCGCGAGGTAAAAGCGTTGTACGAGGGTCGATCAATAAATAGTCGGCTAAGTAAAGAAAATCGCGTCTTTTTGGATAAAAATCTTTTTATTTCTCAACATAATCTCCTTTTAGCTCGATACACTTATTCCAACGATTTTCTAATTTTTTTATGCCCTCCGAATAATACGATTTCGGAAGGTCCTCAAAATAGGTCTCTGTTTCGGCGATGAGGCCATCTCTGGAACCAAATCTTATTCCGCCAAGCCATTTTTTCAGGTTTGGAAACAGAAAGTAGTCGGAGGGGGCCGAATCTGGAGAATACGGTGGATGCGAAAGCAATTCGTATTTAAATTCATGAATTTTGGCCATCAGCTACACGTTCTTTTTTATGGTCGATAGTGAGCAAACGCGGCACCTATCTTGCGGATAATTTTTTCATACCCAACTGATCACTCAGGATTGAAATCACTGAGCCATATGATATGCCTGTGGCCTCAGCATATCGTGGACTTTTTCAATTGTTTCTGGTATGACGACCTCATTTGGACGACCTGGACGTTCATCGTCAACAATGCTCGTACGACCACGTTTAAATTCAGCTGTCCAATATTTAATGGTTGATAACGAAGGTGCAAGGTCCATATAAACTTCATCTAGCTCCGCTTTGATTTCATTGTTCGTTTTCTTTTTCAAAAACAAAAATCGAATTACTGAACGATACTCAATTTTTCACATTTTTGTAAAAACACAAAAGTTGTTTGTCTTTCGACGCTGCCAAACGCAAACTAAACATCGCAGCGAGCTGAAACTTTGACAACAGTCATGTGAAGGATGGCACTGCTAAACGTCGCTATTTATTTCTTTCCTCGACCAACAGATGACGCAAGGCCGACTATTTATTGATCGACCTTCGTAATATTCACGTACTATTCTATCGTTTTGCATTACATTATCGCTAAAGAGACTATTAAATCGCGACATGATGAATCCGCATGACATAAGATGCAGGAATACAATACAAAATTGTCCATACACATACGATGTATTACTCTCTAGCTGCTTGAGGCCGTACCGATAGAACTTGCAGTTTCTTCGTAGCCGTGCGAGGTATTGCGGTATAATCGGTGGTAGCCCGTAGCTATCAAAGTACATGCCTTTTCCACGATGGTTAACGTACATGGCGATCCAATACTCTCCAGGTCCGTCGTGGTTATGCGTGTTAACTACGAGTCCGGCCGGTAATGACCATACACGAGGAATTCTGTCAGCTGGGTATATTCCAACGGTTAAAAGTGGTAGATACTGCAGAAGCTCGTATATTTGTCTAGTGTTCATGCTGAACACATAGTCACATATAAAACACATATTAAATGATGACCTCTACGTTTTGATAGACGTATATATGCAAAAATTATTTCACAGCATCGTCGATCGTGTCACGATTACGTGGTGAGAATTTTTCGTCTTTCTTATTCTCTTCCTCTTCGTCTGCCGGCCGAACATCCATGTATGCTTCTCCTTAAACGGGTGTTCGCGAAGCCAATTTTTTATTTGGAAAGACTGGCGCATTGCACAATGCGAAGACGGTGTATAAATGTGTTCAATGGAGCGCCCTTCTCATCCTTCAAGCAGGAAATTTCATGACTGGTGATATCGCACAGAAAAAGATGTAACGCAAGTTAGCATATGTTGGTTTACAGCTCACATCGCCCTCATACCATTCAAGACACTGAAAATATTTCGAGAGAAAATTATTCTGGCTACTGGCATGCTGCGGTAATTCGGCAAAGTGACACAGTGGTGCGACGATCCAATAATCAGAGTCTATCCACTGCTACCACGGCAATTTCTTTCGGCATAAATTCCGAGTCTTTTCAACGCATTCCCTGTATATCGACGACGATATCGATTTTCACGTCTAATCTGTACAGATGCTCAAGTTCGACTGATTAGTTACTCACAAAGACGCTTCTACGTCACATAACTCGAAACAATTTTATTCCGACCTCAGCACATTTTTTCGCTTATCCGGTAAAATCCACCATTACCTGCCAAGAGGCATCGATTTCAAGAACATTATCATATTCCGCGTTGACTAAACAATTTACCGTTCAAGTAAGAGCATCGTCAAATCGTACCTATATTCTCACATTACCATGCTTTCTCAAATTCCAATGTGAATTGCTGTTCACCCAAAGATCGGGAGTCAAATTAAAAGCAAATGCATTCCAGTTCCCGAAAACAACGTTTGAAAAGCATCCACATGCAGATGATTTTCCGTGAAATCAGATTGTAACGGTTTCAAAGGTATTTGAGCACCATCTACATACAACGAGAAATAATTTATCTTGTAATTTTTTTTATTGAATGGGTTCATACTGAAGTCGCTGTTAAACGCGTTGTGATCTACAAAACCGATAATTATACGCTTCGGCAATTGACCTAGCACGATATTATCGATAGTCTCTCTATGAACACCGGAGTGTATTGAAACGGCTTTTACCTCGACTCGCGTAAGAGGATATTTAGCAGTAGATTTTTCATGAGTTCTAGTATGCGAGAGCAGCACACCAGGGTGATTTTTGTTCTACGAACGAGAAGCGATGCCTCGATAATCTTTAAGCCAGATTGACCATTCTTTGTATCGCCCACAAGACAAAATGAATCACTAGACCGGACCAGCCGTAGTCGCATTTCGACACCATTTAATAGGAACCGGTCCTGATTGAATATATCGCAATGCAGATGGTCGAGCAAGTCTACAGTTTTTCTGACATTAAAAAATTGTTTTCTCTTTACAAGACCCGTATTTCCCGATGTTATATCATCCATTTTTCCAGGGGTATCATCGTACCAGAGAACGCTCGTGAGATGCGAATTTTTGGCTGCTGGACCGTAATTCGAAAGTGTTTCTATGTACGCTCGATAAGCGTCGGCATTGTTTGGAGATGAAACTAGTTTTTGATTGAGATTTACGTCCACCTGATTAAACATAGAATGCAAAAGATTGTTTACAGAGCCGGTACTTACTTTCGGCGCTGTACCCGCGGCAATTTCCGTAGCAGGAGATGTTATTTTCACTCTCAGACAAATTCAATAGGTGAATCATCTGTTAGCAAAAAAATTGGCTTACAATACACCCAATTGGAGCTTTCGATAGTAGTTTGCGTCGGTGGAAGTTAAAATAGTTCAAGTTCCGATTGGAGACACTCGCAGAGTGCGCATGTAGAAAAGCCATCTTATTTCAGCTATCCAAAAATATCTGGAACCGTTCGTCAATGAGTCTTCTTCTTATTATTATTCTTAGTATTATTCTTCTTCTTTATTGCTTTTCTCTTTATTACACTTATATTTTACGGCAGATAAGTCATGGTTTACGTTCGTTCGATGAATGAGGAGTTCGCGAAATTTTGCGCTTTTTATAACCAGACCCCGGCATGAGAGTATTCATTTTTTCAGAGGCTTTGCGTTTGAGATTACTGCCTGATTCTCGCGCTCCCTCGCGAATAGCATCTTTCACAGCTATATATCTATCGAGGACATCACCGGCTACGTTTACACCAGCTCGCAATGCCTCTTTTCCAACTGCTTTAGCACCCTTCTTTAAAAATGTTAAGACTCGACGAAACAGGCTCCCGAGAAAGCTGCCGATACCGTGTCCTCGTTGATGAGGCGTTTCTATATAAACATGGCTAATACCGTCGTACCCGCGACGGCTCCATCTCTGCTGCACCTGTCAATATCATCCATAGCGGCGTCATCAATAGTGCGACCTTTCGAAATGTAGTATCACAGTCAACGTTCCCTGTTCGAATGGTATAGAATTTCCAAACTCGTCTCTTATATTGATCTCGATAGTATGTAAATTGTTGCACAAGAGAGGTATATATCGGGGAGCCGAAAATGATTCAATTCTTATCGAATCATACTGAAAGTCGTTAGCATCTATGGGAATAGCTCTCGCAGATGTTGGTGTATAGAAACATGCTGCCTGGTATAGCACCAATGAAAGATGGAGGCCTCGACCCCGTGTATTCGCAATGCGGTTCTATCATAACAGACACACAGGCCTCTTCCGAGAAACCGAGTAGACTTGCAATAGCGGACGACACGCGAAAGTCGTGGTATTGTAGATGGTCGCGCCACTGCGACCTGCCCTCTCGGAAGCGATTTGAAGCGTATATGACCGGTTACGTGAAGTAACTTACCAGATGGAACTTGGTTTCTATATACTCGTCTCCGTGTTAAAAGATTTTAACCGGATAAATCATAATCACCATCCTCAAAAGATACGAGATTTCGTACAGTAAGAACATGTAAAAGAGTCATCGGGTAAGCAATTTCCACAAGAGAAACAGACCATTCTCCGCGCAAACGTATCTGACGCGGTAGTTTTGTAATAAATTTCGTCGTCGTATTATCCGGAAAATACTTCATACTACTGTTGCTCAGTGGTACGACAAAGAAATAGCTATCCTTGGAGCTCATATTCATCAGGGACGGTGCGTCCGAGCGTTCTTCCACTTTGTCCTCTTCTTCTCTTTCGTCTTCTCAGGTGACGGAGGCACTCGAACTCGCGATAATTCTGCCTCGTAGAAAATACCATCGAAAATACCTCGATTCACTGATATTCGTTGAATCTTGAATAACTCGTTACTCCAACCACGCTCATATCTTCTCACGAATGCTGCTTTAGCTGTACTGATACGTACCAAGTCACCGACACTGTATTTAGGCTTTTTAGTTTTTCTCGCGTTACACCCATAACGCCGTGCCAAATTTTCTTGGGCTATAGAAGGCATTGATGATGTATTGCTTTGGTCGCATGTTTGATTGGTGTGGTAACGCTTCGGCAACGAACGACCTTAATAATTCGTACTTCTTCTTAACGTTTCGATCCTATGTTCGGGATCCTCCTCAGAATCATTTTATTTCACTTTCTATCAACATATCATTTTTACAACTTATTTCGTAATTTCGATGTCTTAACAATTATGGTGTGTGTGTTATGAATGTACTTAATATGAAATTATTCTAATTATTCTAATTGACGTATTACAATGTTATTCTATTAATTATGATTGTTTGGTGGTATTATTCTCATGTGTAATTTGAACAAACTGTATATTATTCTGTCTTTTCTTACGTTATTTTGTTAAAATCTTGTGGTCATTAATTATTATTGTGTTTATACATTAGTCTATAATACTATTTTATAACAATTGTCTATAAATTAATACTATGTAAATACGTTATTCTGTCTTTTCTTATTTCATTATGTTAAAAACTTGTGGTCAATAATTCTTAAATTAATTCCTTATTGTGTTCCATATTTTTGAATGTTTAGCTGCGAACTTATTATTTTTAGCAGAAAACCTTTGTCAATATTTCATAGTAGTCACTAATTTATAAATTGCTTCTTTTTGGTGCTCAATATATTTAAATGTTTAGTTGTAAGCTTGTTATTTTTAACAAAAAACCATGTTAATAAAATTTACTTACATGTTACGTTGAATTTTATCCAGTTGTCCTGACACTTAATCATTCAACACTACGTCAATTGTTCTGCTTGCCTTTATTGTTAACTTCTGGTTTATCTTTGAAGGTTGAAGTATGTTTATTTTATTAAAGTTAAAGTAGTTATTTTAACTAAAAGTCATCAATAAATTATTTTCTACCTGTTTTTTCCATCATTGTTGAATTAATGTGTTAATGTATATCTTTCGTTGTAATTTCTAATTTCTTTTCCTCTTCCATTTTTTCGTTACTTTCTGTTTACGGCTAGAGGACTACTGACCAGGTACCCAAGCTCATTTGGTGTGGTGCCGGTAATTCTTTTAACTTATATATGATAGGTTTCTTAGTATTTCTTTCTATGAAGTTATTGTTCTCTATTATCTTTCCTCTTTACTTGCTTGCTATATAAATTCTTTCTTCATACTAAACTTTCTCTATCTATAATATGGAACTGTATATTACACTAAGTTTTGAAATGTCTGTCCTGTAATTAACTGAGTTTTTATCTATTTTAATTTGGATCATTTCATTAATTATTCTTTTTTTATACTGTGTTTCTATAGTTAGGATCCTTGTTTTATCAAAATCAAATGCATGATTGTTTTGTCTAACGTATTGAGTGAGTGCCGTGTGGTTCGATTGTAAATGGTTTATACTATTTTTGTGTTCTTGTAATCTAATCTTTAAATGTCGTTTTGTTTGTCCGATGTATGTGCCTTGAAGATCCTTACATGGAATGCAATACACCAATTTTGACTTTTCCAGAACCGAAATCTGATCTTTACTGGATCTTGTGAATGTGTAAATGTTATGATTGTTTGTAGTGATTGTATTTATGTCAAATAATTTAAGCATTCTGCTCATGGGGTAGTAAATTTGTTCGATGTAAGGAAATTTCATTATTCTTGTAATGTCTATTGCTGTTTTTTCTATATTATTTATGTGTGAGTTGGTTATGCTCTTAATTCTCTTTTTTATGTGTTTCCTTATTAATACGAGAGGGTAGCAATTTCTTTGAAGCGTTTTTTCAATGAGTCTGATGTTTTCTTTCCAAAATTTTTTATGTGATAATTTAATCGCTCTGTCCATTAGCATATAAATTGTGCTGATCTTTTGTTTCTTCGGGTGATTTGAAAAATAATTAATGAATCTACCTGACCAAATGGGTTTTCTGTACCAGTTTGTGATGATGGTATTGTTCATTCTTATTAATAATAGGTTTTAACGGTAATTTTTATTGTTATCAATTATTTTTATTTTTCGTAGGAATTCGGGCTCGATCACAGGACCAATTAATGTAGACTTCGTGGTGGTTGAGATTGAGGCTTTATTCACAAAGAAACAATTTGATAAAATGTCACTAGTAAGTTTCTGGTTACCGATATCCCGTATACTGCGTTAAATTTCGTAATTTCGATGATTATTTCGCAATTCTTATTTTATTTCATGTACACAGATTCTCAGTATTCCCGGCTTGCAATTTCTGTTATGATTTCGGACGCTGGTATGGAGCTGTACGCTCGTTGCACACACAC
The DNA here is from genome assembly GCA_963942595.1 of Cylloceria caligata. Taxonomy (NCBI): domain Eukaryota; kingdom Metazoa; phylum Arthropoda; class Insecta; order Hymenoptera; family Ichneumonidae; genus Cylloceria; species Cylloceria caligata. The sequence goes on from OZ012710.1 coordinate 40,853,499, forward strand.
ACGCACACCACCAGACTCGCCTACCTCGCTCGTCGAACCGATGTTTCGCTCGTTGCTCTTTTCCTCTCTATCTGACATACGATTCACCGTCTGGCGTTGTCTTTCGCACTCTCACTTGCTTATACTCTTCTCGATAATCCTTCCTGTTTAAATGCTAGCTGACCTACTTTTATTTCTTTTAAATATTTCTGACCTAATTCTATTTCATCGATTTTCTCTACTTAACTCTATTTACTTAATTCTATTCACTTTACACCTATTCGCTTAATCGTATTCAATTAATTCTATGCACTTACTCTATTCGCTTAGCTAACTATTTCCTTAAATATATTCACTGAACTGATGCCAATTTTTGTTACATTATCAATGTGAATCGCCTGTCTTTCCTTTTTCTGTTATCTCCGTTTTTCACTGACTCGATTTTTTATTTATCGAAAACCGAATTTTTTACAAAGTATAATCGATGATAATTTTTTTATACTAACTCGTAATTTCTGAATGTTTCGTTTCTTGATTGCCTTGTACTATTACACTGGTGTTATCGGCGCTAAGAGAGCAAGAGCCTCCCGCGCAGGCTCTTTTATAGTCTTCCCCTCGCCTCTTTCCCCTCTTCCTAATTTCCAATCTCAATTTTTAAATCTAACGCATTTCCGACTTCCGCGGCTCGCCGCTACCGCGCGTGAATATTCTGCCCAGCTGACGACGTAGAAGCATGACCGGGGAGTCCCCATGATTTTGTTCTCTTTGAGTTGCTGTAATGAATCCATTTTTCATCACCAGTAACGATGCGATGAAGAAAACCCTTCTTTTTTTGCCGCTGTAGCAGTTGTTCACAGGCGAAAAAACGACGTTCAACGTCTCTTGGCTTCAAATCATAAGGAACCCAAGTTCCTTGCTTTTGAATCATTCCGAACGCATGCAGTCGCTTGGAAATGGCTTGGCGGGTAACTCCAAATGCTGAAGCAAGCTCTTTTTGCGTTTGGCACGGATCCTCATCGAGCAATGCCTCCAATTCAGCGTCTTCGAAGGTTTTTGGCCTTCCTTCACGCGAACGGTCGTCAACATAAAAATCACCGTCTTTGAAGCGACGGAACCAATCACGGCATGTTGTTTCACTTAGAGCAGCATCTCCGTAAACTTTTTGGAGTTCTCGATGCGCTTCAGCCGCCGTTTTCTTCGAATGAAAGAAGAAAAGCAACACTTCCCGCAAATGACAATTATTTGGCACAAAAGCAGACATTTTCACAGAACCAAAAGTATATGACGCAAAAAAAAACACTAATGTGTCAAAGCGGTTTGTTTACCATATGTCTAAGCTTGGTTTATGACGTTTTGGTTATGTCGCAATCGACCAGCACTTACTACTGGAGCTATCTCTTGAAAAACAGCGGGAACTTAGTTGCGCACCTAATAAAACAAAAATCTCGTCGAAGGCTTGTCTTTTTTCTTTTCCTTTGACGCCTCAGGTTTCTTAAGAGGTGCTATAAAACACGCATGCATAGTCGGTCGAGTTTGCCTGCATGTAATACGATATACCACATACATGCATCTTTTTATCTGTGGTTTAATCATACACGAGCAGCTTCTACAGATTTTCCATGCTTTACAGACGCTGGACCGTCTATATTTACGAGACCTAATGCCCGCGGAGCCTTCACCCTTATGATGAGCGAAGCAAGAAGCACTAAAGAATAAACGATTACAGTCTGTGCAATACTCAGGCTGAGAGTCTACATTACCGTTACAATAAGTGGATTTACATCGAACACGTTGATAGCTATAGCGATGCCCGAGGACTCGATTATACTTGGAATTACACTGCGTGCAGAACCCCCGACTACCTAGCGCACCAGCGAGATTTAATATTGGCTGGTAGTGATGAGAACGTTCGTAATAGAGAATAATGAGCGTATGATTTATTTTACCTTTACCGAGAGTACGGATTTTCGCCCATCGTACAGAGTCGGAACGCATTTTCCGAAGGTGAGAAATTTATAAACAACGATCGCTATAGCTTCGTGAACCAAGTACTCCTGAAAGAGTTGAATCTCGTGCACACCGCACCCTCTAGACGGTGTCGTTACCCCTGCATTACGCGTGAACTCTGTCGTTGCGTTATATTGTGTTCCCTGAAGCCCGTTCCGAATTTGACACCATCGTTTTGTAGCTCCCCTGTACGAAAATCTGTCTTCGACCCTGTATCCTAAAGCGTGGAAAATATCGGCTCTGCTTATTGTCGATACCCAAGCGTTCACCAGAAGGCAAAATATCACCTTCCCGTATAGCAGTTCTTCCATCGCCAGTCTGTCCACCTGCAAGCATAATTGAAGCATTTATTAGAATTTTTTATTTACTTTAACTGATTTTTCGTTTGTAGCTAGCTATATACTATGTATATAAATTATGTAACGTAAGAATTACGATTTTATATTTGCTTCTAGTCCTCGAATCCCTCGACTGCACCCGGGAAACGCCAACGTATTTCGTAAACCAACTTGATTGTCAGTGGTCTCGGCACAGTGAATCATGCAAAACGAAAAATGTTTGGGTCCGATTCGTACCCTGCTTTTTTATTTTTACTGTTATTATCTCCGTAATTTTTGAAGTGATACTTCTTTAGGCGCGGTAGGGCAGTAAATTCGTTCGAACCAGACAACGAAAATGAGCAACCCCGTGAGGGGAAGCCCTTCCCCTCTAACAGGCAGCTGAGAGGGAAGAGTGGGAGCGTTGTTTCTACCCTCTCTCGACAGAGATAGTAGAAGCGACTCTCCCACTTCATCATAAATACTCTACGCACATGCGCAGTGTGTGTGTGTACGTGCCATGAGTACCCTTTCTCCGACCCCAACTAGCAGTTGCGTAGAAAGAGAGAGAGAATCATTTCTACTCTCTTCTTTGAATACGGCAGACACACTCTATGCGCATGCGCCTGGAACTAGTAGACGCTTGCGTATTAGACTAAATACATGTGAATTTTCATCAGTTAATAATTTCTGTGTAGAGATAAGTGGAATAAAGAATAAGTGAAATGAAGAAAAATACAAGTGTGGAAAATATGCGAGCCTTTAGGCAACGACAAAAAGCAAATAAACTACTCAAAAAAGCGCCAAAAACTTGTGCAGAAAGAGCCACAGAGTAGCGAGCTAGACGGAAGGCGTTAAAAGAAAACGGTGGACAACATAACCTCCCATCGACTTCAAATATACTGGATGCATCGATGGGTGACGATACAGTATGTGATATAGAGGATTTAAATGCCACTGACTCAGGAGTAGCGTCTACAAGTGAAAATTCACGTGGTATGAGAGATCAACGGAACGAACCTGATACAGTGGAGCCATCAACATCTGGAAATAGACCTACCCGTGCCTACACAAAGTTTTAAACATTTCGAACTGCTCATGATGAATTTGATAAACAATTTTTTAACAATCCGCTAGGTACAGTGTGTTCCGTATGTGATCGTATATGGTTAGAGAACGATGTGAAACCCGTTGATCCTAAGCATGAGGAATTACTACGTAGTGCGTTTCCAGCCATCATCATTGGAGATGTGAGAGCGTGTCATACATGTCGGAATGCTCTTTTCATACATGTCGGAATGCAGCTGAATGTCGATTGGAAAATGGGAAGATGATTATGATGGTGACCGTCTACATATCATCCAAATCATGTGTTCATAAACCATAAAACTCATTCATAAAGTTTTATTGGCATACACTATTGAAGGTGCAGCGCTGTTGAAAGAAGATTACGACAAAATCCCAATGATTATGGGTGGTGATTTGAACATCAACTTCAACTCAGACAAAGCTGAACCTTTGATAATATTTTTGGATGACAAATTCAACTTACAATTGAACACTGACAGAACTCAGTCTACAACCAGATCAGGCACTACCATCGACGCAGTATTCTCTCGTTATTTAGAAAATTTACAGTCGAAATTATTTGTATCTTACTTCAGCTATCATAAACCCATTATTTCTGTATTAGATTCTGATTTAATGGAAATTGAGTAATAATATTTTTTTAAATTGAATATAATCAAGAGCGATTTTCATTAATTAAATCCCACATAACTATATCCTAATCCTAAAAATGAACAATAATCGACAACAAATACAACAAGCAATGCATAAAATGAACTTTGTTGTGCCGCGGAATATTCCACTCCGTATTTCGTATATTCGGGAATATTCCATAGCAAAGTAACATTGGAATTCGTTCAAGACAGGAAACGAAGTCCAATGCCCGATCGTATGAACGACCCCAAGAACGCCGACGCAGCATGAGGGACTCGCTTGGCGTTCGGCGATAGGCTAACGCTAAAATTGCGAATTAAGGGATTTTCGTGAAGACAGTTAGCAACTGCTTTACGAAAGGACAGTATTAAATTAGATTGAAAAGAGAATGGTTGGTTCCTCGTTTAATACTCAAAACAACGCATTATTGTACTTCTTACTTTGATATATAAATAGGCAACGGAAAGTTACCGTTGCTTATAATAAATACTTCCTTTTATATAAATTCGCGTTTCCATCTTTTACTCGAGATCCATCTCCTTATCGGCAAACGATCCCAAAAAATAATAACTTTTAATATTATACCGACTACCGAATAATCCAATTACTCGGTACCAGCATAACATTTGGTGGCAGCGGTGGGATCTGCCGAAGTTAAGTGATTCGTGATTTATTAGGACAAAAGTGTTTTGGACAAAGTTGAGAATACTCTGAAGTGACGACTACGACGCGTGCAAGGACACCAGTGTAGTTCGTGAAAACCCGACTAATCTAACGCGAAGACGCAAAGTGAACGTCGGTGCGGGGTGACGTATCGGTCAACCGTTTAAAGTCCCGATTGACGGTGTCACGTCAAGTCGCGGAAAACCGCACAAAGTGGGCAGCCGAGTACGCAAAGCAGCTGCTCGAGAAGAAGCCGCCGCGCAACCATTGGCGACGCACCAAGGACGAACCCAGGAACCAACGGAGATACGGGTCAACGGTACCAGGGAGGACAACTGGACCAACCTTCGAGGAAAGCTAAGAGACAACGGGTCTACAGCACCGAAGGAACAGCACCCGAGGACATCGCAATGGAAAGGACCGCCTTCCAGATCATCATACTGTAAGTGGCGGTTACGTTATTAGTACATATTGCCGATAAAAATCAAAGCCAGTCAGGGAAAAATATATTTTGAAATTTTGCAAAAAACAAAATTAATAATTTTGCCGCAGCCAGTGTAGAATAGATATTTGGGAATATTCTAAAGTAGAGTTAGCCGAGAAAGTTGCAAGCATGTCAGATCCTAGAGGAGCCCGACCAAGAAATAAGGGCAATTCGCTAGAGACGACGTTGCCCGGCGAAGAAGTAGACCCTACAGCCGGTTTAGCTGCGGCAGTAGGAGACATCGTTTACGAAGCGCGCAGGGCGCTATTCGAGCTCTCGCCGTCGGGGCGAATCCCTTCGTCCAGACAAGGGGCCCTGGCGGACAGACTGACGGCCCAGTTTGGCGTAAACCCACGTAGGGGTGCGTCATTCGGGGATCATGACAGCAACGTTAGCGACGACTTGCTTAATATGGCCACTGGCGAGCAAACGCCTGAACGCATCACCGAGGACATGGTTGAGCGAGAAATAGAAAATATGCGAACCATAGATCGTGTAGGTTTTTCAGCAGCTACCGGTGCGACAGCCCGGTCGGTACCAGCGAGAATACGCCATCGGTTGGACGCGGTCGACCGAAGCCAACGCGACATGGAAAGAGCGCGACGCCAGTATGAAAGGCTGCAGCGCGAGCACGATCGAGGCCAACGCGAACTTGATCGCGAACTCAGGGAGGCAGAAACGCCGTCGGCAAGACGGAATTTGGCCGACACGCTGAACGAGGTTGGTGCGGACGAGTACGAGCTCATCCACTCCTTAAGAGAGCAAATTGCCGAGCTCCAGCGACGGTTAGGAGGAGCAGGGATGGAGGACATCCCGCCCCCCGCACTGCCCCCGAGACGCACGCGGTTCGAAGAGACGCAGAGGCCCTCAAATATGCTCAGCCTCAGCCTCGGAATAAAAATGGTAAAAACATTCGACGGCAAAGATTCGAAGGCATTGCCGCTCTTCTTAAAGTCCTGCGAGACGATATTCCGCAGGGTAGCAGAGGAGGAGCATGACACTCTCCTCGAGTTGATCGTTATGAGTAAGCTAGAGGGTGCAGCAGCAAGACAACTGCAGCACAAAACCATCAGCACCATGGCGCAACTCAGGAGCGAGTTGGAAGCGTTGTACGGACAACGGAAGTCCCTGGCCGCGCTGCAAATGGAGTTCAGCTCCCTCCGGCAGGGACAGAACGAGGACATCGCCGCCTATGCGGCAAGAACGGAGAGAATCACGGTAGACATCGCCGAAATACTCTGCGAACCGTTGCAAACGGAGGATCAAAAGATCACCGTCGAGAGCGTCACACGACGAAGCGCACAGGCCAACTTCGAGAACGGCCTGCACGGCCAGGTGCAAGTGCTGGTGCGTGCGAGAAACTACCAAACGCTGCATGACTCTGTGGCTGGGGCCATAGAGATAACCAACATGGTGCAGCCAAAGGGAGGGGTTGGTGGAGCAATAAGCCACCCCAGAAGGTCCCAAGGTGCACCATCCCAGCAGAACGAGAACTGTTTCACCTGCGGGAAACCAGGGCACGTGGCTCGAGACTGCACCCGCAGATCGGGAAGAGTAAGCCTACCGATGCCCAGCGAGAATACATCCATTCACAACGTTGACGTCGTGTGCAACTATTGCCAAAAAAGGGGCCACATGTGGAAAGACTGCAGGAAAAGATTGTCGCAGAACAAAAGCGATCCTGCCCAGTCTTCACAGCATCCCCAACGTCCAAGGGATTCAGGGGGTAAGAATGAAAGGTCCACGGTAAATGCAAGTGCAAGTCGATCGAATACCGATGCCAGCCCGCTGGGAACCATGAGGATAAACACGCTCGCGGCCCAGCAGAAACCTGCACGCAAGCAGAAGGAAACAACGCTGCGGCTCCTACAAGTGACGCTGCCGGCGTCGAGTGCCACCGCCAGCGACTTCGACATCGATGCACCGTTGGCCACAACCGGGGTACTCACCCTTAAAGCGGACACCGGAGCGCAGTGCAGCATAATCAAGGAAGGCTGCCTCAAGCCCGAAACCATAGTGAGCAGGTGCTCCGTGGAACTGCAGGGTGTTGCAGGAGAAAAATTCACCCCCCTCGGGATAGCTAAAATTATTCTCGAGACACCGGCTCTAAATGTAGAGCATTGGTTCTACATCGTTCCGAACAATGTGCCGTTGAAGGTCAACGGATTACTTGGCATGGACTTTATCAAGCAGCATAAAGCGGACATCCTGCATGGCGAGATGCTCAAGTTGTATGGGCACTGCATGCCGCTAAGGGACGGCGCGACGAGGATAAATTCGTCACCACGCAGTAGAACTGCAGCCACGTGCAAATACATAGGCCTGCTTACGAAGACAAATTCTCTCTACGGAAACGGGTCTAACACGGATGCCGCCAAGGAGAATAAATCTGTCGGACTACCTATGAGCGGAATCAGCCGAGGAAAAGTAGCGAGATTCCGTGTCACACCGTCAAAACCTAATAAAGTGAGTTTATATGGTTATAAAAACGACGGAGAAGTGCAACGGCCGTCGGCGACACTCGAGCCGTCGGAGATAGCGAAGGCCGTACGGAGCCGGCAGGTCAAGGCACTACGCGTACGCTCAACGAGCACGGGGGCCAAACGCTTCGCGCAGCAACGACGGAAGCCCGACTTGGTGCCCCCCAGCAGTGAAAAGCAAGCAGCTTGCGCAGGAATAGCGTGCGAATACAACGGTGTATTCCAACTACGAGGGAACGAGCGACAGCGCACGCACGAGGTGCAAAATCGCGCACCCTTTAGGGTCAGATCGAAGGACCAAGAATTGCAACCCTTGCCTGGAAAGAAAGTAAAATCGAGGCATGGGTCCGGTAAAATGAATAAAGCCGAAAAAAGAAATACAGATGTAGACGCTCCGGGTCGCATATACGCGACCACGCGAAGTCTTCCAAGAGAAAGCAGAGAATGAAATCCGTGGATCGGAAAAGGACAGCACCACGGGGTAACTCGGCACAACGAATGACCGCACAAAGCGGAGGGCCGAGGATACCCCTTACAGCCGTGGTAGCTCGTCGGAGCGAGGGACCAAGCTCGCCCACGAGAAAGAAAAGGACAGCAAGCGCCCGGGTACGGACAGCCGCACAAAGCGGAGAGCCGAGAATACCCCGGGCCAGCCTTGCAACGCGGCAGAGAGAGAGGCCGCCCTGGCCCATGCGCCAGAAGAGGACAGAGAGATTCGCAGCGTGCCTGCAGAATGCTCTACTGAACCCTACAACCCCGCCGAAAAGCCGTGCGGTCGGGGAAGGGGTAGACCACGCAAGCTACATACGCAGGCCACTGGTAAGACTGCGAGCACCGCTAACAAGGATAGAGCGGGCCCAGCACAGCATGGCGGACCCGCGAAGCGCGGAAGGCCGCGAAAGGCAAACGTTGCAAGGCCGCTCGAGACAGAGAGCGACCCAACGGCGGAGCCACCGGTGGGCACACCGAGCGAAGAAACTGCGGACAGAGCACCGCAAAGGCCTGCTGAGGAAGCGAGGCACGGCGGGGCCCGTAGCCCACGAACTTCCAGCAGCGCAGACGAAGACAGCGTTATAAAAGAGTATAGCGACTGCCACAGTGGCGTAGCCACTCCTACTGCCGATGACCGCCTGAAATTAATTGAAGGAAAAGGGAATGAGTGCCGATGAGGGTAATCGACACCCCATCGAAGTCCCTCTAGAAAGTAACGGTCGGCAAAATAGGACCGCTACCAGGAACGCATCAAAGAAAAAATGTATACTTACCGTCCAGGATGCGCTAGCAAATTACGGTGCATAGCACGGCCGAACCAAGAGGCCTCGAATTCATGATTAATAATAAAGAATTAATAAAACTAAATAAATGTGTGTAGGGAGCTCCACAAAGCGCAAGGTAAGGAACTCCAATAAGAAAAACAAGGTAAAATGAAACTTGTTTAATTGAAAAGGCACGAGGGAAAACAGGTTACATAGTATAATTTAGAAAACCCGTCGGCAGAACGGGCAGGGATGACAACTCTCAAGCGCTTCCTGCCGGAAGAGGCGCCCTACCCCCAGCACATCCTCGGGAACAACCTCGCCGGCGTAGTGGCCGTCGCCCCATAAGGAGTCCACCCGCTGGCGACTGGCTTCCCGACGACGACGGACCCCTAGAGCCTGGGCGATGAATCGCCTCTCCCAATCCGGGCGACGCTGAGCGGAAACGATAGGGAAATACGCTTCCTGGAATCAAAAATAGTACCCGTTATCAAAAAGGGGAAAAGAAAAAGGTGTGAACAACACTTCTTCCGGCCGAAGTAATATGCCTACCCCACTTCGCAGTAGCTCAGGTGTAATGTCGCCCTCACGGCAGAGTAACACCCGATAAATTTCCTCTTGCATAAACCGAGCCATCGTGAAACGAACGAAATAGCCGAGCGGACGGTTAGAGTAAGAATGAGCCAAAGAGCCCTCGCACATCGAAACCCGCGAGGCCGCTCTAGGAAAGAAGGAGAACAAACGCAGTAAGCCTTCTCACGTTTTTCTCCTACCTCATTACAGGCTGATAGCAGCAAAAGGTGGACTAACAAAAGCCACGCAGCATCCCCCGGACTACGTCGTCAGCACGTTTGCCAGCAACCCGGGAATCTACTACGAAGACATAGGAAGCCTCAAGATAATCCAATCGACGTGGCGGTTGATTATCAGGTTGGACCTCGCCGCTCTAATGCAGCGAGAAGTAGAAATTAGCGAAAATCTACAACGCCTCACCGAACTGTGCGAAGGCGAAACTCGGGTCAACGACATATGCCCCATCCTCAACGACTCCGTTCTACGAATGAAGAAAAGGATAGAGATGGGGGTATTGACCATATTCGACCTCCTCGGGACGCGCCCCGTCAGAGAGCGCAGAGGATTGATAGACGGCCTAGGAAGCATAATAAAGGCCATCACAGGAAACATGGACGCCGCCGACGCGCGGGAGCTACATGAAGAAATAACGAATCTTAAGGCGTCCCAACAGACCCTGAAGGAAGGGCTGAAAAACCAAGTCCAGATCATAAAAACCACGCTCAGCCTATTCAATGAAAGCGCACATCATATACAGGCTAACGAACAGACGCTGCTGGCCCAAATGCAGCTTGTAAACCACACGCTCAACAGCGACGTATACTACTTGAAGAGACGCCAACACTTAGACGAGACGCTCAACGCAATAAGTATTGCAGTCGAAGCATTACTAAGCGACGTACAGGAGCTAGTGTGGCTAGTGGACGATATAGCTAGTGGTAAGGCCAGCGCAACGTCCTTGCCACCACGCACACTCGTCAAGCACCTCGTCGAAGTACTACCACACCTACCGCCAGGCAGTAGTTTCCCAGTAGCCATAGCACACGACCAAGCGTCAACACTTATGCGACTGGCTGATACCAGGGCCTACAGCGAAGGCAACGCGGTAGTACTCGTGCTGGATATACCGCTGATCGGGCAGCAACAGTATAGCATACAGAAAGTATATCCTATACCCATGCGAGCGGACAATGGTAGACACTACTACATCGACACGACCGAGAATCGCGTAGTCATAGATATCGAAAATCGCAGATACCTCAGGATGACAGCCGACGACGTAAAAATTTGTAAGGTACTGGACAAATCATACATCTGCCCTCCAACACACCCTACAATTCCGATTACGAACGACGCACCCTGCGAGGTCCTTATCTACGCAAAAATGGACACCGATAACGGCAAAAATTGTGCAAAAAGGGTCATCGAAATAACCCATCCCTTCGTCGTCCCAATGCAACAGCAAGGGCGATGGCTATACGTCGCGCCAACCCCCGAAACAGTAGGAATAAATTGTGGAAAAAATCCCACTCAACACGAAATACTGAGCAATTCGGGAATACTGGCATTGATAGGCATATGTATAGTAACCGCCCGAGATTTCAGTATCAGAACCTACCTTCCATCGTTCGATTTAAAATTAACGGAAATTGAAGGTCAGGCACCCCCTAAGCAGACCGAGAGGACAAGTCCACTGCAGAGCGTGCTGCGAGACCCGGAAGAGCTTCAAAAGCTCGGAGCTCGAGCCGACCAAATCTTGGACAACCTCAATACCGACGGAGACGGGATGCAACGCATCCATAATCTGAGTTTCTACTCACTGGGTGCAGTAGCACCGATAGCCTTGGTTGGCTATGTTCTGCTTAAATGTTATAGGTATCAACGAAACCGAACACCAACAAGGACAAGCGAGGCAACGACCCCGGCAACAGCCGAGGTAAACATCAACCTCGAGCCGATCGGACGACAACAGCCAGAAGAGCAACCGCGATCCGAGCTGGCCAGGTTATGCACCCGTCCCCTCAACCAAGAACGACACGCTCGGCACGAAAGACGATAAGAAGCAGAGGAAAAACTTCATCGTCAACGAATGAAAAAATGAAACATTTTATTGTATTGTTATATAACATCAAACAGTAAAATTGTAAGAGGAAATACGAGAGACCAATCGAAGAAAAAATAGCAGAAAGTACCAGATTTTGTCGTGGCAGTTCCATCGCGACAATACAGTTTAAGCGATGATACCAATAGCAATACACACGACGAGGAAGAACAAGAAGAAGAAGAAGAAGTAGATCTAGTGAAAGAAGAAGAAGAAGAACGGGCGGAGGAGGAGGAGGAGGAGGAAGACCCGGTAGTCTTAGGTAAGCTTTTAATAACGCAATTACGCAGACAAAAATAAAAAAGGGTGCGTGGAACGCCACGCGTTAGAAGTAAAACTTCTTAGGTTAGAGATGAAGTTGTTATGCCGGTACCGAGTAATTGGATTATTCGGTAGTCGGTATAATATTAAAAGTTATTATTTTTTGGGATCGTTTGCCGATAAGGAGATGGATCTCGAGTAAAAGATGGAAACGCGAATTTATATAAAAGGAAGTATTTATTATAAGCAACGGTAACTTTCCGTTGCCTATTTATATATCAAAGTGAGAAGTACAATAATGCGTTGTTTCGAGTATTAAACGAGGAACCAACCGTTCTCTTTCCAATCTAATTTAATACTGTCTTTTCGTAAAGCAGTTGCTAACTGTCTTCACGAAAATCCCTTAATTCGCAATTTTAGCGTTAGCCTTTCGCCCGAACGCCAAGCGAGTCGCTCATGCTGCGTCAGCGTTCTTGGGGTCGTTCATACGATCGGGCATTGGACTTCGTTTCCTGTCTTGAACGAATTCCAATGTTACTTTGCTATGGAATATTCCCGAATATACTAAATACGGAATGGAATATTCCGCGGCACAACATCCCTCCCCTCTTAAAAGGAAAAATTTTTTCTTTAAAAAATTTTTTCTTCGATTGGTTTCTCGTATTTCCTCTTACAATTTTACTGTTTGATGTTATATAACAATACAATAAAATGTTTCATTTTTTCATTCGTTGACGATGAAGTTTTTCCTCTGCTTCTTATCGTCTTTCGTGCCGAGCGAGTCGTTCTCGGTTGAGGGGACGGGTGCATAACCTGGCCAGCTCGGATCGCGGTTGCTCTTCTGGCTGTTGTCGTCCGATCGGCTCGAGGTTGATGTTTACCTCGGCTGTTGCCGGGGTCGTTGCCTCGCTTGTCCTTGTTGGTGTTCGGTTTCGTTTGTACCTATCACATTTAAACAGAACATAGCCAACCAAGGCTATCGGTGCTACTGCACCCAGTGAGTAGAAACTCATATTGTGGATGTGTTGCATCCCGTCTCCGTCTGTATTGACGCCGTCCATGATTTGGTCGGCTCGAGCTCCGAGCTTTTGAAGCTCTTCCGGGTCTCGCAGCACGCTCTGTAATGGACTTGTCCTCTCGGTCTGCTTAGGGGGTGCCTGACCTTCGATTTCCGTTAATTTTAAATCGAACGATGGAAGGTAGTTTTCCCTGATGACCTGCGACGTTCGCCCGATGGTTCTGATACTGAAATCTCGGGCGGTTACTATACATATGCCTATCAATGCCAGTATTCCCGAATTGCTCAGTATTTCGTGTTGAGTGGGATTTTTTCCACAATTTATTCCTACTGGTTCGGGGGTTGGCGCGACGTATAGCCATCGCCCTTGCTGTTGCATTGGGACGAAGAAGGGATGGGTTATTTCGATGACCCTTTTTGCACAATTTTTGCCGTTATCGGTGTCCATTTTTGCGTAGATAAGGACCTCGCAGGGTGCGTCGTTCGTAATCGGAATTGTAGGGTGTGTTGGAGGGCAGATGTATGATTTGTCCAGTACCTTACAAATTTTTACGTCGTCGGCTGTCATCCTGAGGTATCTGCGATTTTCGATATCTATGACTACGCGATTCTCGGTCGTGTCGATGTAGTAGTGTCTACCATTGTCCGCTCGCATGGGTATAGGATATACTTTCTGTATGCTATACTGTTGCTGCCCGATCAGCGGTATATCCAGCACGAGTACTACCGCGTTGCCTTCGCTGTAGGCCCTGGTATCAGCCAGTCGCATAAGTGTTGACGCTTGGTCGTGTGCTATGGCTACTGGGAAACTACTGCCTGGCGGTAGGTGTGGTAGTACTTCGACGAGGTGCTTGACGAGTGTGCGTGGTGGCAAGGACGTTGCGCTGGCCTTACCACTAGCTATATCGTCCACTAGCCACACTAGCTCCTGTACGTCGCTTAGTAATGCTTCGACTGCAATACTTATTGCGTTGAGCGTCTCGTCTAAGTGTTGGCGTCTCTTCAAGTAGTATACGTCGCTGTTGAGCGTGCGGTTTACAAGCTGCATTTGGGCCAGCAGCGTCTGTTCGTTAGCCTCTATATGATGTGCGCTTTCATTGAATAGGCTGAGCGTGGTTTTTATGATCTGGACTTGGTTTTTCAGCCCTTCCTTCAGGGTCTGTTGGGACGCCTTAAGATTCGTTATTTCTTCATGTAGCTCCCGCGCATCGGCGGCGTCCATGTTTCCTGTGATGGCCTTTATTATGCTTCCTAGGCCGTCTATCAATCCTTCGCGCTCTCTGACGGGGCGCGTCCCGAGGAGGTCGAATATGGTCAATACCCCCATCTCTATCCTTTTCTTCATTCGTAGAACGGAGTCGTTGAGGATGGGGCATATGTCGTTGACCCGAGTTTCGCCTTCGCACAGTTCGGTGAGGCGTTGTAGATTTTCGCTAATTTCTACTTCTCGCTGCATTAGAGCGGCGAGGTCCAACCTGATAATCAACCGCCACGTCGATTGGATTATCTTGAGGCTTCCTATGTCTTCGTAGTAGATTCCCGGGTTGCTGGCAAACGTGCTGACGACGTAGTCCGGGGGATGCTGCGTGGCTTTTGTTAGTCCACCTTTTGCTGCTGTCAGCCTGTAATGAGGTAGGAGAAGAAGCGTGAGAATGCTTGCTGCGTTTGTTCTCCTTCTTTCCTAGAGCGGTCTCGCGGGTTTCGATGTGCGAGGGCTCTTTGGCCCATTCTTACTCTATTAATTATGAATTCGAGGCCTCTTGGTTCGGCCGTGCTATGCACCGTAATTTGCTAGCGCATCCTGGACGGTAAGTATACATCTTTTCTTTGATGCGTTCCTGGTAGCGGTCCTATTTTGCCGACCGTTACTTTCTCGAGGGACTTCGATGGGGTGTCGATTACCCTCATCGGCACTCGTTCCTTTTTCCTGATTTTATTCTCTTGACAGGATTCACATGACGATATATGATTTTCTAGATCTCTTGTCAGGCCGGGCCAGTCGTATTTGGTCCGATTCCGATGTAACGTGCGCCGTATACCTTGATGCCCTTCTATGGGGGTGTCGTGGTATTCTCTAATTATTTTCTGGCGGTCATCGACAGAAGGAGTGGCTACGCCACTGCGGCAGTCGCTATACTCTTTTATCGCGCTGTCTTCATCCGTGCTGCAGGAAGTTCGTGGGCTACGGGCCCCGCCGTGCCTCGCTTCCTCAGCAGGCGTTTGCGGTGCTCTGTCTGCAGTTTCTTCGCTCGGTGTGCCCACCGGTGGCTCCGCCGTTGGGTCTCTCTCTCTCTCGAGCGGCCTTGCAACGTTTGCCTTTAGCGGCCTTCCGCGCTTCGCGGGTCCGCCATACTGTGCTGGGCCCGCTCTGTCCTTGTCAGCGGTGCTCGCAGTCTTACCAGAGGCTTGCGTTGCTTGCTTGCGTGGTCTGCCCCTTCCCCGACCGCACGGCTTTTCGGCGGGGCTGTGGGGTTCAGTAGAGCGTTCTGCAGGCACGCTGCGAATCTCTCTGTCCTCTTCTGGCGCATTGGCTAGCGCGGCCTCTCTCTCTGCCGCGTTGCTAGGCTGGCCCGGGGTTTTCTCGGCTCTCCGCTTTGTGCGGCTGTCCGTACCCGGGCGCATGCTGTCCTTTTCTTTCTCGTGGGCGAGCTTGGTCCCTCGCTCCGACGAGCTACCACGGCTGTAAGGGGTATCCTCGGCCCTCCGCTTTGTGCGGTCATTCGTTGTGCCGAGTTACCCCGTGGTGCCGTCCTTTTCCGATTCACGGACTTCATTCTCTGCTCTCGCTTGGAGAACTTCGCGTGGTCGCGTATATGCGACTCGAAGCGTCCTCATCTATTTTCCTTTTTTTGGCTTTATTCATTTTACCGAACCCATGCCCCGATTTTACTTTCTTTCCAGGCAAGGGTTGCAATTCTTGGTCCTTCGATCTGACCCTAAAGGGTGTGCGATGCTGCACCTCGTGCGTGTGCTGTCGCTCGTTCCCTTGTAGATAGAATACACGCTTGTATTCGCACATTATTTCGGCGCGAGCTGCTTGCTTTTCGCTGCCGGGGGGCACCAAGTCGGGCTTCCGTCGTTGCTGCGCGAAGCGTTTGGCCCCCGTGCTCGTTGAGCGTACGCGTAGTGCCTTGACCTGCCGGCTCCGTACGGCCTTCGCTATCTCCGACGGCTCGAGTGTCGCCGACGGCCGTTGCACTTCTCCGTCGTTTTTATAACCATATAAACTCACTTTATTAGGTTTTGACGGTGTGACACTGAATCTCGCTACTTTTCCTCGGCTGATTCCGTTCCTCATAGGTAGTCCGACAGATTTATTCTCCTTGGCGGCATCCGTGTTAGACCCGCTTCCGTAAAGAGAATTTGTCTTCGTAAGCAGGCCTATGTATTTGCACGTGGCTGCAGTTCTACCGCGTGGTGACGAATTTATCCTCGTCGCGCCGTCCCGTAGCGGCATGCAGTGCCCATACAACTTGAGCATCTCGCTATGCAGGATATCCGCTTTATGCTGCTTGATAAAATCCATGCCAAGTAGTCCGTTGACCTTCAACGGCACATCGTTCGGAACGATGTAGAACCAATGTTCCACGTTTAGCGCCGGTGTTTCTAACACAATTTTTGCTATGCCAAGGGGGGTGAATTTTTCTCCTGCAACACCCTGCAGTTCCACGGAGCACCTGCTCACCATGGTTTCGGCCTTGAGGCAGCCTTCCTTTATTATGCTGCACTGCGCTCCGGTGTCCGCCTTGAGGGTGAGTACCCCGGTTGTGGCCAACGGTGCAATTATGTCGAAGTCGCTGGCCGTAGCGCTGGACGCCGGCAGCGTTACCTGCAATAACTGCTGCGTCGTTTTCTTCCTGCGCGCGGGTCTCTGATGGGCCGTGAGCGTGTTTATCCTCATCGTTCCCAGCGGACTGGCATCGGTCTCTGTTCGACTCGTACTTGCATTTACCGTGGACCTTTCATTCTTGCCCCCTGAGTCCCTTGGACGTTGGGGATGCTGTGAAGACTGGGCAGGATCGCTTTTGTTCTGCGACAATCTTTTCCTGCAGTCTTTCCACATGTGGCCCCTTTTTTGGCAATAGTTGCACACGACGTCAACGTTATGAATGGATGTATTCTCGCTGGGCATCGGTAGGCTTACTCTTCCCGATCTGCGGGTGCAGTCTCGAGCCACGTGCCCAGGTTTCCCGCAGGTGAAACAGTTCTCGTTCTGCTGGGATGGTGCACCTTGGGACCTTCTGGGGTGGCTTATTGCTCCACCAACCCCTCCCTTTGGCTGCACCATGTTGGTTATCTCTATGGCCCCAGCCACAGAGTCATGCAGCGTTTGGTAGTTTCTCGCACGCACCAGCACTTGCACCTGGCCGTGCAGGCCGTTCTCGAAGTTGGCCTGTGCGCTTCGTCGTGTGACGCTCTCGACGGTGATCTTTTGATCCTTCGTTTGCAACGGTTCGCAGAGTATTTCGGCGATGTCTACCGTGATTCTCTCCGTTCTTGCCGCATAGGCGGCGATGTCCTCGTTCTGTCCCTGCCGGAGGGAGCTGAACTCCATTTGCAGCGCGGCCAGGGACTTCCGTTGTCCGTACAACGCTTCCAACTTGCTCCTGAGTTGCGCCATGGTGCTGATGGTTTTGTGCTGCAGTTGTCTTGCTGCTGCACCCTCTAGCTTACTCATAACGATCAACTCGAGGAGAGTGTCATGCTCCTCCTCTGCTACCCTGCGGAATATCGTCTCGCAGGACTTTAAGAAGAGCGGCAATGCCTTCGAATCTTTGCCGTCGAATGTTTTTACCATTTTTATTCCGAGGCTGAGGCTGAGCATATTTGAGGGCCTCTGCGTCTCTTCGAACCGCGTGCGTCTCGGGGGCAGTGCGGGGGGCGGGATGTCCTCCATCCCTGCTCCTCCTAACCGTCGCTGGAGCTCGGCAATTTGCTCTCTTAAGGAGTGGATGAGCTCGTACTCGTCCGCACCAACCGCGTTCAGCGTGTCGGCCAAATTCCGTCTTGCCGACGGCGTTTCTGCCTCCCTGAGTTCGCGATCAAGTTCGCGTTGGCCTCGATCGTGCTCACGCTGCAGCCTTCCATACTGGCGTCGCGCTCTTTCCATGTCGCGTTGGCTTCGGTCGACCGCCTCCAACCGATCGCGTACTCTCGCTGGTACCGACCGGGCTGTCGTACCGGTAGCTGCTGAAAAACCTACACGATCTATGGTTCGCATGTTTTCGATTTCTCGCTCAACCATGTCCTCGGTGATGCGTTCAGGCGTTTGCTCGCCAGTGGCCATATTAAGCAAGTCGTCGCTAGCGTTGCTGTCGAAATCCCCGAACGACGCACCCCTACGTGGGTTTACGCCGAACTGGGCCGTCAGTCTGTCCGCCAGGGCCTCTTGTCTGGACGAAGGGATTCGCCCCGACGGCGAGAGCTCGAATAGCGCCCTGCGCGCTTCGTAAACGATGTCTCCTACTGCCGCAGCTAAACCGGCTGTAGGGTCTACTTCTTCGCCGGGCAACGTCGTCTCTAGCGAATTGCCCCTATTTCTTGGTCGGGCTCCTCTAGGATCTGACATGCTTGCAAATTTCTCGGCTAACTCTACTTTAGAATATTCCCAAATATCTATTCTACACTGGCTTCGGCAAAATTATTAATTTTGTTTTTTTCAAAATTTCAAAATATTTTTTCCTGACTGGCTTTGATTTTTATCGGCAACATGTACTAATAACATAACCGCCACTTACAATATGATGATCTGGAAGGCGGTCCTTTCCATTGCGATGTCCTCGGGTGCTGTTCCTTCGGTGCTGTAGACCCGTTGTCTCTTAGCTTTCCTCGAAGGTTGGTCCAGTTGTCCTCCCTGGTACCGTTGACCCGTATCTCCGTTGGTTCCTGGGTTCGTCCTTGGTGCGTCGCCAATGGTTACGCGACGGCTTCTTCTCGAGCAGCTGCTTTGCGTACTCGGCTGCACACTTTGTGCGGTTTTCCGCGACTTGACGTGACACCGTCAATCGGGACTTTAAACGGTTGACCGATACGTCACCCCGCACCGACGTTCACTTTGCGTCTTCGCGTTAGATTAGTCGGGTTTTCACAAACTACACTGGTGTCCTTGCACGCGTCGTAGTCGTCACTTCAGAGTATTCTCAACTTTGTCCAAAACACTTTTGTCCTAATAAATCACGAATCACTTAACTTCGGCAGATCCCACCGCTGCCACCAAATGTTATGCCGGTACCGAGTAATTGGATTATTCGGTAGTCGGTATAATATTAAAAGTTATTATTTTTTGGGATCGTTTGCCGATAAGGAGATGGATCTCGAGTAAAAGATGGAAACGCGAATTTATATAAAAGGAAGTATTTATTATAAGCAACGGTAACTTTCCGTTGCCTATTTATATATCAAAGTAAGAAGTACAATAATGCGTTGTTTCGAGTATTAAACGAGGAACCAACCGTTCTCTTTCCAATCTAATTTAATACTGTCTTTTCGTAAAGCAGTTGCTAACTGTCTTCACGAAAATCCCTTAATTCGCAATTTTAGCGTTAGCCTTTCGCCCGAACGCCAAGCGAGTCGCTCATGCTGCGTCAGCGTTCTTGGGGTCGTTCATACGATCGGGCATTGGACTTCGTTTCCTGTCTTGAACGAATTCCAATGTTACTTTGCTATGGAATATTTCCGAATATACTAAATACGGAATGGAATATTCCGCGGCACAACATCTTCATACCGTCTAACTATATAAAAATCTTGTAAAATAAAGAAAATAAAATAAAGGTAAATAACGCAATATATTACTTACGTCTTTCACTGAGTATGGGCTGTAGCGCGGGCTCATTCAGCCACCCGCATCGACGAATAACACGCATCACCGAATCAATAATTATTTGATTATTAAACAGTCCAATATTATGCGCGTCAACTAAATCGTACTGATGACACTCGCACAGCATACTGCGAATGTTACGAACAACCGCTTGTGTCGGAAGTCCCCATAGGGTGTTCTGTAAATTTCTTGTCCCGCGAACTCAACGACGATCTATGCTTCAATTAAAACTCTATCAATTTTCTTATCAATGAGCGCTTTACCACTCTGACCATGATTGTGCTGTTAGAGTAGTAGTAGTAGTAGTAACCACAGGAAATCAGATAATGAACTAGAGATTTTTCAAAGCGGTACGCTTATATATTGTTGGATAATCAGCTGGCGCACGGCGATCGATATTCGCCGTGCGTCGACCTGTTGCTGTGCTCGAGCACACGAAGTTCGGTTGAGCCGAAGATAGCCGAGGCGGGGCTTCGCAAAGCCGAGGCTGTGCCTCGTTGGCAGGCCGCGTCGAGCGAGAGGATGTCTCTCTCGCTTGACTTCGGTTTTGCTCACCGGCTATCTCGCTCAACTGACTTCAGCGCCCAACGACGCTTTTATATCCCGCATCCATGTTGGATATTTTTGACACTTACGTGAAAATCCGCACGGAACAGCACACGCACTTTTCAAGGCTCGGACAATTTCACTCTTCTCAACCGGATTATCTCACCTTTGTTTGCTCAGTAGGACTCAAAATCAGGTACGAGTACGTTGCTATAATTTACCGCAAATTCAATGGTAACGAGGAGTTGCATGCTCATCGGTACATCAATATTTTTGGCCTCACGTTTTGGCGGCATTGCAGCACATGTTAAGCCACGTTTTTCTCACCATAATTTGCCGTTATAATTAATATAATTATGCAGGTGTCCTATATTCGCTGTACTGTTCCCCAGGACATCTGCTGGAAGAGTACAGCGACTATACACTGCTCATTTTGTGCATCCTCATTATGTGTTGTATTGTGCTACGCAGTGCTGCCTGCGTAGCTTGTCTCATACATGTAGTGCACTGAAGCAATTCAATTGCAAGTGCTCTCACCTATTTGCTGCAACTTCTCTCAGATAAATCTGCTGAGAGCTTGCAGTAAATGATTGACACATTTTAAGCACTCATTTTTCTCATAGCGTGACGTGCTCCGCAGCACTGGCTGCAGCACGCACACCGCTTTCATTACCTACAGCATACAATTAATATAATTGTGTGCTGGTTCTCAGTCCAAATAGTAAAATCAAATTTAGCCTGATTAATTAAATTCAGTTTTCTAATTCTCAAATTCTTGGTGTATTTATTTTCATTATTTTGTATTTTTCTAAATTTAGTATATTCTGTGTTTCTTTATCATATTTAACGAAGTGTTTTAAATTGCATTATTACATTGTTTGTGTGGAAGGATAATAAACTACTTTCTCCAAATTCCATCTACTAGTCTGGTTTTATTTCCACCCTGTTGTGAGTGAAGTCTCATATTTTTCCAATATATTCGCAGGTTCAAGATCTGTTAAGTTACACCGGATGGATTTCTCAAACATATATATATATTTTTAATACGATTTTTCTATCTTTCTCTCTCTGCATATATTGCAGCGATGTAATGAATACGACTAACCAAGAAGATGGCCGTACACGATCACTTTACAAAAGCAGGTTCCATGAAAATATTTAGCGATGGTGATGTAGACGTAAGACCCCGTCGTATGCTAAGTTATCGAGTTTCGCTGATGAATGTCATATTGTTTTCATCTAATTTCAAGGCACTCGGCAATGAGGGAAATTATCATATTTTGTCGACGAATATTATTTTGTTTTCATGACACATCTTATCTGTATGTAAAGGTGTGAGTATGCACATACGTGTGCGAGAGTATGCAAGTGATTTGAGATATATTTGCTGCTGCTGTTACTAGGCTGTTAAGGAGAATGCGACAGGCTGTTGCATACGATGGTAAATGTGTAAAGTGCTTTCCTGATCTTATTGTGTCTCTTATTTTTATAGCGTAATAATTAGAGAATTATAATTGAAGTCTCTCTCTCTCTGTGAGGGATCATATTCTGTTTTTTACTGCAGAGCAAGCGTTTGACGAGGAGCACAGCGCACGGCTATACATGCTTGAAACCCGCTTTCGTTGCATTCAAAGTGTTAGACACCTAGTTATGATTTACAGGAGGTTGTTATCTTTATTCCCGTGTTACTCTCTAGCAGCATCTCGAGAATTTAGTTCGGCTTTGGCATCCTACACGCAAACAATAAAAAGCAATATGTATCTGCGATACGGCAAGGAGATTTTAAGAGACGCGTTTTGGTGTCGGGTAATTTCAGTTGAAAGTGTGAAGAGCGTGTTCCTGCGTACCCAGGAAATGTGCGATGCGTACGACGAGCTGGACGAGCTTCTACGCAGCGTGTATTTAGTGGAGCGCCGAGGACGCCTCATTGAACTTGGCGAACTCTATATCGGAATGTCCTGTATTGTGCCTCGCTTCAATAGAATTGTCCGCGGCGAAGTAGTTTACCCGAACTTTGATGAGTACTGCGAGGTATTGTTAGTCGATTTCGGCGAGACCATTTACATCGACTGGTCTCACCTATTTCATCCGGAGTCTCTAGCAAGTATGCTGCCGGCTCTTGTCATAGAGTGTTTAATATACGGGTTTGAACGCGTGGATGTTGTAGGTATTGAGCAACTCATCAAATCCGCGGGGAACGTGGGGATATGGCAGCGGGTATTAGAGGCCCTCGGTAATGAGACAGACATTGGCTACGATATCAATGTCGTGGACGAAGGCTTTGACGAGGAGACTCTCTCGGACGCGGACGTAGCAAGGAATTAAAGACAGGATGCTCTGCGCG
Source organism: Cylloceria caligata (assembly GCA_963942595.1). Taxonomy (NCBI): domain Eukaryota; kingdom Metazoa; phylum Arthropoda; class Insecta; order Hymenoptera; family Ichneumonidae; genus Cylloceria; species Cylloceria caligata. Next base: position 40,876,073 of record OZ012710.1, read on the forward strand.
CGCGCGCGCGCGTGTGTGTGTGTGTGTATGTGTGTGAGAGATTTTTTTTCATTGATTGGTTTATTATGCCTTGGCAAGCCTTTGGCAAAATGACACATACAAAAGTAAATTAAGACTAAGGGTAAGATTAAATATATAATAAAAAATAATATAATTAGAATTCAAAATAAAACGAAAATATAAACTAAGAATACGCAATAAAAAACAATCTAAACTACCGATATACCAAAAAGAAAAAAAGAAAAATAAAAACTAAAATAAGTTCAGGTGAAGAGCTATTTAGTTCTTTAGTGGTTTTTAACCCTAACGTGTATCTACATAGTTGAATAAATAAGTATAGATACGATTCTTAAAAACTTCTAAACTCGGTGAAGTAATAATATTGGATGGTAACGAGTTCCAGAAATAAATGCCAGATAGCGAAAACCCTTCATGGTAAGTTGCAGTACGGTGAGAAGGGATTACAAAGCTTGATCGAGGTTGCCTTGAGGGTCGTTCAACTGGAGCTGCTGTTCGTATAAATAATTGTTGTATGTAAGCTGGTGTACTTTAACGGACAACCCTGAACATAGCAATACCAAGAAAGTAAAGACGTCTTGATCGTACTGTGATCCAGCCAAGTTGTCGTCTAAAAGTTGTGATATGAGTGTCCCGTCGCAAGTCAAAGATAAAACGAATACAACAGTTGACAAGACGTTCCAATTTCGTGTTTAGTTCATCTGATAGGTTGTGGTAGACAAAGCAGCAATAATCTAGTTGAGGGAAAATAAGCGAAGTGATAAGTAACTTCCTTACTTCCATGGAAAGAGGATTACGATGAAATTTTAATTTGTGAATAATAAAATGCACTTTTTGTGATATATGCTGTACGTGAGATATCCACGACAAGTTACACTCCATAGTGACACCCAGATTGCGGGCTTCATTAACGAATGGAAGAATAACACCATTTAATGAGATCGGTAATATTTCAGAGAAATCCAGCTGGCGGGTGTAAGAATTACTACCTAGTATAAGAATCTTAGACTTAGAAATATTGAGCTTGAGACCATTCGTTACCGCAAAGTTAGCTATAGCATGGACATCTTCAGATATCAACCTAATGCCCTGGTTGAGTTGTGATGGACAACAATCAAGATAAATTTGGGTGTCATCAGCAAATATCACATGCTGTGAATTTTGTAATGCAGAACCGATGTCATTGATGTACAACGAGAACAAGAGCGGTCCAAGGACAGAACCCTGCGCGATATGAACCCTTCCTGTCAGATATGAGAAAATCCTTTCAAGAACCGAATGAGAAAGTCCGATCTTCTTTAGTTTCAAAAGAAGTTGCAGATGCGGAACTGTATCAAATGCTTTACTAAAATCAAACAAAATTAGGATGGTCATGCGTCTTCTATCTATATTACGCCTAACATCTTCGCAAATACGCAGAAGGGCTGACTGAGTGCTGAACCCGCTACAGTATCCTGATTGACGTGGATCAAGAATCTTATTGCTATCAATCCAATCAGTCAATTGTCTATGAATAAGCCGCTCAAGTATTTTCGACACTTCAGACAGATTAGCTATTGGTCGCGTATCTGATGGTGAGAGAGGCTTTTTTATTTTAAACAAAGGCCGAAAAAAAGCTCTCTTCCAGTACTGAGAAAACTCTGAAGATACAAGAGAGAGGTTAAACATAGCTGTCAGAATAGGGCAAGATACCGTAAGCGATTTAAATAAAGAGAACATGGAAATACCATCTGGACCATCTGCATACGACGTTGAATTTGAGTTGCTGGAGATAATAAGATGTACTTGTGAGCATGTAATTTCGGAAAAACTAAACGTAGGACGAATTGACTGGATATTGGAACACAGTCTACAAAACTCATCATGCGAACACGGTGGCAGTTGACTGGATATTTCCGAATAGAATGCATTGAGTTCCTGCGGTCTAAAAAATTGAGTGGGGGATGCAAAAGATGACTTGACGAGGCCAAGTTTTGTTAATTCTTTCCATAATCTACTAGGATCCGTGTTACTAGATAGCCGTTGAAAGTGGTAATCATTTTTTGCTTGTCTCTCTAAATATCTCTAAAACTCTCAAAACAAAAAAAAAACTCTCTAAATATCGCCATGTCGAGTACATTATTAGATCTTTTAGCAATCGTATATAAGGTATTACGTTGAGCCATACGATTTTTCAATTCCAGTGAGAACCACGGTGCTGGTGGCCGACATATACGAAATGAACGGAATGATGCATGATGATCTAATGACGTGAGATACGCTTTGGATACTGTTTCACCGATCATGTTAATATCTAATGGCATGTTATCTATGAGACCGGAGTTCCAACTAAATCTAGTACTAAAATCAAATAATTCAGTAATATAAAATATATTAGATAAATATTCACAAACGCTAGTTTCATTAAAATTGCGGTACGCTCGCCGTGAAATAATACGGTTTTCAGGAGGCTCGACGTCGAGAGAGTAAACGAGTTCAAGAAGATCATGACCCGCTATGAATGGGGCCTCTGATTTAACAAAGGAATGTTCTTTTTCCTCATTGTCAATAATGAAGGCATCAATCCATGAATCTCAGTTGGTTAGGTGATGAGTAGGTGCAGAATCAACAATATGAAATGAGTGTGAGAGAGCTAATTGTCGCAAGTATGACGATTCATAATTAATGCTACTCAGGTCGCAATTTAGATCACCTGCAATAATTATATTCTCATAAACATGTGAAAAATTCGATAATACTTGAATGAAGTCGTCAAACATAAGACCTTTTGGTCGCCTATATACTGAAGCAAAAAGAAGCTTCTCATTATTCGAGCTGGTAATTTCGACAATCAAATATTCTGGCGCATTGGAAAACTGATTTGGAGAAGACGCTAATACTTTTGCTTTAAGGGAATTATGGATGTAGCAAGCGACTCCACCCCCTTCTTTACCTTCTCGATCGTTGCGAATTAGAAAATATTTGTTGATGTTTATTAGGTCATCAGCAACATATGAATGAAGCCATGTTTCGCTTATCGAAACTATGTCGTAGCTATGTTCAATTATGGTCGATTGAATAAGTTCAATGTGACCTCGAACAGAATTTGCATTGAATTGTGCAACCTTTAAAAGTGACGAAGATGGTAAAGGATGCGATAGAACGGGATTTGACTGTGGTAGTCAAACTAATTTTTGTAAGTCAGTTTCCTTGTTAATGATAACTGGCTCTTGCCCATCTCCTTTACGCAAATGAATCTTGCCAGAGCGAACCCATACATATTTATAATTGCATTCAGAAGCTCGAGTTTTGGTGAGGCGTAGAAGCTTGTAGAGTGCTGCAGGAAGAAACTCATTTATAAATACCACTCCTTTACTGTCCAGACCAAAAACATTTTTGAGGGATAGATTCTTGTTTGTTTGCTTCATGTCTATTCTATAATCTTTAATTTAGTGAGATTTCAAAGTCAGCATCAAAGACTTCGATGTTCTCTGGTAAAGTGTTGATGAGGCAGATTCACTATTAGATTGTTCCATAATCGACAATTACCTCTTATTGTTGAAACAACGAATGTCTAAAACGTCACCGAGGAGATTCGAGATTCCAAGGGCGCGAAAAACTTTTTCAACTATCACCTCGTTAGAATCTTCGATAGAGAGAGGCACTCCGGAAGTGTTATCTCAGCAGAGAGAGAGAGACGGTGAAATCGTCGAAACTGAGGAGTTAGTCCTAATCAGCGCGAGTTCAGATGATAGGTTAGCATTCTGCTGAGATAATTGAACATTGTTTGCTTCAAGGCGTGATATTCTTAACTCATGCGCTTCGAGTAATTTTGTGTAGTTTCGGATGCAATATAGCTTATCAGTGTGATCTTTGTTTACAATTGTCTGCTGAGCAATAAAAGCACTGAGTTGGCCATGCATGGCTATGAGGAGTTCCCTATCTGACATGTTGAGTGCATGTTGTTGACTCATAGGTGAACACTGTTGAGCAACGTTCGCAACATTGACAGGCGAACCGATTAAATCTTCAGACGTATTAAGCATACGACGATGATCTACGTGAGATGATTGTTGTTTATTCGCAGATTGTTGTTTATTCGCAGATTGTTGTTTATTCGCAGATTGTTGTTTATTCGCAGATTGTTGTTTATTCGCAGATTGTATTGAAGTTAAAGCCGAACGTTTATGGGATGACGGCGGTGATCGCTTCAAGTTAGGCATATTAGATAAATGTGAAACACAGCAAGTATTAGCTGATTTAGTTTCTACCAGCAAACGTAGACTTTCAGCAGCCTTTTTCTTTTGATTATATAAGAAAAGCAATGCGTGTCGCAAATGTTCTTTTTCAGGCACAAAACTCGACATGATCACTGAACGATAAAACAAAGACGCTAGTTTTTGGCGGACTCAACTTGTGTGTGTTTGTAGGTTAATGTCAGACAAACAAAATGACGTATGTGTCAAATTAATACGCTGCGTACTTTTCGCTGGCGCCATCTCTTAGTTAAACCAGAAAAAACTTATGCATACACCTGGTATGCCGCCTATTTCGAATAGAAAGAATACAGACTACGGCATACCATCCACAATCAAATGGTACGTTGAAAAGAGCGCACAGAACCCTCGCTGAGTACCTGAAAAATTACATAAACGAGGATCAAGAAAATTGGGATGAATGGTTACCGTACGCAATGTTCACGTACAACACCACGCTGCACATAGGGACTGGAATGCCCTTGTACACGCTGGTATTTGGATGCAACGCGGACTTGCTGACTGCCGTCCGGCAAGATTCCCGCTGTACCTACGCCTACGATGACTACGGTGAAAAAGATAATGTGTGAAAAAGGTCTGGACGGTTACTGATTTCAACAAGACGGTGCACAATGCTACACTGCAAATCAAACAATGCAGTGTCTGCAACGAAAATTCCGTGGACGTGTGATGTCAAAAAATGGCGACATTGACTGGCCACCCAGATCTCCGCGTTTGACCCCTCCGGACTTCTTTTTGTGGGGTTATTTGAAAAGCAAAGTGTACGCCGACAAGTCTCAGACCATTGACGAGCTCAAGGCAAATATTCGTGCCGAAATCATCGCTATACCGCCCGAGATGCTCAAAACAGTGATGGAAAACGCAGCAAAAAGGGCACATTTTGCTTTGACCAATAAAGGTGTTCACTTGATTGATGTTGTATTCAAAAACTAGTCCAAATAAATTGTAAAGGACCAAATTAAATAAAAATACCTCATACATAGAAATCGGTTGTTTTTTTTTAAAAGTTATTTAATGTTTACATACCGACATAAAAGATAGCGCACCCTGTATGTATCTTTTTTTGGCGAACTAGGCATCTTGTAAAGAGCGAGTGACTGTTTGTGGAGATTAGTGTGAAAGGATTTATTGTTGTCACCAGTCCGAGAGATTTTGTTAAATATTGTGGGTGAAATTGAATTGACGGGAATCCAGTACATTACCATTTGTCGCTTCGCGCCCATGCTGCCAAGTGTGGTGACTCGGCTTTCGATTAATATCCAATTTATTAATAAAGTGGAATATTTTATTCCCGCTTCTCAAATACTGTGTTGAAATTTTCTGCGAGAAACCTCTGACCGACCCATCCTCTTTGCTATTCACCAAGGTTGCAGCGAAGCCGAGCCAGCCCCGTGTAATGCACGTGCAAATAAAATTTGTTCCGTTAAATGAATATGTGTGGTTTTGTTCCGTTAACCCTTTCGCTACTACGGGCCACTATAGTGGCCTTTTACAAGATGCCACTGAGGTACTACGGGCCACTATAGTGGCTCTCCGCAAGATGCCACTGAGCTATTGCGGCCAACCGTTTTGCATAAGTTTCTGACTCTGGGCATGCACTGATAGTGTTTTTTTTTGCATCATTTGTTGCTGACAACCGAAATAACAAACTGCTTAGCAACCGATATACCTCGACAATCAGTCTCGATTCAGTAGCTGTTCGATCGTTCGTAGCGAATAAAGTCAGTGCTTACTGCAAAAAGATAATTCACCTTCAGATACATAATATAAAAATAGATATAATAATAAAAATTATATAAAACAGGTATGCCTTATCGTTTTTCAATTTTTTAAAAATTTCATTTAGATTAATTATTATTTCTGAATAGATTTTATCTCGCCCCTACAATGACGACAAATAACAGAAGAAGACTTATTGACGAAAGCAACAATTATTCGGATCTGTCAGAAGGTGACGAGATAAATTCAAATTTGGCAAGAGAGAAACCTCATAGAAATAGTAAAAGATTTCGAGAAATGAGATCCATCACACCCGAATACGAAGAAGACTGTTCATCTAAATCTGAAAAAGATCTCACAGACATTATATGGGCCAGCGACTTATTTCAACCGACTTTCCATAAATTCAATTCCCAGCATTCCGGAATAAAGGCGTCAATTAGGTATTCGGCATCGATTTTAGATTATTTTCAATTGTTCTGCTCTGAAGATTTTATAAATTTCATTGTCGGCACGACAAACAGTTACTGCAGTAGCCTTGATAAGAATCATAATACAATAAATTCTCAAAATACTTCTCTCCCAGAGATGTATTGCTTTCTTGCCCTCAAATTTTTGATGTCGCGAAATAAAAAACTAAAATATTCTGAATACTGGTCTAACGACAAACTTCTAAGGAGCAACATTTTTGGAGAGGTGATGAGTAGAAATCGGTTTTTATATTTGCTGAAAATTTTACATTTTAGTACGAACATTGTGACTGCAGATGTTGATAAATTATATAGAATAAGGGAAATTTGGGATAAGCTGCGACAACGTTTTCAGGAGGCATTTTATCCTTTTCAAAATTTATGTATTGACGAAAGCTTACTCCTGTACAAAGGAAGGTTATCATTTAAGCAATATATACCCTCTAAAAGAAACAGATTTGGAATAAAATCATTTGTTTTATGCGATACCAAATCTGGATTTGTGCAGGATTTCATTATTTATAATGGCTCATTAACCACTGTAGACTGCGTAAATGAATTTATTGGGAAGTCAGGAAACATAGTAATGGAATTACTAAAACCTTATTTAGGCAAAGGCTATACGTTATACGTAGACAATTGGTATACAAGCCCCGCACTTTTTATTCTTTTGCATCATAATCAAACTAACGCTTGTGGAACGGTACGTAAAAGGCGAAAAGGCATGCCATTCATCCAAAATAAATTAAAAACTGGTGAAACGAGTTTTCGCTCCTCGAAGTATTTATTAGCGATGAGATGGTGTGATAAAAGAGAAGTATGCATGCTATCCTCTTTCCATAGCGAAGAATTCGTTGAAACGAAACGTCATTATCGGACTCGAGAAATGATTATGAAGCCAAAGTGCGTTGTTGATTATAATAAATTAATAGGAGCTGTTGATAAAACAGATATGGTCATCAGCACCATTCACTCACAACGCAAAGCATTGAAATGGTACGAAAAATATTTTTTTCACTTAATTGACATATGCCTTTGGAATGCTTATTGCCTATATAAGTTAAAAACTGGAAAACAAATATCAATGGCAAGCTTTCACCTAGAGTTAATTCGTCAACTGTTAAGTCGTTATCAATCTGGCAGTAAGAATACCATTGCAAATAAATCAGGGGAAACGAATCCACTTCGCCTCGCTGGAAACCACTTCCCGTCGCTATACACAAATGAAAATCCAAGACGGAAAAATCAGCTGCAAAAGTGTGTAGTTTGTTCAAGAAATGACAAGAGAAAGAGATCGCGATACCAATGCGAAATTTGCAATGTTGACCTGTGTGTAACACCATGCTTTAAAAAATATCATACGCAGTTACATTATTAGAATTGTATTATGTTATATTATTTGTATTATTTGTAGAATTGTGTTATAATATGTTATATTGTTTTATTATATTATATTATATTGCATAATGTTACTTCCTCTCATACTATAAATTAAAGAGCGCATACTAAGACGTTATAAATACCCTGGAATACTTTTTATTTATCAATACCCTTTGGAAAAAATTTTTTCGTCCGAAAACATTCAAGCAGCTTGGGTTCTCCGCCGCGGTACTCTCGCTGACGATCGGCGTCGCGTAGCGTGCAGTGATGTCGCGGCGCTCCGTTCAGCAGAAGTACCGCGGCGGAGAACCCGCCCGTAGCGAAAAGGTTAAATAACTTATTTCACGGGACTGGCGCCGAGCACGCGAGTACACGGGATTTTGTGACCATCCGAGAGGATTTGGGTGTTTAAGTTGTGAATTACGGTAACAAATTAAACAACCTAGGGCGCCATTATTAAATAATTTAACATCTCATGTCTTGATATCGCTAACGAAAATTTCAACACAATCGCTCGAGTTGTATTTTATAATTTATGAATTTTAGAGATTATTGTGAAAAGTTGTTGAGGATTCCCATTGGCATTGAATTTATTTATGGGCTGTTTGTTTTGATGTGTCCCATGCCTTATTTATTGGTGGCTGGTGGTTCTATTTTATTTAACTAAATATCAAGAAAATAACGGGCATAATTTCCCAGTTATTGGATAGTCAAGGTGTTTGAGAATCCGTCCGATGTATAATAGTTTGACAGATCTGTGAATATATTGAAAGAACATGAGTCCTCACTCACGACAGGGTGATAAATAAAACAAGACACGTCGATGGTATGTTGAGGAAGCGGTTTATTCTATCTTCCACACCGTTACAAAAATATATACTAAATTTGACAAACAAGAAATAAATGATATAAAATAAATACACAAAAACTAGAAAATTAAAAGTGAAACCAAATAAATAAGTTGACTTGAATTTGTATGTAGAAACCAGCACACTATTATATTAATTGTGCGCTACGTGCGCTTGAGAGTGAGTATGACGCAACCAGTGCTGCGGAGCATGCCATGGAGTGAGAACTGTGAGTGTGTATGAAATCTGCCTTATTCCCAGTAAACTCTCTGTACAATTATACGAGAAAATACAGGGAATAAGTGAGAGCACTTGCAGTTGTACTGCTTGAGTGCTGGAATGTTATATGAGACAGCGTGACACCATCAGCGCTGCAGAGCATGACAAGTAAAAATAATGAGGATGCACAACTGAGTAGAAAATATTCACAGTATTTTCCCAGCAGATTTACTGGGGGAAATTACAGTGAATATAAGGCACATGCGCGATTATATTAATCGAGCAGGCAAGATAGAGTGAGGAAAACGTGGTACAGCCCGTACTGCAGCGCACGCCACAAAGTGAGACAATTATATTGATGTACCGACTTATTTTTTACTCCTCACCGCCAGTGAATTACACAGAATTATGACGGTGTACTCTTACCTGAGTTTTGAGTCCTGGTGAGCACAAAATGTTGAGCGAGTCCGGTGAATTCAGTGAAAAAAAAGTCCGAGAGTCCAGTAGATGCGTGCGCTGTTCCGTGGATTTTTCAGAAAGTGTCTAAATTTTCAACATGGCTGCGGGATACGAAAGCATCGTTGGACGCTGAAGTCAAAAGAGAGAGAGATAGCCGGTGAGGGAAGCCGAAGTCAAGCGAGAGAGCTATCCTCTCGCTTAACGCGGCTTGCCTGCGAGGCACAGCCACGGCTCCGCGAGGTCCTCCCTCGGCTATCTCCGACCCAACCGAACGCCGCGTGCTAGACCGCAGCAACAGGTCGACGCACAGCGAATATCGATCGCCGTGCGCCAGCTGATTCTCCAACACAAGGCGTCATCGAGCGAAGCGACTGTGTGTGGCTAGGATAGCCGGCGACGCTGGACACTGCGTATCGGTGTATAGTTGGGTGATAGTCTGTCGACCGGCTACACGCACCATTGTCTTGTATTATCTTGACCAGTGAGTAACGGCAAACTTCAACCACCTGAAATCGCGACTACTGTCGAAACTGCGCAGGGACGAAGTGATTTCTTTCTTTCAAGATAACGCTGCCGTGTTGTAAGGTCAGTAGCAGGATCGTGACGAAAGGATTGAGAGGAAGATCCTGTCGACCGATTACAGTTTCCTATTAATATTAATTTATTGCGTTGGTGAAATATCTAGGAAAACAAAAAAAAGAAGGGAAATGAAGGAAAAACGTAAGAAGAGGATAACGCTACTGTATGTTAATGAGTGTGAGTAAATTATATCCTGCTCGAAGGACCAAAAAATGTATGTTAATGATTGTGAGTAAATTATATCTAATCTATCGACAGGTAGCAAGTCGATGCATTCACACGTAGCATGTCGAGTGACAGATGTGAAAAGTAAGGTTGAGGATCCTGGTGACAAGTATAAATAATTAAATGCACTCAGTATGTAACAATAATTGATTCAATGTTTATTTAATTACTTAATATTCGTTGCATAAAAAATACCTGTTGAGTACACAAGAAATGTAATTTGATTTGTTCTGGCCTGGTTGTTGATGTACTGTTGGTGATTGGGTCTCAGGCCTGTGAGTTGCCTTGGTGATTCCGTGTGGTTGATCCTGATGATAAGGTCTGACTGTAGAGCTCGAAAAATGCCACACGGCAGTCTGATGAGGGTCCTGACGCCGATGATCAGTGCTGAGCAGAATGGCGTCTGTGCAGCCAACGCGCGAACCACGCCGTTGACGGTTATGTGAGTGCTGCACTAGTCCTGTTGAGTTGCTGTGATTCGCACTGACACTGAATTTACACACGGGTGATTTGACCAAGAATGTATTACACTATAGAAATGAATGCGCACTAAAGTGATTAGAACGAGTGAATATCTCTGTGAGTTTTACGCGGGAACGTGTACTGCGAGCGACTCGAGCGAGAACAATGGCCACATCCGTCGACCACGCGGCAGAGTATCAAGAAGACGGACGTGCGTCACAGCTTGCTTGTGATTTGCTGTCAGCGATGGAAGGCGAGACTTATGAGTGGTCTTGCCGATGGGGCCACGCTAACAGCGTTGGCCGCTTGAGTGAGCTTCGATCGAGGATGTGAGCAGATGGACAATATGCATGAGTGCGCGGTCGATAAATCGATATAGCATACCTGCGAGCTATACCATATGACGCGAGGCGTCAGATGATTGTGACTGTAGCGTGTGCATGAGTTGAGTGTGTACTTGGTAAGCGTGAAAACTGAACAGCTACCATACTGCGAACTCAGCCCAGGTACCGTATGGAGAGACGATGGTCGTTGAGGTTTTCCACCCAATTATCTTACGAGCAGCGAGATAACGTTGCTTTAATCATGCTTTTCGTATGGTGCATCGAGCAATCTCAAGAGTCGGGCCGTTGTCATCGGGAAAACGCTCGTTAACCGGAATTTAAGTGATTGATTTTTGTACATCTCTTCTCGCACGCGAGAATATTTATTTTGTTCTAAGATTTCATCATTTAGTTAATTTTATTTACTGTAATTTTGGGCATAGTTGATTTTATCATTGTCGAATACGGATTTTATTGTCGCATTTAATATTTTATTTTCTATTTCGATTATTCTAACATCTGGTCAAAGTTAATGGTACGATGGGCGAATATTCATTGTAATCTGAGATTTTATCTTTTACTACAGTTAATTTTATTTTATGCATGTTATTATTAGTCGAAATTTGGAATTTTTAACTAATGTCATAGTTAAAATTATCTGGAATTATTAGCTAGTCAAGTGTGAGGGTTTAATCTACGGGACAAACTTCGTTCGACTTGCTTGAGCATTTATTAAAATGATTATTATTCGAAGTGCACACATCACTCTTGGTGGTACACATCCGGTAGCCGATACGAATCCGTTCCGTTCGGGAATATTGTGTGAGGGTAACTCATTGAATCTCCTTTCCGCTACGCGGTCAGCTGTCATCGAAGGCAACGCGTATGACATATCCGTTCCGATAGGCGCACGGAGTGCACCGATGTTTAGTGAGGTGCGTTCTAATGGGATACACCCAGCGCTTCCCCTCACGACATCCTTACAATAAATTTCGGGGAAACGATGTCTTATCCGCGTGGGGAACGAGCAATACCGAATTCCTATTAGTTGCCGCGTACCCCCGGTTTTCATAATCCCAAGAGGGAAGTTTGCTGGCTCGGGACCGTTGAATTCATTCATGCGAAAACTAAATAAAAAATTGCCCGGTGCACGCGGGGAATACGCGAAAGAATTTATTACTCAATTGCAAGGAGGTCGCGCTCTAGTTTCAGTTACTATTGGAAAATCAGCTGACGCATGACGATCGATACTCGCCGTTTGTCGACTTGTCGCTGCTGGGTATTGTGCTGCGCTCGGCTATCACGAAGATAGCCGAGGCAGTGCCGCGCAGGCATGCAGCTTAACCATGAGGCTGTCTCTCTCGCTTGACTTTAGCTTCGCATACCGGCTGTCTCGCTTGCTTGACTTCAGCGTCGCACAACGACGCTTTTATAATGCATAGCCATCTTGAGAATTTTTGACACTTCTGTGAAAACCCGCTGGCACAACACAATCCTCTGCTCTCACCTCGGACAATTTCATCGACTTCACTGGATCTACTCATCGTATTTGTGCTCAACAGGACTCAAAACACGGTAAGAGTGCATCGTTATAACTTATCTAAATTCAATGGTGGTGAGGCGAGTAAATCTGATTTGTGCATCCTCATAATGTCTCACCGGGTGAGACATTTTTTTCGCACTCAATTAATATAATTGCATGTGCTTTCACTTATTCACACTACTTTCTCTCAACTAATCTTGCTGGGAATTTACAGGGGATATATATTTCTTATTCGTGCATCCTCAAAATTCTGAAATCGTAGCGTGCTCTGCAGCGCTGGCTGCACCACGTTCACCTCACAAAGGCTAGGCCCACAATTAATACAATTATGTGCTTCTTACCAAATTTTAAATCTAAATTCTTTTGTACTATTTTTAAAATATATTTTTTTTGTAGGGTGTTAGTCGATGGTAAAAATAAAAACCACTTTCTCTTTCAACATCTTTGGTCTGGTTATTTCATACCTGTTGTGTGTGGAAACTCATTCTTTTCCGATATATTTCAGATCCATTCCAACAATACCACAGGAATTCTCAACAGTTACCGACGAGGAACTTTTCTTTTGTCTACCATTCTTTTTGTCGGGTATTGCGCTAGTGTAGTTTCGCAGCGAGAGACCTCGTTTTATTAATTGTGATTCATTTCGTTAGGCAGGGCGCGAGTGCTTTGTGAATCCCGATTTTCAGTTCGCATAGCGGGAAGAAATTCTGCGTCGTATCCAAGGGGAAAATAAGTCCGTTCTAGATTATTTGACGTGTCTGCGAGGGTTTTTGGATCGCGTTATACCACCTTTTATGGCATGCAAGCAGCTGAGCTATGCTCATCGCAATGTGTTGCTGTGGTTACAGATCGCGATACAGCGGCACAAGGTACATTCGTTCGGGGAATTAAAACATGCCGCGATATGCATCGAACGAAGTTATTTTGCTAAAAAATAGTACCGTCCGCCGCCGCGTCCCGAGCGTTCGTTGTTTCCAAATGTCGCGTATCATAAACCGGTAGGTTCATCGGCAACACGAAGAGCGAGCCGTGCTTCACTAACAAGGAAAGGTACTTTGGTGTCCCCCTCCGATTTTAATGCAACTCACGTATGTTGTAGAGCATCGAAAACTAAAAGACACGTATTTTTTTTTATCGGCGGAAAAACATTTTTATGGGGTGAAATCGCCCTTCAAAAATAGCATGTCGAGGGGTGATTTTGCAGTTTCACCCAGAAGGCGTCAACCGATTTTAATAAAACAAAAATCAAAATACTCCTCATTGAAGACAATAAAAATTCCACGTGGAGTTGAAGAAAAAAATTCATTTTTAGGGGTGAAACTGCATAATCACCCCTATTTTTTAAGGGTGATTTCACCCCTTAAAAATGTTTTTCCGCCGATAAAAAAAAATACGTGTCTTTTAGTTTTCGATGCTCTACAACATACGTGAGTTGCATTAAAATCGGAGGGGGACACCAAAGTACCTTTCCTTGTAAGCCATCTGTGGCTGCGAGATTCCGCAAGTATGAATATTCCACCCAGGGAGATCGGCGAGAGAACCCCGCGTCGAGATAGTTCGCGATTTCGGCAATGAGCTGAGGGGGGAGGTATACCCACTTAAAAACAACGGGTGTTGTTTTCTCAGCCGCGGGGCGTTCCTCCACGTCCTCCTATCTCACATAGCCCCGCAGGGCCAAGAACCGCGTCGCGTGCGATCTCGGCGGCAAATCCGGTTTCGCCGGGAGTTAGACGTGGCACGTCGGTAAAGGAAAATATTTCTTGGAATTGTCGGAAGTGAGCTCATCTGTCAATTGATTGTACCGCTTCCCGTACCCAGTTTTGTTTCAAATACGGGAAGCAGAATAACGACGCGTATGCCTTCCTCAGGAACAGCTCTACCTACATTACCGACTACGGCTGTCGATCTCGCCGAGTATTCGTGCAGTCCATTGAATAGTGTGCTATCACGAACAATTCTTATTGTTAGAGTTCCGGTTATAGGGCACATTTTATCTGCAATAGTGGATAGTGGCTCGATGCACACATATTTGGGTCAGGATGGGATTTTAACTGCGTCGCGATTACCAGGTCTATAAATGTGAAACCGGAATTTGCCCATAGATGGCCCTAGCTGTCAATGTAGTTACCGTCAAACCGCGTCATTGGCGCCATTTCCTTGTTGACATCTCTCACAAAAATTTTCAACTCACAACAATACAAGTTTCATACAACAGCATAGTTTGTAATAGCGTTGAACATGTCGAATTTTGTGCCTGGAAACTACGATTTGCGGACAGCATTGATTTTCTGTTACCAATTGAAGAAAACTGCTGCAGAATCGCATCGAATGCTTGTCGAAGCTTACGGTGAGCATGCTCTTGTTAAATCACAGTGCTTTGAGTGGTTTAAAAAATTCTAAAGTGGCGATTTTGACGTGAGAAACGAAGAACGTGGAAGACCACCGAAAAGTTTGATGACAGCGAATTGCAAGCATTGTTGGATGAGGATGACGCTCAAACGCAACATCAACTGGCGGATCAATTAAATGTGACACAAGAAGCCGTCTCCATACGTTTGAAAGCCATGGGAAAGATCCGGAAGATAGGAAAATAGGTTCCACATAAACTGAATGAAAGACAGCAGGAAAACCGAAAAACCACTTGCGAAATGCTGCTCGCCAGGTACAAAAGAAAGTCATTTCTCCATCGAATTGTGACTGGCGATGAAAAGTGGATATATTTTGAGAATCCTAAGCGTAAAAGATCATGGGTAACTCCAGACGGAAGACAATGCTCTGTGTTTGGTGGGATCAGAAGGGTGTGATTTATTATGAGCTGCTAAAACCTGGCGAAACCGTTAATACTGAACGCTACCGAGAACAAATGATCTATTTGAATCAAGCTTTGCGTGAAAAACGACCACAATATCAAAAAAGGCAACACAAAGTGATTTTGCTTCATGATAATGCACCATCACACACAGCAAAATTGGTCAAGGAAACGATTGAGGCGTTTAGTTGGGAAATACTTTCGCATGCGGCTTACTCACCAGACTTGGCTCCGTCCGATTACTACTTATATGCATCGATGGGACACGCACTTTCTGAGCAGCGCTTTACTTCTTACGAACATGTACGAAAATGGCTCGATGACTGGTTTGCCTCAAAAGGGCAACAGTTTTTTTGGCGTGGCATCCATAAATTGTCGGACAGGTGGGAAAAATGTATAGCTAGCGATGGGCAATACTTCGAATAAAATATTTTTTATCATTTTCATACAATAAACGTGTATTTTCTATACAAAAATACCGGTTTCATATTTATAGACCTGGTAGGTTCATTGCGTCGAGAAATTCCTCCGTGCCCGAGTATCATCGCAAAAGGCGCAAAAATGTTGTGTACGGTGGAAATCGATTTTTCCATAAAGCTTGAGGATGGCGAACGGTCAGTGACAGGTCGAGTTTTGTCTACGTTGCCCGCTCCACTGCTCCTCGGATTGGACGTGTTAGGAGCCTTAAAGGTAGTTGTTGATCACGAGCGTCGGGTATAGAGTTTCCGTGGTGAGCATGATCGCCAATTTGAATTTGTCAAATGCAATAAGAAAGAGCACGCGAACGATTTGGTAGAATTTTCGGATCTCAAGCGGGCGGATACTAAACGTTAAATTGAATATCTGAATGTAGAGCCACCAAATATTAAGAATGTGTCGCGATTAATGCATCTAACCAACCATAGAATCGACGTCGGTAACGCAAGGCCGATCAAACAGCATTATTATTCCGTGACACCGATTATGCGTGAGATTATCGACGTGGAAGTAGATTAAATGTTAGAGGCTGATGTTATCGAGCCTTCGCGCAGTGATTGATCAACGGCAATTACGATGATAAAGACACCGAACAACACTTATCGGTTTTGCCTTGCCTTTCGTAAAGTCAACACGGTTGCCAAGAAAGACGCATATCCGCTTCCGTACATGAGTCAGATCCTTGATAAAGTGCGTACGGCCAGATATACTTCCACCCTCGATCTGTGTCAAGCTTATCATCAGATACCGTTAACACTAAGCTCGAAAGAGGCTAAGGCCTTTATGGTATTGCATCGAGGCTAATTTCAATTTAAAAGGATGTCATACGATTTGTCAAATGCACCAGCTAACTACCAACGGTCGTTAGATAAGCTAATTGGCCCGAAAATGGAGCCACACGCATTCGCGGATTTGGATGATATTATCATTGTAACAGGAACTTTTGGGGAACATTTAGTTTGGTTGAAACCCCCTTAGATCGTATCAAAGGAGCAGGTCCCGCGATTAATCTGGAAAAATGTGAATTCTGTTGGCCGGACGTAAAATATTTCGTGTTTCTCGTGAATCGTCATGGATTGCAAGTCGATCTTGAGAAAACTGCACCCATTAAGAGTTTTCCGACTCCCGATAGGATTAAAGCGTTGAAACGATTCTTAGGCATGGCTTCATGGTACCGTCGGTTCATTCCTAACTTCGCCGAGTTCGCGGAGCCGCTGACGCTTTTAACGAGTAAAAAGCAAAAGTGGGGGCCGACCAGATGAAAGCATTTTCGCATTTAGAGGAAGCGTTGGCCAGTGCTCCTACGCTGGCTTGTCCTGACTTTAAGTCCAAATTCACGTTAGAAACTGACGCGAATATGAGTAGCTTAGTCGCTGTACTCACCCAGAGGCGGACGACGAAGAACACCCGATCGCCTATGCAAGTCGTACACTCTCTGCCACAGAAAAGAAATATTCCACTAGAGAACAGGAGTGTAAGTATAATCATTCTCTGGGCAGTTTGGAAATTTTGCAAGTATTTCGAGGGTTATCGTTTCACGGTCATTACCGACCACCACAGCCTTCGGTAGTTACAATCGTTGAAAGATCCCGTGGGACGATGAGCTCGGTGGGCATTACTTCTGGCTCAATACGATTTCGAGGTGCTGTACCGGAAAGGAGCACTTAATCATGTTTCCGATGCACTTTCAAGAACGGATGAGAATGAGCCGCCTATACGGGCGAGTGAGGGAGAGGTGTCGGACTTTAATCTCTTGATTATCGCGATGGAAGGCTCGGGAACAGTCGAACGTGGGCCCGTAGCTGCCACCGACGATCGTTGGTATGCCAAGAAATTACGAGACGTTACTGAGTTTCCGAAACGTTTACCGTCATGGAAAATTATTGAAAATCGATTGTACCTTCATCGACGAACAACAAGTTGTGAATTACCTGAGGAAATTAGTGGTGCCGCGTGGTGATCGTCCAGTAATCCTCAGTGAAAATTACGACACCCCACAGGATGGTCATCTGGGTATTGAAAAGATTTACCAGCGGATTTCGAAAAGCGACCACCGCCGAGGTTTGGGGCCATCCAATCGTGGAGGAACCATGGACGGTCGTGGCCACGGAATTAGTATTCTTGCGATGGGGAGCTTCCCAGGTGTTGTTAACGGACAACGGTACCGAATTTGTTAATTAGAGTTTACGCGCTCTCGCTCCCGAGCGGGGTATCACCCACATGCGAATCCGGTGGTACGCATAAATCGGTTGTTGAAAACTATGAATACCTCGTTTTTCGAGGGGAATCATCATCGGAAAATTTTCCGAGTCTGTGATCGACACGTATACGCGTGCATACACCGCCTTCGTCCCCTGGACTGATATGCGATGCGCCTTCTTGCAGTTGCTGTTTGGATTGCGACGCGCGCTAGTAATTTAAGACTATCGCACGGTGCGCTCTGAATAGGAAACAACTCGGCGAAAAATAATATCTTCTGTCTGCATTCGCCTGGGGATGATATCATTATTGCCATGCGGAGACAAAGAGAAGTCAAATAGACTTTGCACCGGCAGAAGTGCTGAGTCCAGAATAAGCTGCCCTCCTCTTCTCCTGCACGGGGTTCGCGAACCCTGTCCAGGCGAAGAGAACAGCAGACTACTCTTGACAACCGTAGCATCAATCGCTTTGAGAGAAGCTCCGCAACGGGGCATTGTAGAGTGCTTTATTTAAACCTCCGGGATACTGTTTTTGACTCCGGGACACGTCAACCACGAGTCAATAGAAACCGCCGAGAGTAGTGTATGCCGAATATCAGTCCCCCATCTTAAAAATAGTTAAAATACAAAATACAATTATAAAGCCAATTGTATGTACGAGTGTGTGTGTGTGTGTGTGTGTGTGTGTGTGTGTGTGTGTGTGTGTGTGTGTGTGTGTGTGCATGAGTGAGTGTGTGTGTGTGTGTGTGTGTGTGTGTGTGTGTGTGTGTGTGTGTGTGTGTGTGTGTGTGTGCATGAGTGAGTGTGTTCTTCTAACAAATTCGGATATTGTTTCTTTCACGGGGTAATTTTGGCTATCCTGATTTTTATTGCATGCAACCCGTCCAACATTGAGAGACCGAGTCCGTTTAGGAGGGACAGTGTAGCAATCCCACCAATAAGAATAAAAATAAACCCTGCGCTTCACGCAGGGATTTGTTGCGTTTGCTACCAAGCCTTCAGCTCGGGACGTAAAAAATTGGTTGCAGCGGTGGGATCCACGCTGTGCTTATCTCTGAAGACTGGTGGTTGCAAGGTTAGTAAATTTTTCTTTACACCATTTCTCGATAATTTTCCTTCTCGTAGTTTTGGTTGATTGCTATTATTGATTGCGTAGAAGTTTAAGAATATTGGGTTAATTGGGAGAATAATAGAAGAAAAAAAATATATAAATTGTAACATAGTTGTAACAACTGTTAGCCTGCATTATTATATTTTGCTGCTATAAAAGAAGACATTACGTTTGAACGCACCGAGGACTGCGAGCACTGGGTCATCGAACTAGAGCGAATTTAGGCAAAAACAAGCTACGTCACGCCTAAGAAATTCTCTCGCTGCCGTAAGCAGGAGGTCAGCGACCAGCTGGCCTCGTTCAGTGGCGAGGGAAAGACGCGTCGCGCGACAACAGCAACCCAAAAAACTATAAAATCACGTTACAATTTCAAATTTAAGCCAATTATGAGATAGAGGGGGATGAGGCAGAGGGGAAGGCTATAAAAGAGCCTGCGCAAGAGGAAAGGCCCTCTTAGCTCTTTGCTAGAAAGTCTGCAGCTCCTGGTTTTTCGTCCATCCTACATTCTGGTTTTACGATTCTTACATGTTGGAATTTACACTTTTACATATACGTTTTCGACGTAGTTAAGAAAAGCAAGTTGGTGCATTATTGAACGAAGTATAATTCTTAAAGTTGTTGAGCTCAGTGAAAAACGGTCACAGAGGAAGGAGAAGAAACAGGCGAGTGGTTTAATTAATAAAAAAAAATAACAGGCGTGATCTCAAAAACAATTCATGGAGATATTAGATCGAGTAGTATTTAAGTGAATAGTATTCAAATAAATAGTTAGGATTTATGCGAGTAGGATTTAAGCGAATAGTGTGTAAGCGAGTAGTTTTAAAGCGTATAGGGAAAAAGCGAGATAACCGGTGAATAGAGAGGATTGTCCGCACAACAAAGACCCATCTCCTTTAAAATTAAATACACGTGCGTAGATCGAGCGTGTATGTCGGAAAACAGGCATGCTAGCGACGAATAATACAAATAACAGGCTACGTAGCACGGGGTATCGAGGAGCTATGTGTAACGAGAAATACTAAATAATTGTAGAAGAATCGCAGGAATCAACGAATTGGAAATGCAATGTACTGGCAAACGGTGTCAATAAACGGAGCACCTATATTCACCAAATTGACTTGTTAAATAAGCCCTATTTTACCTACCCAGAAGTCTTAATTAATTATCTCTGTGTTCGATCGCGAATTCTTCCCCTCGGAAGACAAAAATTAATATTAACGATAAAAATTACCGTTACAATATATAAAGGGTGTCCCAGCAAGAGCGCCGGATTTAAATTTGCCGCCATTTTGTTAATACGAGTTGTACAGTGATTTTTTTTTTTACATTTCTCACGTACAGACCACGCGATTTAAGAATATGGAGAAGTATTCAAACCAAAAACATTTAATTATTGTAAAACCGCATTACAAAAATGGTGAAAATTTTGCGAAAACAGTTCGCCAATTACGTCAAGTTTTTGGTCGCAATAATGCGCCAAATGAATCGACAGTGAGGCGTTTAATTACAAAATTTGAGACCAACTTTACGCTGAAGGATCAGAAGACCATTGTTCGTCGTCGTCTTTGTCGGTCACTCGAAAATATAGCCACAGTAACGGAATCTGTGGCCGAGAATCCAGGAACTTCTAATTCGGCATCGTGGTTAACAATTAAACATTTCCAGTAGCACTATGCAACTAATTTTGGTAAAAGATCTGCATTTGCACGCGTACAAGGTTCAATTGGTGCAAGAAAGCACCAAGGGACCATGCGCAGCGCCGTGAAATTGCTGATTGGGTGTTGGAACATCATCAAATTATTGCGGATTGTTGACCACGATGCCGAATGGAAGTTCCTGGATTCTTACCGGACGGGGCTTCTCATCGCATCCCCACGGTAGACGATTTACCGGTCAACACTCGACAATATCGGTTTTCTATTATCCATCGAGACGAGGTAGAGACCGAGGTTCAAAAGAAACTGGATAATTAGGTGATAGAAGAGTCGCTGTTTGAGAAATCCGTCCGATGGTGTTGTTTGACAGATCTTGAACCTGTGAATATATTGGAAAAATATGAGACTTCACTCACAACAGGGTGGAAATAAAACCAGACTAGTAGATGGAATTTAGAGAAAGTGGTTTATTGCACCTTCCGCTTGTCAACTACAAAAGATAAGTTTTAATTTTGAAAAGAAACACAAAATATACTAAATTTAGAAAAATACAAAATAATGAAAATAAATACACCAAAAATTTAAAAATTAGAAAACTGAATTTAATTAATTAAACTGCATTTGAGTGCATGAGCTGAGAACCAGCACACAATTATATTAATTGTGTGCTGTGAGTACTGAGAGCGGTGTACGCACCGCAGCCAGTGCTGCGGAGCATGCAACGCAGTGAGATGTATGAGTGCGTAGACAAATTTACTGCCTGTCAGCAAATACTCAATAATGATGGAGAAATAGAATTCAAAGAGAGTGAGTGCGAGCACATGCAACTCTGACAATTGAGTGGAATTTTAGTATGACAGGCTGTGATGCAGTCTACGTTGCAGAGCACTGAAGTGTGAGCTTGAGGATGCACAAATGATTGGACTGAATTCACAACACTCTCCCAGCATGTTTAATTGGGGGAAAGTGCAGTGAATTGGTAAAACACACACAATTACATTAATCGAGCATGCTAATAATTGAGTGAAAACGTGGTGCAGCCCGCGCTGCAGAGCACGCCACAGTGTGAGACCTTTATGAGGATGTACCGATGTGTCGTTCACTCCTCACCGTCATTGAATTATGTTAAATTGTAACGGTGTACTCTTACCTGAGTTTTGAGTCCTGGTGAGCATGATATGAGCGCGTCCTGAGCGAAAAACCAACGAGAAAAGTCGAAGATGATGGTGCGCTGTTCCTCGATGTCGTCGCAAAAGTGACTGAATTTTCAATATGGCTGCGGAATATGAAATTAACGTTGAGCGCTGAAGTCAGTTGAGCGAGATAGCCGGTGAGCGAAACCGAAGTCAAGCGAGAGAGACATCCTCTCGCTCGACGCGGCGTGCCAACGAGGCACATCCTCGGCTTCGCGAAGCCCCGCCTCGGCTATCTTCGGCTCAACCGAACGACGTGTGCTTGAGCACAGCAACAGGTCAACGCACGGCGAATATCGATCGCCGTGCGCCAGCTGATTATCCAACAGTCGCAATCTCTGTATAATTCTCCGGTATCGATAGTTCCGAAGAAGGCGGATTCTCAGGGTCGACCTCGTATGCGTATGGTGATTGATTTTCGCAAACTCAATGAGAAGACAATCTCAGACGCATACTCTTTACCGAATATAACGGATGTTCTCGATCAGCTCGGAGAAGCCTAGTACTTCTCAACAGTTGATTTAGCTAGCGGCTTCCAGCAAATCCCTATACACCCAAAGGATCGCAAGAAAACTGCGTTCTCAACACCTAACGGTCACTACGCATATGTTCGTATGCCTGAAGGCCTTAAGTACGCGCCAGCACACTTGCAACGTTTCATAAATAATGTACTGCGGGGTCTCCGGCGTACAGAATTATTTGTATACCTGAACGGCATCGTGGTATTCGCCAGGACATTGGAACAACACGAGAAAAAGGTACGTTGCCTCATGAGTAGATTTGAGGATGTGAACCTTGTACTTGAGCCAGATAAGTGCGAATTCTTGACAAAAGAAGTCGCAATGAAACCTGATCCGAAGAAATTATTGTCGTAGAAAATGTCCAACCCCGAAAAGTCAGCTAAACGCGCGACAATTTCTAGGCCTCTCTGGCTATTATCGACATTTTATTCCTAATTTATCGAAGGTTGCGAAACCTTTATCAGATTTGATAAAGAAGAACGCACCTTTCAGGTGGACCAGAGCAGCGCGCGGGAACTTAAGATATCTTCGCAAGCTCCTCTGCAGAGAACCTGTTTTGCAGTATCCAGACTTTAGTCGTCCTTTCATCATTACTACCGATGCCTCTGACGTAGCCGTCGGGGCTGTGCTTAGTCAAGAGCAGGATGGGCAAGATCGACCCATTGCTTATTTTTCAAAAATTCACAGCCCTGCCGAGTGTAACTACGGCACCACGGAGAAGGAATGCTTGGCCGTGGTGAAAGCTCTAGAAAATGTTCAACCATATTTGTATGGGCGAAAATTTGTATGGCCGATTCGTTCCGAATAGTTCCGAATCGTCACGGGTTTCCTTACATCGACTGCATCGTAGCATGCTTCGCGCATCCCTCCTTCCCTTCAAGCGGCAACTAGCAACAGAAAAGGCTTCTATAGCAATTGCTGCACGAGATCCTGAGTCCGACGCTACGTTGCCCAATGAAATGCCCCCTGCCCGTTCCCTCGGGAGAGCGGATTCGCGGTTGCAATGACGAAAGCATGTTTGAGGCAGAGTATATCAGTGATCGGCCATTAGTACCTGGTTGCCTAAAGGACTCTTTTTAAAATTTTGAAAAGTCCCTTAGGGAGCTGGAAGAAAAATTTCAAGCGGGAAAAGCGCTTTAAGTAAATGAGGAGTGCGAGGGTGATTTAATAGATCGATTGTCGGAAGGTAATACAGTCGATGAGAAAACACTTGATTTACTCATCGATTTTGACACATATACCGACAAAGAAGGCGATGCGGGGCTCGAACAACGCATCAGTGTACTCTCTGAGCGCATACAAGTTGTCATAGAGAGTGAGTTGAGCAAGGCTAATGAGCGAGAGAGAGACGGCGCTAGAGATGTGGCGAACAAGACTTCCGCTCCCCCACCTCTGGCTGACACAATGTTTGTTGGGCCTAAGTACTCGCGGCTCTCGTTTCCTGCGCCGAGTCAACGCTAGGTCTACTGCTAGGTCTACTCCGCTCCCCCTTCTACCTCCTTTATCTCGCATACGCGAAGAACGAGAAGGAACGATGACTTTTAACGTCTGGCTTCTCGGCTGCTGCGGGCCGCCCTCCAGCGATAACGCCACTCGTGGTCATCATACCCAGTGCTATCAGACAGGGTATTAATTGTCCCGAAGAAATATGTGTAGTAGTGGACTCGGACTCTCCTGCTAAGTCTATGCAGGACGAGGCTAAATCAATCGATGCATCTTTCAAAGGTAACGCCCTCCCGAGTGGCAGTACCTGCGATGTCGCAAAGAACGCCTCCGCGGTTACTAGCACTCGAGAGAATTTAAGTTATAAGCGTGATAATTGCGCCTACTTCATCCCTGCAGATGGAGAATTAACGGGCCCCATCGGAAGACTTTTTGCCGATTTAGGATTAAAAAATACCTCGGCAATAAAAGCCAAGAGACTCGTCACGGGACAAATCGCAATTACGCCCAACGGTAAACACAATATTTACAGCATGGTTGTAAAAGAAAAATATTATGACAAAACGTGAAAGGAAACGGTTTATGACTCCTTGAAAAATTTTAACAGCGTCCTGCAACATCAGCGCATAGACACCGTTCTAATTTTCAGGTTCGATGATATTACCGACGAACTGCCCAGCAACGACATCATTACGATGATACACGATTTGTTCAGAGGTGCTATGTAATATCTCTACAACTATGTGCGATAGAAAGATTATGCTATCCCCTCAAAAGCAGAGGCGTGGTATAATCATTGAATACCACGAAAGTCTAATAGGTGGTCACAAAGAAGTGACGAATACTTATAGAAACAATCGCGAACGATTTTATTGGCCTTCGCCACGAAACGAAGTCCAAAATTATATACGTTCTTGCAAGGGTTGCCAGGAACAGAAACTGGTTCGCTCTAAGGTCCGTGAACCAGTGCTAATCACGGACACACCAGCTGACGTATTCGACAAGATTTCTCTCGATAACGTGGAGCCCCTCTCCATGACCCCACATGGAAATGAACATATATTAACCATGCAGGAAAACTTTTCAAAATACTGCCTGGCTGATGCAATACGGGATTTGACGGCCACGACAATTACCGTGGTCGTGGCGCGGCGTTTAATTCGTCAATTCGGCCCCCTATGGGCTATCCTTACCGATCAAGGAGCATCGTTCACTAGTAATCTATTAAGCGAACAGTCTCGAATTTTTCATATACAACAATTAACGACGTCTGGTTATCGCCCCCAGACGAACGGTTCACTGGAACGCAGCCACATAGTGTTGACAGAATACGTCAAGCATTAGGCGACTGCTAACGACGATTGGGATCGTTTTTTGCCTTTTGCAGAACTCTCGTACAACACGTGTGTTCACGAGGCGACGAACTTTACGCCGTACGAGCTGGTCTACGGGAGATTACCTCGTTTACCGAGCTAGTACCCCGTATATGAAAAGTTACAGACCTATAACTCATTTTTGGCTGAACTCATTGGACGAATATCGGAAATTCGTGAAATGACGGGAAATAATTTGATTAAAGCAAATAAAAATTCAAAAATTCATTATGATAAATTTGTGCGCCCATTCCAGGGGAAGGTAGATGACCGGGCGTATGTTCTGAAGGAACCAAAAAGGGGCAAATTCAATGTAAATGACACTGGACCGTTCACCATTGTTCGGCTCTCGGATAAGCATAATGTTATCTTGGAGCCCGACAATGGAAGGCGGATTTGTAAACATATCGATAAGAAAAATTAGCATGTACACCTTAAAAAGAAATCAAGATGTTTATAAATGTATAAAATTGAAAATACATAAAAAAAAATAATTTTTCTACTGAAATTATTTAAAAATATGTATATGCATGCATTCAATACAATGGAGATGAATACACGTGTCTATCTCTATATTCATACAAAGCATGTGAGTAATTGTGTGTAGGAATTTACACGAAAAATAATCCAAATAAACAGGGTGCGCCATATTTTATGTCGATATGTAAACATTGAATAACTTTAAAAAAAACAACCGATTTTCATATATGAGGTATTTTTATGTAATTTGGTCCTTTACAATTTATTTGGACAAGTTTTTGAATACAACATCAACCAAGTGGCCGCTTTTATAGGCCAAAGCAAAATGTGCCATTTTTCTGCGTTTTCCATCACTTTTTCGAGCATCTCGGGCGGTATAACGACGATTTCGACACGAATGCTTGCCTTGAGCTCGTCAATGGTCTGAGGCTTGTTGGCGTACACTTTGCCTTTGGAATAACCCGACAAAAAGGATTATGTCAATGTCGCCATTTTTTGACATCACAAGTCCAGGAAATTTTCGTTGCAGAAACTGCATTGTTTGATTTGTAGTGTGGCATGGCGCACCATCTTGTTGAAACTAGTAACCATCCAGACGTTTTTCACACATTTATGGGCAGACATAATGAGCCAACATCCACCGCTAACGATTCCCATCGACTGTTTCGTCTTCTCTGAAGAAAAATATCCCAATGATGGTTTTGGCGCAAACGCCGGCCGATCACTTTTTAGTCATGCAATGGTGTTTCATGGATCTTGTGTGAACTCTCCGTTTCCCAACTGCGGCAATTTTGCTTGTTAATGGCACCAGAGAGTGTGAAATCTAAGAGTTGGCAATATTCTTTGAGTCAAGTACATTTTATACGGAATCAAATGCAAATCATCCTTCAAAATGCGCCGCAAACTAGTTCCACTGACGCCAAAATGCTGAGCGCGGTGACGATACGACACATATGGGTTCTCGGCAACACTCTCTCTTACCGCTTCAATCATTTCATTGGAACGTCTTGAGTGTTGATGAACGGCACGTGGACGATCTCCCACTGTCCCGTGCTCAACAAAATTCGACACCAATCGACGAATAGTGTTGTCAGACTATGCTTGTTGGCCACGATATTTTCGACGATATGCCCGTTGAGTTAACACAACTGAACGACTGTTTTCAATGTACAGCGTCACTATTTCGGTGCAATGTTTCGGTGCGAAGCGATTCATGGTTAAAATTGTACTGAATTGACGTTTCAAAAACATGTCTATTCAAGTCAATCGGTTCATAAATGTCAAAGTTATTCAATGTTTACATACCGACATAAAAGATGGCGCACTGTGTAGATAGGTATTGTCAATTGTATGCGTGAGAAAATACCTATGTATGTTTGCGTGCATCCTCTCACAAGTTGATCTCACAGAAGGAATAGTTTAAAGAGATGAAAATCCATTGTTTGTTTAAAGATTATTATTTAAATTCACTTCAAGAAGTCAACATGAATGCCGTAAGTACCGGGAACTTTTTCGCAATTATTGCATCGGCACTATGCTCGCGGCACGCGGACTGGTGGATCACTGTCTTCATAGAACTTGGCAGCTTTATAGAGGATTTCCCTACCGACAGAGTTCGACTGCAGCGGAACCTTGGTTCATGCAACCTAAAAAATTTAGAAAATATCTGTCGGAAAATGCTACGAGTAAATTACATTTCCAGCCAGACAACTCGAGCAGAAAGAACGGCCAAATTGACCGACTGGTTGCTGATCAGACGAACCTCACGCACTTGATCGGAAAACAAATGCATATAACAACGTCGAGGCTTCAAACGCTGCATGAAGAAAACATCGTAGAAGCTTAACGGGTGGACAATCTTATTGCACACGTGACGCAGTTACAAATGGAGATGAACATGCAACGTAGGAATGAGCTCGGTTGCAGTACAACAGCACCCTAGTGAATTACGCCACCCGCGTAAGGGCGAGACTAGAGCGATACATAAACTCGTGCGAGCACTACATTCGGATTATCACTGCAGCGCGAGACGGTCAGCTTGACGCGAGCATCTTAACCACGGAACAGTTATTGACCGCCGCCAAGGAAGTACGAATACAGATCAGTATTTATGAGTTTACCATTACCATGGAATATGCGAGGTCTGAAACACTGGCCATTATCGCTCGCACCGTCCTTACGTACCATAAAGGATGAATAGTGATAGTTGTGCATATGCCATTGTTGGGTCGCACCAACTATGAACTCCGTAACATTGACCGGTTCCGCAGAAGATCAGCAATAAGACGGGATTGGCATTCGTCCTCCCCTCCCACAAGTATCTGGCGCTCTCAGCGGTCCATCGTACATTTTTTCTGTCGGATTCTAGATACCTCGCCTCGTGCAGAGCAGCGGATAGGGAATTCACTTGGTCCATGGAAACTCCGGTCCATGATACATCTGTCTCCAACGCATGCGAGTTACTAATGCTAATCCGGTCAATGATTGACACCTTTCGATAGTGTGATATCCCCATGCATGCACAACATGAATCATTTTGGGCTTATCTACCTCACCAGGGTGGATGGCTGTTCTTCCTCGCCAAGCTAGATCCCTTAAGAATTCTCTGACCTGGGTTGCCAGACCAGCATCTCGACGAAAATTTT
This sequence comes from Cylloceria caligata, assembly GCA_963942595.1. NCBI lineage: Eukaryota > Metazoa > Arthropoda > Insecta > Hymenoptera > Ichneumonidae > Cylloceria > Cylloceria caligata. Next base: position 40,904,479 of record OZ012710.1, read on the forward strand.
CCGAGTCCCGTGATCAACACGTATGCACGTGCTAACACCGCCCTCGACCCCTGGACTGATATATAATGCGCCCTCTTGCAGTCCCTGTCCCTGCATTTAAGACTATCACGCGGTGCGCTCTGGACAAGAGACAGGTCGGCGAGAAATAATATCTTCTCTCTGCATTTGCCTGGGAATGATATCATCATTGTCAGAGAAAGATATCATCATTGAAAGAGATGTCAAATGGACTTTGCACCGAAAGAAGTGCTGAGTCCAGAATAAGCTGCCCTCCTCTTCTCCTGCACGGGGTTCGCGAATCCTGTCCAGGCCACGAGAACGGCAGTCTTCTTTTGACAACCGTAGCCTCAAACGTAGCATCAATCGCTTTGAGAGAAGCTCCACGTAGGATCATTGCAAAGCACTTCATTAAAACCTCCAGGATAAGGTTTTTGGCTTCGGGACACGTAGACCGCAAGTCAATAGAAACCGCCGAGAGTAGGGAGCGTCACATATCAGTCCCCCGTGTTAAAAATAGTTAAAATACAAAATACAATTATAGAGACAATATTATTATCTAGGTTAATTTAAGTGCAATTACAAGGAATTATAGACGATATACAATATTTATGTCCGTCCCTTTGGCATCATATTTGAGAATTAGTTGGTAAACCTTAGTTGAGATTTTCTTCATATTATTTGAGATTTATTTGGTGACATTGTTCGATATCAATTTGGAGCTTTATTTGAGTTCTATTTTTATTTTGTCTTTCAATGAAATACACTAGCATTATTATTTTACAATTTTAGAAGCTGATGTCTAACTTTCTTTGTTGACCCGAACCTCTCCTTTAATTTAGAGATACGCCCACAGTACATATTTCCGTTAAACAATAATTACATAAATTGGTGTAATCCCCAAAAAACAGATTTTGTGTAAAAAAAGTCACCAAGTACACTCTGTACAAAAAATATCTTTACACCCTAAAGAAGCATTAAATAAATAAAAATAACATTGCTGAAAAAACAATTTAAAATCAATTTTAATCGCCAAGTTCGATATGTATTTATAAAAAAAAATACTCAACTAAAAAAAAATTTTACAAATAAAAAAAATTTCAAATATTCTTTTTTAAATACAAAAAAAGCTTGGATCGTTTCACTTTCCATGTTTCTTATGTTATTTATAGTTGACATAAAAATGCACCAAGGTTTTCATGTTTTTGAAAAAAAAAATAGTAATTTTATCCAAATGTATATATTTTTATTTTTGAAACAAATGTGATTTGAATTTCAACATTTTTTTCAATATAAATAAATACTGGACTTGGCGATTATAATTGATTAAAAACATTTTTTAAGAGATGGCATTTTTCTTATTTAATGGTTTTGTAGAGTAAATATATTTTTTGTACAGAGTGTACTTGGCGCCTCTTTATTACAGAGAATCTGTTTTTGTGGGGATCTTATTTCCAAAAAATTGCCTAGAGCTATGCACAGAAATTGCGATGTACATTTAATGTCATTTAGTTGATTTTTTAATACAGCAAAGAATCCTTCGGTTCTCCAATTTCAGTTGCCCAACAGAATATGAACACCGTGCCGCAATTATATGTCAACACTATACTGTGACGTAGTCACATATCCTAAAGGATAAAAAAAAATAAAACAAAAATTGACACAAATAAAATAATTTATTTCCTAAGGATAAAGAAAATACAAGAAGTACGTAGAATAAGAGATGATAAATTCGCAGTAAATTCCATGATGAGACCCAGCGAAACAGGCTGGATCCTGAATATTCCCTCACTGCCGAAAAACAGCGGGTCAGCAACCGGCTGGCCTCGCTCGAGCAGTGAGGGGAATGGCAGGACACGGTGGCGGGGCAATCTTAAATAATAGAAATCACATAAGATATTAGAATAAGAGGAGTTAAAATAAGAGAGTGGGGAAGGAAGGAAAAGGTATATAAGACAGCTTCGAACAGAGAGAAGACTCTTATTCATTTTCAAAGTGTCGACCCAGTCAGAACTTTTTTGTGCGCTAAATAAAAATATTGAAATATCCTGAATTCATAGTAAATCCAAGAATTTTAATAGCACAAGGGTGTGAGTCAGCCCTGCAAACTTATTAGGAGATTGACAAATAAAAGAAGACGGTAAAAGACAGTGAAGGAACCAATAAAAAGATTGAGACCGAACAGCATCAGACCGTGTAAAAATAGAAAATATTCTAAAAAACAAATTAAGAAGAGAAAGTTGGTGGCATTAAAATAGATGAGTAGGGTTTAGTTAGGAGACTTAAGAAAATAGCATAAGGAAGGTTAAATCGGATAATTAGAAATAAGTGCGCATAGTCTGTAAGGAGGATTGTTAGCACATCGCATCGATGAATGTGAAAAAACTTGTTAGTGACACCAAGAGGTTGAAGGATAAAGCAAGGTGGAAGAAATAGTGGTACAACACAGAGAAAGGAGGTAGAATAATAAATAATATGTAAGGAGATTAAAAAACACAGGCAAGGTACGATAGACTTAAAAAAATGTAATAAGTCTACGCAACGAGTAGGAATAGATTTATGGAGTAGAATTATAAATAAAGAGAAGGAAAATTAATTAATAAGTGGAATTAGGAGGTAAATATCGAGCCAGACTTAGGAAAAGTCATTTGGGAATTTTCGGATCAATAGAAACATAATTAGGAGAGAGACAAATTTATCAGCTTTGTCAAGAGCGTCGGATGAGAACGACACCACTCAACAAAAACATAAAGAATAAGAAAAAGTTCAAATAAAAGACCAACTCACCAAGATTGAAGACTAACTGGAACGTGCAGGTCTAACACTGAAGATTGCTGGAGAACCCATGTATGCATCCTCACTCTCTTCCATGCTGCCTCTGCTTCTCGACGCCGGCGCTTGGGGTACACGGTCTCACTCTACAGCTTATATCCAATAATTTAAACATATGAACTTCGAGATTTTTTTCAGTTTTAACAAATAAAAACATGCATGCAAACAATCATTTTTTACTGTACAAATTTCATGAAGTAAAAGTTATCTGACTCTAGCCAAGTACAGAGCATCTTGCATTTTAAGTGAATTTAAATTAACTACGTTTTTATTGATTATTAATAAAATTCCTATTCGCTCATACAGAGAAAAAAATTAATCCTTAAAAAAAGTGCACGATGACGTCATTGTCGATGGATTACGATTGAGTGGCACGATTTAAAATAAGAGATATTCATATTTATTGCATGGCTAGTCCTATTCGAAAGATAAAAAAAAGAACTGCAAATCCCCTACATTCAGGATGTTAGAATTTATGAAATAGGAAAATAATTCACGTAATGCTTGAAAATCGCGTTGGCTTCAGTAAAAGAGTCTTAGGTGCGACTCTCGCTCGGACGGAAATGCTGTTAATTAAAAAATATTTTTTAATAATTTTTTTATAAATGTAATTGTCTCGAGTCTTGATCAATTAATCCTGTACTCGAACAGTGAGATTAACGCGCAAATGAATCGAATGACTAGCCACCGAATTGACATACAAAGCATGCCAAAACACCAGCAATGTTGTGTAAGCACTATTAGATAGAGTGGTATAACATCTGTACTCCAAGCGCCGGGACGCAGAAATTGTGTGGGAGAAAGTGAGAGAGAACGTGTAGTCCAGAAGAGAGCGATGGTAGAGAGTGAGTACACACGTATACCCCAGCAGGGAGAGATGGGCGAGAGTGAAAGCATACATGTATCCCAGCAGAGAGAGATGGGAGAGAGTGAGAAAGCACGTGTACCCCTACAGGGAGAGATAGGAGAGAGTGAGATTAGACGTATCCCCAGCAGAGAGGTGGGAGAGAGTGAGAGCATACGTATACATCAGCAGAGACAGAGATGGAAAAGAGTTAGGGCGCACGTGCGAAGCAAACCAGGAGCAGCATGGGAAAGAGTCAGTACGCATGAGTAAGAATTCACTGAATTCACTAGTTTTAAGAATTTACTGAAAGTTACTAGTAACTTTCAACGTAAGTTATTGCTGCTTAAAGTTTATTCATCCGAACAACAGAGCAGCAAATGCAAGATTAATCTGCTGCTGCGTCAAATCACTGAACTGATGTTAGTATCGGTTTAAGGCTGGTTTTTTTGCACAAATCAACCAGTTGGGATTGGTTTGGTAGGAATTTGGACAAGTCCGCGAGGGTTAGTAATAATTTATCTCTAATTATTGCAAATAGACTACCGATCACCGCCACGATGCTATTTCAATTAAGACTATCATAAGTGGCATGAAATCGGATTTAAAGATATATTGGGCTGGCTAAAATCACACCATTAAATACCTCATCCTCACTACATAGATGCAAATGGTTATTTAAATATTTTAGATAAATAACGAACCACCAGTCGTTGTAAACAGAACATTTGGCTTAAAAAACTAATTTGGCTGAAAATTAAAAACAAATTCGGCCAACTTTACGCAAAAACTGTTGTTTAATTTTCTAAAGAAGGTTGACCATTAAATATTTTAACCGATCATCACAAGTTGAAAGACTTGTTTTTATGGCAGCTAAATCGGTGTAGCCCATCATTGTAATAAAAAACCGATAGCTTTATTAGATACAAATATTGCTACACTATTCTTGAATAAGTATATATACGTGTTAATTCGGAGTAAACGAAATTTAAGAACTTAAGAAATTATTCGAATTTGTAAATTGCATTCCTACAGCTCCTTCTATGAATATTCAAAAATTAAGAAAAATACTTACTCATACAGTATGCTTTATGGATAAAGCAAAAGTATGAGAAAGTCAGTAAGTGCTATTTTCAGGGTGTTTAGGTTCTTATACAGTTATTTAAAACTGATGAGAAATCAACGAAAATCATCGAATCGATATGAAACATTGCTGCAACTCAGCGTAAAGCTTTTTTCTTTATTTTCGAACAGTCCCGCCTACAACTGACAGCTGGTTTTACCTTGCAGCATAACTGACTCTCAGCTCTCCAGCGATTCTATTTCTAGAGTTAGTAGGAAAGTTTATCCGTAGTAGCCCCGGAACGGAGAGAGATGTTCAGCGAAGTATTTTCATCACCATGACCGTGGATACCTTCAACTTTTATCTATTCATTTTTTTAAGTTTACCGTTACGTCATACACGTGCTTGTGCTATCTTCACCGGGGCTATTACATTTTGAACTGACCAATCATCGATGTTGAATACTGTGGCTTCCCTGCTTATCCTATACTATACCGTACAAAACCCGAACCGCAAGTGAGTAACAAGATCATATGTGTGGCATACGGAACTCTTCCTCGTTGGTCATCATTCAGTTTCCGAGTTCAACTGTCGACTTTCTACTTCATGTGATTAGCAAAAAAAACGCAGAGTAATACAGTTCAAGTGCGAGAAGTGTGTTATTTTTTAAAAGTTTTAAAAACAAATTATTCATCTCTTTGGCTCTGATTTTTTACCGATTGAATTAAAAGCTGGATTTCTTTTTTCTGCTCATTATTTATTTGATGAATTTTTATTTTACATTTCTTTTCGGTTGCTAATTTTTAATTCGCTATCTGTCGTGGACTTGATCCACTATCATTATTATCGTCATCGTAACTATGGATTTACGAAGAATGTCAAACTGGAACGTATTGAGCGTTGAAGCCGCTCTCCTTCAGCTAAACTGTGAAGAAGATGCTACCGTGAAACTTATACAACGCTCAAATACGGTAAGTAAATGCAGTATTACTATTTAATGTAACACAGTAATGTGTAATACTGTCCATGTTCTGTTGGCTAAACGTAAATGTTATTGTACTAACTGAATATAGGTTGATTCAACCACATGATATGGTTGGCTGAAATTCATTGTGAGTTTCGCAATACTCTACTCCACGTGAGGTTCAGCAAACTGTTTTCATTTAGATCAATTAAATTTACTTCGAGCTAACTGCATTCAGCTGGCTCAAACTAAATTCAGGTCACACAATTAACAGGTTCAAACCAAGGAAGCAATGTGTAAAATTCTAATTTGTGGACTTATTTAAATACTGTATACCCTAGTTTATCGATTCGAAATGATTCTCGTTACTTCAGAAAGCCTCTTCAAAATCATATGCAGTACCAAGCAACTCCTAACACTTACTTAAAAATATTTCATGAAGTTATGGGTCGATATCTTGGTTTAAAAAAAAATAAAAAACGTAATAAAATGTCAAGCACTTGACCGATTTAATTCATTCAATGTAATTAATTAATTGTGGTTTATTTTAATCATTAGGGTTGATGAAATTCAATCCTAAATCTTGTTTAATGATAGTCAACTTGTGAACCAAATCTGAGCCCAATATAAAAACAATATCACACACATCTCCTCCCCCTTACCCCTACATCCATCCACACATTTATCCTGAACCACTTTTCTTAACGTTTTACACCATTATTAGTCACATTATAATGTTGGAAAAAAATGTAACGAAAACAGAACTTTCTCTATAAATAAGCAAAAGGAAGACAAAAGGGTTCCTAAACTGACGTTTTACTGACAAATTTTTGTTTTTATTTTATAACTCGATTAGCTATGCCATTCATTCTTCTATAATTCTTTTTTTTTTCACAAGCATACTTCTCCCCAAATTGAGAAACGAGGATCCGAAAAAAAAAATGTTTATACTAAAATTCTCTTTAAAACGTAATTTTTTAAAGCTCTTTAAGCATTTTATTCGTGGGGTTCCCGTTTAAAAATTATTATATAATATTTCGGAGTATATTTCCCATAGCTTGTCGAATTCGATAGTTCCATATCCTTACTAGGAGACTGCTCACTCTGACCCCATACCTGCTACATATTTATAACTAATAATAATAATCTCAAAGGATAGTCACAGAGGAAATATTCTATGAGGAATTATGTTTATCGATTTAGGCTTCCTCATTATTATCCACCTTCGACAAAGTCACCTCTATGGATGTATGTTGATCGATTTTGGCTTCCTCATAGAGAAAGCTTTGTCAAAGGTGGAACATTTAAAAAAAAAAATAAAGTAAAAAATGTACCATTGCACATTTAATAAAATTTGAACGCCTTGATCAATTCTCACCAAATTGAAAAATTAAGTATCCTTAGCCCCTAGCCAATTTATATGCCAAGTTTCGGTTTAATTCATGAAAATTTACTATTGCTTTTGAAAAATTACAAAAACTACATAATTCCCAAACTTACATAATTCCATCAAATCTTAACGCCTTTACCGATTCTTCCCAAGTATAATACCAAACAACCTCGTCTCCTCGCCTATTCTTGTAGAAATTTTTAGCTTAATAGTGAAAAATTTACGAAAGTTAGAGAGTTCACACCCTTTTTATGAAAAGTTCAAATCACCATAAAATGAGGCACCCGTTAGCAGTTCGGTTGAAAATTGTAAACTGACGGGGGTTGCAATCCGACTCGTGTGCAAAGTTTCACGTTACCCGTTCTCCAGATATAGCCAATTAAATTTTCTAGGCTCATCACACAGCCCCCCCCCCCCCTTACATATATTGAAACGTTTTGCAATTTAGTTCTGTGGTTCGTTTATTTGTTTCAGTTGAGTATGGCGTTAATTCGCGTATTTTTTAATAGGTTTCAGTTAAATTCGCGGTGTTTGTGTTGTTTTGAATCTATTCCTCTCCCATACCACTGGGACTTGATTTTAAAGGAGGATGTTGGCTCAGAAGGGATTCGTGCACTGGGCGGGATCGAGAGGCGTTTTTTTTTCTTTTGAGCTTGATGGAATTTAGTCTTATTTGTGAATGGTTATTTTTTGTTTTTTTTTTTGTTTGAGAGACCTCAGATTGGTTCTTGATTTCGCATGTGTCTGTGGCAAATGTGCGTTTTATCACCCTTTCATCGTTGGTCTTCTTATATTTTGAGGGTGTTCCTTCAATCTGTAGGTATTAGGTCTAGGTTGGTGGGCAGGTGGTATGGTTGACAATATGGTGTTTATTCTCTACGTGGCTCGTTATGCGGGATGTTTCCTGTTTTATCTATTTAACATGAGTTTAATGTTCGCGCGGTAAGCAGGTGTTACTCGGGCGGAGCTTGACAGTCGATTTTTTACAGTAATGGGTTATCGCGTTCGTTTGATTGATTTTCTTAATTCGACGTACGCGGAGTTATTTCCGAACTATTCTTGCAATGATTATAATATTCGCACGGTGGTCGGATCCCACTCGTAAGGAACTTGATACTCAATTTGTTTCAAAGATGATAGTTATCGCGTTTCCCTCTACTCGATTCTTAAATTCTACAGGGTGCGCCATCTCAATCTGGTCGATGGAAGTATTGAATAACTCTGACAGATTTTAACCGACCAGCATCGTACAACACGTTTCGTATAGGTTATTTCAGTACAATTTCAACCATGTATCGCTATACGCAGAAAGAACGCGCCGAAATAGTTTCGCTTTACATTGAAAATAATCGTTCAGTTGTGTCAACTCAGCGTGCGTATCGTAAAAAATATCGCGGACGTTCTGCGCCCAAAGGCGACACTATCCGTCATTTAGCTTCAAATTTCATAGAGCACGGGTCTGCAGCGAGTCTCCAACATCAAGCTCGACTGCGTCCAGGTCGTTCAAATGAAAATATCGAAGCTGTTCGACAGAGTGTTGCAGAAAATCCAAATGTCTCATACCGTCGCCGGTCTCAGCAATTAAACATCAGTGGAACCACTTTGAGAAGGATTTTAAAGCAAGATCTTCACATGTTTCCGTACAAAGTGCAGTTGACTCAAAGATTATTGGAAACTGACAAGCCGCGACGCTTGGCTTACGCTAATAACGTTAGTCGAGTGAAGGAAGCTGAGCCGGATTTTTGGGAGCGAATTCTGATGACCGACGAGGCTCATTTCACCCTCTCTGGCGCTGTCAGCAAACAAAACTGTCGCATGTGGGGCACCGATAATCCTCATATTATTCACGAAACTCCATTGCACGATGAGAAAGTGACAGTTTGGGCCGGTGTTTGCTCAAAAACCACCATTGGACCATTTTTCTTCAGAGCTAGTGAAACTGTCAATGGGGATCGATATCGGTGGATGTTGGCACACTTTGTTTTACCACAAATGCGTGAAAAAGGTCTTAAGGAATTTTGGTTCCAACAAGATGGTGCGACATGTCACACTGCGCGCTCAACAATGGACTATTTGCGTCGGAAGTTCCCAGGACGTGTGATATCAAAGAAAGGTGATATTGACTGGCCACCAAGATCGCCGGATTTGACTGCACCGGACTTCTTCTTGTGGGGATTTTTGAAAAGCAAAGTCTATGCCAACAAGCCGAAGACCATAGAGGAGCTAAAAAACAACATTCGAGCCGAAATCGCAGCGATATCGCCCGAGATGCTGGCAAATACAATGGAAAATGCCGAAAAAAGAGCTCATTTTTGTCTCAGTAATAAAGGCAGACATTTGATCGATGTGGTTTTTGGAAACTAATCAAAATAAATTGTAATGAATCAAATTTAATAAAAAAATACGACTTTGTGAAATCTGTTGAAAATTCTCTAAGTTATTCAATACTTCCATCGACCAGATTGAGATGGCGCATCCTGTACATATGCGGAATGATTTCCGATTCATTATTATTTTGTTTTATTCCTAATATTTGCACGGTGAGCTGATATCACCAGTACGGAGCTTAACACTCAATTTGTCTTAAAGATCATTGTTATCGCGTTTGCTTCTGCGCGATTTCTAAATTCTACATATGCGGAGCAATCTCCGAATTATTATTATTATTATTCTTTATTATAATATTCGCACGGTGAGCTGACGTCATCCGAACGGAGCTTAACACTTAATTTTATTTATGCGATTTCTTAATTCTACCAGATGTACAAGTAAGAAATGCGGATTTCAGACAACAGATGGCGCACAACTGCAGTTTCTGCTATAAAGATATAACACTGCGCCATTTTGTTCTGTCATCAACACGTGTCAGACGCGCACGAGTGATAAATTGAAAAAGTGTGTGCATAGTGTTGTGTTGTTATGTTCAAAATGTTTTGTGTACAAAATGTATACCGAACAAAGAGCATTCGCAGACAGCATTAATTTTTTGTTTTCATTTGGAGAAAACTGCTGCTGAATCATACCGATTACATCGAGAAGCTTATGGTGAATATGCTCCATTGCAAGATACGTGTGAATGATGGTTTCGGCGTTTCAAAAGTGGTGACTTCGATGTTGCAGACAAGGAACGTGGAAAGCCGTCAAAAAAATACGAAGATGTGGAATTGCAAGCATTGTTGGTCGAAGATGATTCGCAAACACAAAAACAACTCGCCGAGCAATTGGGCGTTAGTCAACAAGCTGTTTCCAATCGGCTACGAGAGATGGGAAAGATTCAGGAGACCGGTAGACGGGTACCAAATGAGTTGAACGACAGGCACATGGAAAAGCGCAAAAACGCATGTGACATTTTGCTCACTCGGTACAAAAGGAATTCGTTTTTGCATCGTATAGTTACAGGGGATGAAGAGTGGATTTATTTTGAGAATCCGAAGCGTAAAAAATCATGGGTAGACCCAGGCGCACAATCCACATCGACCGCAAGACCGAATCGCTTTGGCAGAAAAAACGATTCTGTTTGGTAGGACCAGAGGGGCGTGGTCTGTTATGAGCTGTTAAAACCTGGGAAAATGGTTAATATTAAACGTTACCAATAACAATTGACCGATTTTAACCGTTCGCTTCTTGAAAAAGGCCAGAATACCGAAAGAGACAACACAAAGTCATTTTTCTTCATGACAATGCTCCATCACATACGGCAAAACCGGTTCGCGACATGTTGGAAGCATTCAGCTGGGAAGTTCTACCCCATGTGGCTTACTCACCAGACTTGGTGAGCCAAAAATGGCCAAAAAATGGCTCGATGAATGGTTCGCAGCAAGCGGGGAAGATTTTTACTGGCGTGGTATTCACAAATTGCCCGAAAGATGGGGAAAATGTTTAACAAGCAATGAAGCACATTTCGAATACAACATTTTTTATCATTCTTCCGAATTTAACATGTTTTTTTAGAAAAAAAAATCCGCATTTCATACTTGTACACCTGGTACTTATGCGGAATAATTCCCTATTTTATTCTTCAATTATAATATTCGCACGGTGAGCGGATGTTACTCGTGCGGAGCTTAACACTCAATTAATATAGATAATAGTTTTGAGATTGGGACCTGTTTTATGCTATGTTGGTTTTTCTTTTTTTTTTATTTAGTCGCCTCTGCTTGTCCTCATTCATGGCCTCTCTTCATAAAGTCGTGAGATTTACCAGGCGGCTCCAGAATAATCATCGGACGACGCACAGTGGGGCCGATTCCCGAAAAGCTGGTCAAAAGTCGAAAAATGAAGTTTCATTTTATAGGATTTAGAGTACATAGGTGGATAGAGTAATGTTTAAAGAATATAATGGAACATTTCATAAGGGCTAGTGAAGTATACCTGGCAAGTATAAGCCAGTACAAAAGAGACCTTCGCGCAAGTAATAGCTCGATCGTTCGAGCTCATATTCAAGCGTCATATTAAAAAATTCGTAGAAAATCGTAAAATTGGTGTTTCTTAATTCTGCAAAATGGAGGTTTCAGGTTGAAGAAAGTAGTTTATTATCATATGCGTCGAAAATTATAACGGATACATATAAATTAATAGCTAGACAAAAATGAAAAATGATGTGCAATCATTTTAGAAAAACAGGGAAAAAGTTAAAAGTTCGGCAGTATTCCGCAACGAAACAAGTTTTTAATTAAAGTTTGTACTGTTATGGAACAAAATTAGTAAAAATCAGCTGCAGCTAGCTGCAGCTTTGTTTTTAGTGCACATTTGAATATAAAAAATTACAAATTCACATTAACCACTTGTTGCACGTTTTTTTCAAATGAATATAATTTGGTGAAACTTGTAACTCGGGGGTTTTTGGGGTCGCTGAATACGAATCTGGTGTCAAAAAAACTAAATTCAAAATGGCGGATCCAATATGACGAACACAATTTTCGAAATCGATTGGATTCGCTTGAAACTTATTACTCAGGAGTTTTGGGGGTCGCTGAATACGAATCCGGTGTCAAAAAACCAAAATTCAAAATGGCCGATCCAATATGGCGGGCGCAATTTTTGAAATCGGTCGGATGCGCTTGAAACTTGTCACTCGGGGGTTTTTGGGGTCGCTGAATGCAAATCTGCTGTCAAAAAAATAAAATTCAAAATGGCGGATCCAATATGGCGGACGCAATTTTCGAAATCGGTCAGATTCGCTTGAAACTTGTTACTCGGGGGTTTTTGGGATCGCTGAATACGAATCCGGTGTCAAAAAAAACAAAATTCAAAATGGCGGATCCAATACGGCGAACATAATTTTCGAAATAAAACCACCATTCTTAATTTTGTTTTTTTTGGCTATGCAACGTGAATAGTTCCGTAGCGTAGTGGCTTACACGCTGGACTCGTACATTATTGTTCTCGGTTTAAATCTCGTGTAAGTGATTTTTTTTTATTTTGCATAATAATTATTTAATAAAATTGTAGTTAAACTAATTCAGCAATTTTTATAATTTTAATAATTATTTTAATGTTATAAATAACTTATTTCGTTTTAGAGTATATATTGTTGGATTCTAACATTTATAGAGGATAGCAGAACATTTGAAAAGAGTCGACTGTATACATAGACCTACCTGCAATATATAGGTCTACCTATACATAGTGGAACAGATAGACTTTTTGCGAGGGTAATGGAATATTTGAAAAGGGTCGATCACGTCACAAAGGGTCGATAGGCCTACCTGTGGGCCTGTGGCAGTTACGAGCAGAGTTGCCTGATACGTATCTTTTTCGCGCATGCCCATTCAGTTTGGCATCCACGTGTTCATCAGTGAAGTACTTAGTTCAACTATTTAAAGGTATATATAGCCCTTATTTTGAAAGAGAGATGTTATTTGGATAGAAATTTAATACCGGCTATGATAAATCAACTAATAATAAATTACTGTCGCTCAATAATGTATTACTGCTTAATTTAAGCAATTTTCGAAAATTGCGTCCGCCATATTGGATCCACCATTTTGAATTTCATTTGTTTCACACCGGATTCGTATTCAGCGACCTCGAAAACCCCCAAATAACAAGTTTCAAGCGAATCCGGCCGATTACGAAAATTGCGTCCGCCATGTTGGATCTGCCATTTTGAATTTTGTCTTTTTCACATCGTATTCATGTTCAGCGACCTCAAAAACCCTCGAGTAACAAGTTTCAAGCAAATCCGGTTGATTTCGGAAATTGCGTTCGCCATATTGGATCCACCATTTTGAATTTTGTTTGTTTCACACCGGATTCGTATTCAGCGACATCGGAAACCTCCAAATAACAAGTTTCAAGCGAATCCGGCCGATTACGAAAATTGCGTCCGCCAATTTGAATTTTGTTTTTTTTACACCGGATTCGTATTCAGCGACCTCGAAAACTTACAGAAACCAAGTTTCATACAAATTCGAAAAACATTCCGTATTATAACTGAGTATTTTCGGTTTACTATCGCCATTTTGAACCCGCCATTTTGAACCCGCCATTTTGTTTTTTTTACAATTTTGACTTCAGATTCGTAATCAGCGACCCCAAAAATCCTTATATACTATATCTCAAACAGAATGAACTACGTTTTCGACTTTTTACCAGCTTTTCGGGAATCGGCTCCACTGTGCGTCGTCGACAACTACGTTATTGGTTGTAGTGTCACTCGAGATGTGAGCTCTCGGCTCACTGCTATCCTCCTTCTTCGGGTTCTTTCCATCTGTGGAACGATGGCACAACGCGTTGTGCCTTCCTGAGCACTCTCGGCAAGATCCCATCTTGCAGGTCTTCACAAAATTGTCATTGCGAAGACAGTTGAGACACTGTCTCAATCGACGGACCTCCTTGACTCGGTCATCGATCGACATTGACAAGAACTTTTCGCAGTGATACAGAAAGTGATCACCGCGACAAAGATAGCATTTTCCTGCGTCGGTCAAAGTAGTCAGCGCTGTAGCTCTCTCCTCCGAATAATTTTAGTGACTGCGTGTCTTTGACCTTTGCTTGTCTGATTCGCTTTTTTTTCGAAACCTCCCTCTCTTTGGTTCTCGCTTCAATTCGCTCCAATATTTGGCACCTGGTATCTAAAAAATCTGTTAGCGTGTCGAGAGTTGCCTCGTCAGTCTTGCCCTCTTGCTCCCACGCACGTAGAGTAGTCGTATCGAGTTTTGTTTCGATCATGTGGACTATTAGTTCAGCCCATGAGTCCGTTGGTGAATCCAATGCTCTCAGAATGCGCACGTGCTTTAACGTATAGTCGATGAGGCTGCGAATATCAGCTGCAGATTCTCTGTCTACTCTCGGTATTGCAAACAGACACTCGATATGTTTCTTCTTAATCGCTCTTGGATCATCGAATCGTTTCTTGAGTAGCTCCCACGCAACATCGTAGTTTTTCTCGGTAAGATCGATCGATTCGATAATTTTTGCCGCGACGCCAGACGCCATCACCAAATATTGAAACTTTGGAACCCTCGGGATTCTTTCGTTCGTGTGAATTATCGAGCTCCACGTTTCGAAGAATCGTCTCCACTCTTCGGATCGTCCGCTAAACTTCGGATGATCGCCCATCGGTAACCTTATACGCGATTCTTGATTGTCAGAGCCGCCTGCCTCAACAAATTGCCGCATCAATGCTGTCTGCTGCTTGAGTAGCCTCGTTACCGCGTAACTATTGTCACTGGACGCTTGCGACGCACCATCTTGGAGCCCGGCTCTTGGTCTCTGCCGCTTAGCTGTCGCAAAAACTCGCTTTGCTGCTGCAGCACGGGTTGCAATGTCTCGTCACTTGCTGACGACGGCTGTACGTCTGGTCGCTGTGCCGGCAGTCTGTTTAACCATTGTTTTAACTTTATTTTCAGTTCGAAATATCTGTCCTCGAACTCCGCTTCCTCTGTCGAGTGTGCAACAGTCAGTCCCGCCGCCTCTCCTAGACCCGAGACGACAATCGCCAGCTGGATTTTCTCGAATTCGCTTCGAATATTGTCCAACCTTACTAGATATACCTCTGTTGCTTCTCGACTCACTTCGGTTCCTGATGCTTGCTCGACTTTTGCCTCGAGTCTCGTCATTTTTGTTTCCACGCTCCCGCGTTGCTTGCGAAGGTTCGTGATGTCCGCCACTTTTTGCTCGAAACGACGCTTCCTTCGATGCTTTTTACTTGTAATTTATTGTGGACTCTATCACAATCGTGGATAAATCGCGTTCTTGAATCCGGCTCGAAAAAAACCAATGTTGGTATTGATATAGAAAACTCGTTCCCTTAATCAAAAACACAAAATATATTTAAGATAAATACAAAGACTGATACAGTTGTTCGTTGTACGACGCTCCACCGTTGTCTGGTGAAGAAAAAAAACGGGTCTCACCGTTACTGCTCCGCCGTGATCGAGCGTGACGGTCGTGTGGAGCTAGCGCCCTCGCTACTCGCTGCTTGAGCGGGTTTTTCAAACCTCCTCCAACAAATACCGTCCGGTGGCTGACGAAAATGAAAATCTATCTCCCCACCCTTCATCCTAAAGCGTAGAAAATATCGGCTCTGCACATTGTCGATACCGTAGCGACAAAATATCACTTCCCCGTATAACAGTCCTTCCATCGCCAGTCTGTCCACCTGCGAGCATAATTAAACCATTTAATAGAATTTTTATTTCATTTTATTAAATTTTTTGTTTGTCGCTAACCATATACTATGTATATAAATTATGTAATGTAAGAATTACGAACTTATATTTGCTTCTAGTCCTCGAATCCGTCGACTGCACCCAGGAAATGCCGACGCATTTCGTAAACCAACTCGATTGTCGGCGGTCTCGGCACAGTGAACCGTGCATAGCGAAAAACGTTTGGGTCCGACTCGTACCCTGTTTTTTCATTTTTAGTGTTATTATCCCCGTAATTTTTTTATTTTTGTCAGCGTAATTGTGTTATTAAAAGCTTACATGAATCAACCGGGTCTTCCTCCTCCTCCTCCTCCTCCAGTTCTTCTTCTTCTGTTTCTACTTCTACTTCTTTTTCTTTTTCTTCTTCCTCGTTGTTTGTATTGCTATTGGTATCATCGCTTGAACTGTATTGTCGCGATGGACTTGTGACGGCTCCATCTGGTTCTCTCGCAGGACCGACCATGAAAAGACCGTTTGTTGGTTTATACCCGCAGAACGGCTGGGTAAGATTTATCCACCGATTCCCTGCGGTGCTGTCACCATCGTTGTCCCTGCTATGATCATCTGAATCGGTTCTACCCTCCACATCGAAATCATAGGTGTCGCTTGCCACTTCTTCTTCTTCATACCGTCGAACTATATAAAAATCTTGTGATATAAAGCAAATAAAATAAAAGTAATTAACGCAGTATGTTACTTACGTCTTTCACTGAGTACGTTCTGCAAAGCAGGCTCATTTAGTCAACCTTGACGACGAATAACACGCACCACCGTATCAAAAATTATTCGATTAACAAACAATTTAATATCATGCGCTGTATTGATTTTCTTGTTTCCCGCTTTCCTATTCAAATTTAAACTTCTCTAGAACGGCGGTAGAGGACTAGGTCTGTGGGGACAAGAAAAATGAACGTTATTATTTGCTTGATGGAACCTCGAGATCATATATATTTTGTTACGGTTCTTCTATTCATGGAGTCACAGAAGGTTCCTTTAATTCGGTTAATTCCTACTGACACACATAACCTTCTATTCACATATATTAAACAAAAATAAAAATAAAAATAAAATAAATATAATTATCTCAATAATAAAATTCCACCATCGATGCCTATCCGACGTACATTCACGTCTTCCTTCCGATTCCTCACATTCCACTCTTTGATATATACACAATCAAAATAAAATAAAATAAATACAACAATCTTAATAGTCAAATTTCACAATCTAGGCATATCATCCGTACATTACTTCTTCCTTCAATTCATATAAACACCTTTTAATTGCTTGAGCTAGACGTCGCTCAAGGTTCAAATTTCAGAACGAAGATTGTTTGCTAACAAATTCACGAATCTCTTCCATAGCTCTTCATATACTCAAGTAAGAAAGTCTCTGAAGCATTATAGGCACACAATCATATTCTCCTTAATATTATTTTATTGGAATGCAAGAACCGTGGCAAACTGAAGAATCCAAGGACGTCCAATGTAATGTTTGTTATGATGAGATATAGATGTATATTAACAAGGCGACCAACGAGCAACGACCAAGGCCGCCTGAGTGTAAGACCCGACAAGTGTTTACTCGCTCAGAATATGAAATGATCGTATGTTCAGTGAGAATAATTGGTGAGGATATTTACGGATCACCGTTATATCATCCAAGATGATGAGTAGTAGCCAAGCCACACAAATAATGATAAGGGGCTCACCCAGAACGATATCTTGATAAAGTAATATACGAACATTCTATCTCGTCCAATGAAATAAAATTGTATTACTTACAATATATATAGCCCGATTTGCGTCGACTCCGTTTGTAAGTACATACCGGCTTGATCGTTTACATGAACCAGAGTAGCCCATCGATACGATTGAATTCACCACAGATGAGTAGGTCTGTCTGGTATATCATCGGGCAACAGGTGATCTCAGTCTCCATGATGGGTTAGTGCTTCAGCCATATCGTCGAGAACGAGCCTTCTGACGAACGACTTGTTCCTTGACGAGATTGTCACCTATCACTTGTAGTTTCTTCAGGAGCCTCGGGGCGTCTCTCTTCTCTACTCTTTTCGACGCTCCAGTCTCCCTATTTCCACCGGGACTCTCTCCCTGGTACGGTCTAATTTTCGAATGAGGCGACCTCTGCCTCCTCGATATTGAAAGTCGCGAAAATACAAAATATAATAAAATACTTACAGCGCGTCAACTAAATCGCGCTAATGACACTCGCACAGCATACCGCGGATCTTACGAACAACCGCTTGAGTCGGAAGTTCCTATAGGGTGATCTGTAAATTTTTTCTCCCCCTCGCGAACTCAACGACGGTCTACGCTTCAATATAAACTCTATCAATTTTCTTATTAATGAGTGCTTAACCACTCGGACCATGATTGTGCTGTTAGAGTAGTAGTAACCACAGTAAATCAAATAATTAACTAGAAAATTTTTCAAAGGGCCACGCTTCATCTATATTCCTTTAATACGCTCTTTCTCTCTCTGCATATACTGCAGCGATGTAATGAATAAGACTAACCAAGAATATGGCCGCACACGATCACTTCACAAAAGCAAGACCTAGGGAAATATTTCGCAATGGTGATGTAAATGTAAGACCCGTCATATACTAAGTTATCGAGTTTCGCTGATGAATGTCACATTATTTTCATCTAATTTCAAGGCACTCGGCCATGAGGAAAATCATCAAATTTCGTCGACAAATATTATTTAGTTTTGATGACACATCTTATCTGTATGTCAAGCTGGGCGTATGCACATACGTGTGCGAGAGTATGCAAGAGCTTTGGGATATATTTGTTGCTGCTGTTACGAGGCTGTTAAGGAGAATGCGACAAATATCAAAGGATATTGATGAGCAATTTTCAGTCGTATGATTTGCAGGATTAAAAGAAGAGGAGATGCAATCAGATGGTGGGGGTAATCTGTATAAAACTCAGTATGAACACCACCGACGATTCATTTCAAAAGTTACAGTCTACAAGAAAGCAATAAAAATGGCAAATAACGGTGCTACGTCTCACAGGATATCGCCATATATAGCGAACCCCGTTATGTACGGTTTAAATAAATCATTTGGTAAAATAATCGTCGCCGGGCTCGAGTCGACCTGTACGTGTCTTACACCAGTGGTAAAAATATTGTCGAATACTTTTACCGGAATTACACTCAGTGCGGACGATGTTTCAAAGCTCATTGGCCTGATGCCGAGAAAATGTGTAATACCCGCACAGAGCACACAGCGCATTACACACTTTTAACCTCGTGTTACGAGCACAGAGCTGTCTCATTTAATAAAATAAGCGGTAGTGCTAATGAGGAATACGAGAATCAAGAGGAATCTGTAGAATCGAAACGGAAACGCTTCCGAAAATACTCTTGAAACATTATTCTGCAGCGGCCGACATTTGATATGCTCGTCGAAATAAGTAGAAGAATTGATATTAATATGCAGGCTCTAGAGAGCAAAAGTGAAACGATTCAGCGGTGTATGAACGAGGTGGTATCATATGCCCATGAAAAGACAGTTGACAGTGAAATGCTTCGTGCAGCAGCGTATGAGATGTTACGTCAAAATCGTGGCCTATTTTACAAAACCCACGAATCTAACATATGCACGTTTCGGTGTATATTTTCCGTGCTCTGGTCAAGGAGAATAAATCCTCCCTTTACCACACCCGACGAGAAAATACCGAAGACGGAAGTCCGTTTTTGAGTTTAACCTCGCGGAAAATTACTCGGGATAGGGCTGGAGTGCGTTTTGTTCTATGTTGGGGATAATCACTTCAAGTATAATGTGGTGCCACTTGAATGACAATTTCGCGCGGAGCAAGATTTTACTTTGATTGGTAAAAGAAAATTGTACTTACAATTGTTTGTTGCTGTGGTTATTGCTGTTGAACGTTGGTTGGACGTAAACTGGTGAAGTCGGACAAACTCAAAATCGAACGTATGCGTTGGTGCGTATTAATAATTATTTATTGAAATACAACTACGTGAGTAGTTGAATGTTGCACGTTCAATATCCCCGATTTTGCACGTGTTAATAATTACAAGTACTGTCGATTACTGTATTCTGGACTCTTTGTCCAGTACTCTTGACTCGTACTCTGTACTACTTGAAACTGTACTTTTTACTACTTGAAATTTTACTATTTGAAATTGTCGAACTGTGAAACTGTACTACTTGGTCCCCGCGAAACTGTGTCTCCGGCCGATTTTCGCGGCCTTTTATAGGGCTTCCGAGCGTCGAAAATTCTTGTCATCAAGCGAGTTAAAAGAAGAAAAGAGATAAAACCCTATCCTGATCATAAGAGTTTCCCCGTAGTCTATCTCAGCCATACACGTATTCATTCCCCTTATCGCGCAAAGGAGCTTCCCGAGATGCAGAGCCATAGATCTATGCAAGTGCATAGATCTGATTTGTCCGCGCGATGTGCTACACAGAGGACCACGCGATTAGGTGAGGGAACGCGTTCGAGGCGTTTTTCCCCTGAAAATGAGGCGATTTTTACCACCCCGCTTCTAGGCCTACTTTCGATAGAGTTTCCTAGTCTAGGTAATATCCTTATGCTCGCTTCTATGTAGATGTGTCTATGGTAATGGCTTAGTTTTTCAGCGTTTTGTAAGGACCTTAATTAAATCCTTCACATGAAACCACTAGTAATAATTTTGTTACAGATTCTGTAGTTAACTTCGACGTATGCAACCTGATTTCTGCGTTAATCTCTTATCAATATAAATGGTTTTGTTGAGCTATGGCTTATTCCAAGCATCATTGGTTATTCGTTAAATTAGTGATGACTCTACTTATAGTTAATAAGTTTTCTTAAATAATTTGCTGGTTAGACGTTAGACTTCTTATAGTTAATAAGGTTTCTTAAATAATTTGTTAGTTAGACGTTTATTCTCGTGCTATAGAAACGAGAGGGAGAGAGAGAGAGAAGGATTTTACTTGAGAGCGACTCGTCTAACTTGGTTACTCGTACATTTCGTTAATACGCAAGTCGGCTAGATCGCCGATCAGCCCTAGCGATAAGGCGTTTGTCGTGGCGTGGAGCGTCGGCCAGCCTCGCTTTCCTGCAGAGAAAGCTTTATTGAAACGCGTTACAGTTTTCTCTCTTTCTCGATTCGTTTTACTTTTGGTATTTAGCTGTAAAACAATCTTGACATTTCATTT
This sequence comes from Cylloceria caligata, assembly GCA_963942595.1. Classification (NCBI taxonomy): domain Eukaryota; kingdom Metazoa; phylum Arthropoda; class Insecta; order Hymenoptera; family Ichneumonidae; genus Cylloceria; species Cylloceria caligata. The sequence goes on from OZ012710.1 coordinate 40,925,420, forward strand.
TATCCTGTCTATATATCAGGAGTACAAATTGAAAATGCGGGATTTTTTTCTATTTTTGAACGTTTATTCTGAAAAAATGGTAACAAATGAATTATTCAAAGTATTGTCCATCGCTAGCCACAACTTTTTCCCATCTTTCTGGCAATTTACGGATACCGTCGCGAAAAAATTCGGCCGGCTTGGCTGCTATCCAGTCATCGACCCATTTTTGGGCTTCTTCGTAAGAATGGAAGCGCTGGTCAGCTAGGCCATGTGTCATCGATCGGAAAAGGTGGTAATCGGAAGGAGCAATATCTGGGCTATACGGCGGGTGGGGTAAGACTTCCCATTTCAGCGTTTGTAGGTATGTTTTGACCGGCGCTGCAACATGTGGCCGAGCGTTGTCATGTTGCAAAATTACTTTGTCGTGTCTTTGCTCGTATTGTGGCCGTTTTTCTTTGAGTGCGCGGCTCAAACGCATCAGTTGAGTTCGGTATAGTGCTCCTGTGATGGTTTCGTTCGATTTCAATAGCTCATAATACACCACACCCAGCTGGTCCCACCAAATACAGAGCATGAGCTTGGCGCCGTGAATATTTGGTTTGGCCGTCGATGATGATGCATGGCCGGGGTAACCATATGATTTTTTGCGCTTCGGGTTATCGTAATGGATCCACTTTTCATCACCAGTGACAATGCGATGCAAAAAACCCTTCCGTTTTTGCCGTTCGAGCAGCAGTTCGCATGCAAAAAAACGGCGCTCGACGTCTCTCGGCTTCAGCTCATACGGCACCCAATGTCCTTGCTTTTGGATCATTCCGAGGGCTTTTATACGATGGGAAATGGCTTGTTGTGTCACTCCCAATGAATCTGCGAGCTCTTGTTGAGTTTGACACGAGTCTTCATTGAGTATTGCCTCCAATTCAGCATTCTCAAACTTTTTCACTTGGCCCGGCCGCTCTTTGTCCTCAACGTCAAAATCACCACTTCTAAACCGCACAAACCATCTCTCGCACGTTGAAACCGATGGAACATGACTCGGATAAGCCTCGGAGACCAATCGATGTGCTTCAGCAGCACTTTTCTTCAAATTAAAGAAGTAAATTAAAACTTCCCGCAAATGCTGTTTTGTTGGCACGAAACTCGACATATTGAGAGCTCAAAAAAACTATGAATTTGACACTGCGACAAATTGACACATACTGAAAATTAAAGCTATAAGACGTAGCTTTGACATGAACATAGTCACAGTACTGCCTGATGCGTATAGCGTTAGTAACGCCATCTGTTATCAAACCCGCATTTTCAATTTGTACCCCTGATATGTGTAATGTATTCCATACGAATAACTTGTTGGTAAAACAAGTATTTCTATGCATGGAAACGAGAGAGAGCGAGAGAGAACTTTTATTGAGAGCGACTCGCCTAACTTGGTTACTAGTACATTTCGTTCGTACCCAAGTCGGCTAGATCGCCGTTCAGCCTTAGCGATAAGGCGTTCGTCGTGGCGCAGAGAGTCGGCCAGGCTCGCTTTCCTGCAGAGGAAACTTTATTGAAATGTTTGGTCTTACTTTTGGTATTCCGCTGTAAAATAATCTTAACATTTCATTTTATCCTATATATATATGTAACATATTCCATATATATAATTTGCTGGTAAAACTAGTGTTTTTATACATGGAAACGAGAGAGAGCGAGAGAGTACTTTTCTTGAGAGCACCCCGCCCGACTTGGTTACTCGTATTTTTCGTCCGTACGCAAGTCGGCTAGATCGCTGTTCAGACCTCGCGCAAGGCGTTTATCGTTGCGTGGAGAGTCGGCCAGTCTCGCTTTCCTGCAGCAGAAGCTCCATTGCAACTCAATTTTAGTCTCATCTCTTTCCCGTTTTTCTGTCTATTTTTCGCTATTTTACCATAAACTAATCCTAATATTTCCTTTGTCCTTTCTATATAGGCATAACATGTTCTATATATTTATGATGGTATTTTTACTATAAATTCCAATATTTCCGAGAGAAATATTAATATAATCCCGAGAGAAAAAGGAGATTAATCCTGATATACTGATCTTTCTTCTATTACCCGACTATACCTGGTAAGTTCATGTGGGTTGCACTCGTTTTCGAGTGACAGCCCTGAGTAGTTTCCATATGGAAGCATAATTGTTCTTTTTGCTGCCGATATTTTACCTACAGTATTCATGTGAACATTTTAATAGTCATAACTCTTTCGTTTAAATCAACAGTTCCTCCACTTTTGTTAATTGTTTCGCTTAGTTAATAATTGTTCGTGATTTCATCATCTTTGTGAAGAGAGAGAGAGAGAGAGAGAGAGAGAGAGAGAAGATTTCAGGCAAGAGCGAGAAGAAAGGGTGCGGTCGCTTGGTCACGTGATAGCGTTCCCTCCAACCGCTCTCTTATGACCAATAACGCGCCGACGGCGACTAGCCGAACCCCTGGTCTAGGATTGAGGGTAAGGCCGCACTGAATCATAGATCCATAAATGGCAGTCGATAACCGGGTCTACGCGGTAGATCCCATGGTTTGCAAATTTGCCTTTTGACCGGGAGCGCTGAAAAATTCCATCTTTACAAGATTAATTTTTCCGGGAGACGGTCGGTAGGGCCGCATCTTCACCCTGTTCCGATCTCTGTCGCTAAAATCGCTCCCCTCTGCTCTTAGGAAGTTCGAGAAGAAAAGAAAAATGTGAGAGGTTACTTTTACTGTAGCGAAACTAAAACAGAAAAACTTTAACGTAATCGAAATGAAAAAGATAAACGCGGCGTTACGTCAGGACGTAACACCTCTCCCCTTAAAACGATTATTAGGAGAAGCCTAATAATCGAATCCGAGGGTGAAGCTAGCAATTTTCCAATTATGCTTGTCGTACTATTCTTTTCTTTTAACGACTTGTCTCTTTCAAGATCTTGGAATCTGTATGTGGTACTAGCTTTTGGTTCGTACCATGACGAATTTCGTTAAACACAAACAAAATGTTACTTTTAATAGAGAAAGGATATTTGATTGGCAACGGTTTGGCCATATTGCTATTCTCGATTTGATTAAATATTGTTCTACGTTAAGTGTATGTATATGTGTGATTATATTTCTTCGGACTTGTCCGTACTATGCTTAGTAGGAACATTATATGGTCCTAATTCTTAACTTAATTATTTCGTTGCTTCATATTTTCCGACAATAGGTGTTACGTTATTGTACTTATATATGCGTCCCTTTATTTATGAGCATTTGTATTTCTCTTTTTTTCTTTTCTAATGTTTTCTTCGCTTGTTTATTTTGTTTATTCGCTTCTTGATTTTACTATTGTATTTTCTTTTCTTTGAAATGTTTAACCTCTTTATTTTTCTTGCAACCGTACAATAAACTAAGTGAATTTTTTTTCTTACATGTTACTTATGATTAAATAACGGTGAATATTGAACGTGACTTCCTGGTTACAGTGTATGTGTTCTTAATTCTACTTCTTCTTATAATTCGTAATCTTTATCCAAATATTTGCTTCGTTAGAGTATTTGCTCTTTCCCTCCTTTTTTTTTGTAACTCAAATATTATGTATGTCTAATGACACGGTTAAAATATCCTTTTTCTCCTTTTCTTATACCACACATCGGAGTGGTTAACTTGATTCGAATAATAGCAACTGACGTGTGTAAGAATATGTAGGTATGAATTTTCTCATACAGACTTGGTGTTGAAGCTCGTGGACGTTGGTTTCTGAAGTTCGTGAAATTCTTGGAGTTCTTGAAGTTCTTAGCCCTTTTGAAGTTCTTGACGTTCTAAGCGTTTTGAAGTTTATGGCGTTCTAAGCGTTTTGAAGTTCTTGATGTTCTAAGCGTTTTGAAGTTCTTGATGTTCTAAGCGTTTTGAAGTTCTTGGCGTTCGTGAAGTTTCTTTAGAGTTGTTGGTGTTCGTGAAGTTCGTGAAATTTTTGTCCATATAATGCTGGACGTTCGTGCGGATGCTCGTATTGTCTCGCCTTCCTGATGGTTGGCTCCATAAGATTTGGTATAAGGATTCAACGATCGTCTGGTATAAAACGAATGCTTCCTTTTACTCTGAGGAGATGTAGGTGTTTGGTTGAAATATCCAGGGCGGTACGGTGGCCCTCGGAATGAGTGACTTGTAAACTTTTGTGTCTGTGAAACATAATGTGCATTACTAATATGCGATATCATAACGTGATTAGTTATTATTATTATTATTATTATTATTATTATTATTATTATTATTATTATTATTATTATTATTATTATTATTATTATTATTATTATTATTATTATTATTATTATTATTATTATTATTATTATTATTATTATTATTATTATTATTATTATTATTATTATTATTATTATTATTATTATTATTATTATTATTATTATTATTATTATTATTATTATTATTATTATTATTATTATTATTATTATTATTATTATTATTATTATTATTATTATTATTATTATTATTATTATTATTATTATTATTATTATTATTATTATTATTATTATTATTATTATTATTATTATTATTATTATTATTATTATTATTATTATTATTATTATTATTATTATTATTATTATTATTATTATTATTATTATTATTATTATTATTATTATTATTATTATTATTATTATTATTATTATTATTATTATTTCTTTGCTCTTTTTTTTTCTTTATATTATTTTGTTGAATTTTAGATATAACAGGTAGATATATGTTATATTATATGATATATATTTACATATTTCCTTTTTCTTTTTATTATTATTCTGAGAGAAAAAATGCAACACCTTTTTTTTTAGTGTGGAAAGGCATAAATAGAATAATTATGTGTATTATGAATCAAAAAATATATGTAAGGGTATGGTTATATATTTTTAGCTCAAAATAGATTTACTTTCGTGAATATTTGGTGTTGGGAGAAGTTTTCTTGCATTATTCCTTCGCTTATGCATTTTTTTTTTTTTTTTTTCATATTTACCATTTGTGTAACGAAAGTGTTACCAGTGTCTCATTATGGCGTTTTTGAATAGTCACACGACTTGTTGATAAGAGAGTGAATATCGTCGGTGGGGGTTTGTGGTTGGTGGCGTAAGGTAGAGTCGCTTTCTAACAAGTAACCCACCAAGTTTTGGATCGTAATCTGTTCGGTACTACGGGGGGCTTTGGGAATAGGAAGGGGAGGTATTGGAGACACAGCAGTGGGACTAGTGACTGGTCTTCCTAAATTAGAAAATGTGGGTATCTTGGTGAAATGGATACCGGCCTTCTATGACCTGGACGGTCTGCAGCTAGAGAGAGCCTCTTCCGTGATTTGGACGGAAGACATGCTGTCCTTCCTATTGAGGGAGATAGAGAGGGGCCTCTCGGAGGAGGAAAGCACAGAACGGGCCATTGCTAGGGGGCGTCAAGCGAGGCGCAATGCTAACCATGAGTGAGTAATGATGAAGCTGTTACGCGTTTATTTTGTCCACTTTCCCTTGACGAGTGCATTAATTCTTAACTTTCTCTTCTCTTTCCTTTTGATAGGTTTCTTTATGGAGACGACTCGTGGGGGTTACGTCGTTTCTTTGCGTACGACAGAGACTAACTGCTCCCTATTTCGGTGATTTTTTTTTGAACATATCCTTCTTTATGTGCCATCATGAAATTTATATTATGTACTTCTATGAAATTTATATTAAGTATTTTTATGAACTTTATCTTACGTATTTTCATGATATTAGATTATGTATTTTTTTTTGTTTTTTTTGTTTAGTTGCTATATACAGTAGCGGACAAAAGTTTAAGACGATGAATTACAATTTGGTTCATAGATCTGTCATACAAGTACTAACGTTTCCTTCGGCTTGTTGTTTTTTTACAATACATGTGTACGTTTGACCTTCATAATGTAGAAGTCTCGGTCGTCAAATGTAAACAATATAGATTATACAATTTTTTTTTTCTTCCAACCATCTTTAAACAGCGGACATTAGTTTAAGACGATCTGTTGAACAAGATACCCGTAGTCGGTCCACGCAATAATTTGATATATTAATACTGTAAAGAGTTTGTGGTGTATCATCCAGTGTCTTAAGTTTAATTACGTACGAAAAGAGTATGGGTAAAGCCCGTAATTTGTCATCAACTGAACGAAAACTAATCGTGTCTCTACGGAAGCAAAATGAGACATTTTCTTCAATTGCAACTCAAATGAATCGATCAGAAACTTCTTGTAAGCAAGCGTGGTACGAGTTTGTGAAGACTGGGGACTATTTTGATCGACCAAAAAACGGTAGACCGCGGAAAACCACGCCAACGCTGGATCGTCGGATTCATCGATTAAGGAGTGTTATTAGAGCTTATTGTAGTTTTATGTATACTCCCGTATAATATATAAAGGGTGATTTTTTAAGAGCTTGAGAACTTTTTTTTAAAAAAAAACGCATAAAATTTGCAAAATCTCATCGGTTCTTTATTTGAAACGTTAGATTGGTCCATGACATTTACTTTTTGAAGATAATTTCATTTAAATGTTGACCGCGGCTGCGTCTTAGGTGGTCCATTCGGAAAGTCCAATTTTGGGCAACTTTTTCGAGCATTTCGGCCGGAATAGCCCGAATTTCTTCGGAAATGTTGTCTTCCAAAACTGGAATAGTTGCTGGCTTATTTCTGTAGACTTTAGACTTGACGTAGCCCCACAAAAAATAGTCTAAAGGCGTCAAATCGCATGATCTTGGTGGCCAACTTACCGGGCCATTTCTTGAGATGAATTGTTCTCCGAAGTTTTCGCTCAAAATGGCCATAGAATCGCGAGCTGTGTGGCATGTAGCGCCATCTTGTTGAAACCACATGTCAACTAAGTTCAGTTCTTCCATTTTTGGCAACAAAAAGTTTGTTAGCATCGAACGATAGCGATCGCCATTCACCGTAACGTTGCGTCCAACAGCATCTTTGAAAAAATACGGTCCAATGATTCCACCAGCGTACAAACCACACCAAACAGTGCATTTTTCGGGATGCATGGGCAGTTCTTGAACGGCTTCTGGTTGCTCTTCACTCCAAATGCGGCAATTTTGCCTATTTACGTAGCCATTCAACCAGAAATGAGCCTCATCGCTGAACAAAATTTGTCGATAAAAAAGCGGATTTTCTGCCAACTTTTCTAGGGCCCATTCGCGGTCAACATTTAAATGAAATTATCTTCAAAAAGTAAATGTCATGGACCAATCTAACGTTTCAAATAAAGAACCGATGAGATTTTGCAAATTTTATGCGTTTTTTTTTAAAAAAAAGTTCTCAAGCTCTTAAAAAATCACCCTTTATATGTTTTTATTTTTATTTTTATTTTCTGATTTTTCATTCGTATATATCAATTTTATTATGTAAATTCTATGTTTATTATTACATGATATCCAAAAATAAAGTGCCGCATGAGTGCGTACCATCTAAACATCGTATCTTTTTATGCAAAATATGTTTCTGGAAAAATTATTTCAAATGGCTTAGTATGCAATTCTCGATTTTTTCAATCGATTTGAATGTACAATAATGTCTCGGTTTGGGAGTTTAATACGTACGTTACCGTTCGTTAATATAGTCTTTATTTCGTGCGGACCGGTGTAGTGGTCACCGAGTTTTCCTGGTTTTGGTCCTTTAAGCAAAAATACTAGTTCACCCACTATAAATGCTACAGGATTAATTTTCTTGTCTTGATATATTTTGGAATTTTCTTTAGCCTTTATCAAATTTTGTCGTCCCAAACCCTGTATTTCATGGATTTGCGTGACCAGTTGCGTTAGATATTCGTTGTACGTGGCGAGTTTTTCCATCTCGGCAAGGGGCATACTAGAAAGGGTACGAGCTATCTTGCCAAAAACCATTTCGTATGGAGTATGCTTAGTACCTTCGTGTACGTTCGTGTTGTAATTGTAAATAGCCATTTCAACCCATTCATCCCAATTATTTTGTTTAGTGGTGAATGGTTTAAGATATTCACCAAGAGCATGATGCGATCTTTCCAATGATCCATTGGATTGAGGGTGAAATGCTGTGGTTCTAACTTTACGTATTTTGAACTATTTCGCAATTTGTTTTAAGAAGTTATTCAAAAAATTACTACCTTGGTCAGTGAGCACCGCTTTGGGTGAGCCGAAATAACAAATGAATCGTTTGACAAATGCTTCTGCTATCGTTACTGCTTTTGCGTTAGGTAAAGGGATTGCTACTGAATATTTTGTTAATTGATCTTGAATTGTAAGTTTGTATTCATTTTCTTGCTTAGTTTTTGGCAGAGGCCCTACTATGTCCATTGCAATTTTATCGAAAGCTATTGCTGGAGTATCTGTTATGATCATAGGTTGTTTAGTTTTTATGCGGACGAATTTCTTTAATTGACATTGTAAACACCGTTGAATATACAATTGGACGTCGGTTTTTAAATTTTTCCAATAATACAAATGACGAATTCGATTATATGTTTTACTGACACCTCTGTGTCCACCTATGGTTGACGAATGCATTTCTTCAATAATCTTATTTTGTCTTTCCACTGGGGGTTATCTAACTAACCCGTGACAAATAATGATTTCAACGTCGCTTTGCGCGAATATTAATCGAATTTGAGTCATAATATTTTCCCATGGCACGTTTAACATAAAACTTGATTTTGCAATGCTTACGGTTTGCAATGATAACTTGTCAATTAAATAACGAGCACTTTTTAAAGCTTCTACTATATTTTCCAAAATTAATGTGGGACCTTCTCCAGAATTATTTGTGATAGGCAGAGCTATATTGAATCTGTGAGCTCGTTTTATAATAGATTGAGCTTTCTTTAATTCTAGATTCTTTAAGTGTGGAAAATTGTCGTTATCTCGTAATCTAATAGCTCCAGTGTCTATCGGTGCACAGTCGGTGGAAACAAAATAAACTAAATTATCTTTTCGAGTGTGAAATAAATCTCGTGACTGTTTGACGTTGGAAGCAATAATCCTACCCTTCGTAGTTTTATGCGGGATGGTGACGGGCAATATAAGTGAATTTTCAGGTTCTACGTCGGACATATTGTCGCTTAAGGGTTCTGTTTCGCTACCTTGAAAGAGTTCACGTGCATGTTTTCCCTGTACTGTTCTGCTTGAGTTTTCCCGAGGGTTATGGTCCTCGAGTTCGCTTTCGTCGCTAGATTCGTTGTTCTTAAGAGGCACATCGTTGTGGGATAGGACCGGTAACGGCACATGTGTTTGGCTACTTAGTCGATCTGAAGAAGTGTCAGATGGCAGAGGAAAGTTCTCGACACTGTAGGTCACTTGTTTAGTCTTAGTTTCGATGTTTTCATTCTTGCGTGTCTCCCGAGGCATATTAGATTTCATTTTTACTGTGGGTTTCTTTAGTGGTGCCTTGTTCGCTGCAGGCGTCTGAAAAATTTCGTTTTCGTGACCAGTGGTCGTTGATTTGTATGGAGAGGCTATGTCTTCCAGCTGTTCGAAAGGATCAACCGACTCACGTACCCAGTCACATTCTTCTACATCGTTAAGATAACCGAAATTTCCAGGGACATCGTTGCTTAGATTTTCTTCCTCTTCGGAATCTTCTTCTAATAGTCGAGCTATATCGGTGTCTGATAAGATGCGTTGATTATTTTTACCGTGACTTTTTGGAGGAATCGACCGAACCATGTAAATATCGTCTGTGGTAGTCAATGACTCTATGGGGTTTCTTGAGAGCGCGTCGGCGTTAACGTTAGTTTTTCAGGCCTTGTACACTACATCGTATTCGTACTCGGCGAGTTTCAGTCGCCAGCGCAGGATTTTAGGATTTCCATCTGTAGCCCGTCGGAACCACAACAGCGGTTTATGGTCGGTTACTACAGTGAAGTGGTGCCCATACAGATATGGCCGAAAGTGAAGTATAGAGTATACTATAGCCAATGCTTCCTTTTCGTAGGTATCGTATCGTTCTTCGACTAGACTCAAAGCTCGCGAGGCGTAAGCGCATGGATGATCGTTGTAAATTTCTCCTTGTGAAAGTATACTACCGATAGCATAACCCGATGCATCTGTCGTTAAAATAAAAGGCTTGGAAAAATCAGGATATCGCAAAACTGGAGCCGTACAAAGTTTATTCTTTAAAATTTCGAATGACTGTTGTTGTTTGGGTCCCCAATCAAATATATTTTCTTTGCGTAATAAAGTCGTGAGGGGTTTTGATATCTTGGCGTATCCCTCTATGAACCGGCTATAATAACCTGTTAATCCCAGAAATTGTCGAATATTTTTAACATTTTTAAGTACGGGATATTCACGTACTGCTTCTAATTTCTTAGGATCGGGCCGAACTCCGTTATTCCCAATTATATATCCTAAATACGCGACTTCTCTTTCTATCTGGTTGTGATTTTAAATTTGCTGCTTCTAATCGTTTAATTAATTCGCGATATATGTTCTCGTGTTCTTCGAGATTGTAGGCATAAATGACAATATCGTCCAAATAAACAAATAGTCCTTTCCCGAGGAGCCCACTTAGTGTGAGGTCCATTGCTCTTTGAAACGTCGGAGGGGCGTTCCGAAGGCCGAACGGCATTCTAACGAATTCGAAATGGCCACGTGGCGTAGTAAATGCGGTCTTATGACGATCTTCTGGAGAGACTTCTATCTAATGGAATCCTGATGCTAAATTGAATACAGAAAAGTATTGTGCACCGCCTAATTGATCTAATATATCGTTGATATTGGGTATGGGGTACGCGTCGGCGATCGTTTTTTCGTTCAGCGATCGGTAATCGAACACGACTCTCCATTTTTTATTACCCTGAGAGTCGGCTTTCTTGGGAACGACCCAGACAGGACAATTGTATGGCGAGGTAGAGGGTATTATTACACCTTTACCGAGCATATCCCCTATTTGCTTGCCTATTTCTTCTTTAGTACATTCTGGCCATCTGTATCCTCGAGTATTTATAGGAAGATCATCGGTAGTAGGAATGCGATGTTGCAATATAGTGGTGCATGTCAACGTATCTCCTGGGATTTGGTATAAATGTGCGCTTTCCTTTAAAAGCGTCTCGATACTTGCTTTTTCTTCTTCGTTCAATTCAGCGAGTCTTAATAATTCTTTAATTTGATTATAGCCGTCGATCATTACCGATTCTGATATTACGTAACATGAATTTTCGCGAATGAAAGGTTGAATTTCGCGAGTGATATTAGCTATACTGAGTTTTTGTGTTAACGAAACGTTCATGATTTTATACGTTTTCGGACTATATTTCTCGCTTCTCAAACGTGTATCTTTATCTTTAATATTTTCTATAATATTTTCCTTTTTTGACGGTTCAAGTGTACAAACTCTGATGCTTTGGTAAAATCTGAATAATTGACTTTTATTGATTCAATTGTTTCAATGTTTCTATTCTCTCGGAGTATTTGTTCTTTGGTTGATTTTCTACATTCCTCATTGTAATTATTAATATCATCAAAGGGTTCTGTCCTTTCCATCAGCACAGATATCCCTATAAAATCTGCATCGAGTTTTCGCATATCTCTAACAAGTTCTGTCCGTTCAGTCGGTACAGTTACGTCTGTGAAGCTCGAACAACCCGCATAATTAACACAATTAGACTCGCTATCTCTTGCCGATATTTTAGTTTTTATTGGATTTGAGTTAACGACGTTTTCTTCTTGAACATAATTTTCATATACTTGAGAAGATTCTGTCCTTTCCATAGGCACATATTTTCCCGAAAAATTTGAGCTGAGCTCCCTTAATTTTCCAACGACCGCTGCCCGTTTCGACGGCACAGACACCCCTGTGGAGCCAAGGCAAGACTCCTCATTGACACAGTAAATTTTCGTCTCTATCGAATTCGGATAGACAACGTTCTTTTCCTTTTCACAATTTAATTCGGTACACCCCATTGGTGTCTTCGTTTTTATCGAGTTTAAACAAATAACACTTCTCTCCTGAACACTGTTATCAAAATATTGAAAGGATTCTGTCCTTTCCATAGGCACAGATTGTCCCAAAAAATGTAAGCTGAGCTCCCTTAATTCTCCAACGACCGCTGCCCGTTTCGTCGGCACATACACCCCTGTGGAGCCAAGGCAAGTCTCCTCATTAACACAGTTTACTTTCGTCTCTATCGAATTCGGATAGACAACGTTTTCTCTAGATACAATAATCTCTACAGGTTCAATATAAATGCTCTCCTTGCTCGAATCCGACGTACAAAGTTCCGTAAGATTTCGCGAACTAGACTGCAAATTTTCAACTTGATCTTCTATTTTTACTTTACCAATTTCTTTAATTGATTTTTCATTTTGCACACGTATTTCGTAAGCTTCTTCAATAATTTCGGAACAATTTCTTATTTTTTCCTTTATAATTTTTTTCACAAAATCAACCATAGAGTCTCCGCGGGGTAGTGTCTCTGATAAGAACGCATTCTTTCCCGTCGGAATGAATATTTTCCCAATATTTTCACTTGAATTGATTTTATCTTTATTAGTTTCATGACTCAGTCCGTCCAAAGACTTATTTTCTTTTATTAATTCAACATTACTTGTTACCTGTTGTTCTTTTTTCGTCTTTGAATCGTCAGTAGATTCTCTTATTCCTGTACTGTGAGTTAATTCCTCCGATGACATTAACTCTAGTACTGGTACCTGGACTTGAAGCGAATACCTCTTGCTATTTGTCACATAAATGTAAGCTTTACCATTATTATTAATGACAAACCCGCTCTCTATGTTTATACCTTCACCTGCATCCAGGGGAGGCAGATAACCTTCCCGAAAATCCAAATTCTTTACTCTCACGAAGCACAATTCGGTGGACTCTGCAGGGATAACAATAGTTTCCTGAGTTGCAAATGGTATTCTGATATTCTGCATTTTCAATTGTCTTTTCTCATAGTCAATTTTCACGCGATTGCCGTCAAGGTATTCCGAACCCAATATACCAGCTTCCTTTATGGGGAAGTTATTATCTACAATATGAAAAGTAGCGAAACGTCCGAAGGCTTGTATTGTAATATGACCCAAAGTAAAAATTAAATTTGTTGTTATTTCATTAACTTGTAAAATTTCTCCGTGATTTATAGCGATATGTTCATTTACAAATTGTTTCTTTAAAATATTCGGCCCGGCTCCCGCATCAACCATAACAGTGATAGGGGATATTACTTTCGATGCCGTTATCGTAACCGTCGGAACACTACTTTCTCGATGCAATTGTATATTAAAGATACGGACTACTCGCGGTTGAGGGTTGAAGCTGCGATTCAAATAGTACGGATCGGATGTATGTTTAACGGAGTCTCCCTGGGCGCACCCGTACTCGGAAGACCACTTCGGTTCCCGTACTTCCATATGTTGCTTCGTTCTCCCTTCGAGCGGGCCACTCACAGATAAAATGACCGGGTTATTTGCAATAAAAACATGGTCCTGTTGAATTCATGGAATTATTATTGAAATTATTAATATTTTCGCGATTTTCCGATACATTGTTATTTAAAGGCTGGGAATGGTTGTTACGATAAGGACAAATATGGGTCCCGTGGCCTTCTTTTTTACATATTTGGCACCGAACATCGCTAGGATTTTGGTATCGAAGATTGACTGGTACCTGTGTTTGCGGTAAAGACATTAATTTGGGGGGGACTGCGGGTGATTGAGGACATCTATTCGCTGTGTGTCCATGATTTTTACAAAAGTGACAAAACATCGATGTATTTCCCGACTCCTTCCTTTCAGGAGGAAAAATTTTATAACAACGGTCGGCAGTGTGCCCACGCTTATTACATACCTGGCATATAGTGAGCGGAGGACCGTCCAAGACGGGTTTATTATTATTCGAAGGGGGGAAGATTTTAAAACATTTGTCTGCCGAGTGTCCAGTCTTCTGACAGATCTGACATATGCTCGGTCCTTTATCGACATTTCCCGTATTTTGTAACCCAACAGCCAACGCTTGGCTAGTCTTCTGGGTCGAACATTCTTTAGCATTGTGCCCTTTTTTATTGCACAACTGGCAATGCACTTCTTCGCTAGCTACCACGTGTACTTCTCGTTTCGCCTCGGGCTTAGGGACCCTTGGACTCGGCGTTACTTGCTCACCGCTACGCAAGGCTGCTTGGGACACTAAACTCTTTTCGGTCTGCACTGCTAGCTTTATTAATACTTTAAGATTATTATTAAGAGTTAATCGTTGTTCGATTTCCGGTTTTAAACCGTGTAGAAAACAAGCTGGAAGGCTTTGTTTAGTATTATCAATAAAAGCGCCAGCCAAGGGATTATCTTCGCTCGCATCGTAATTTTCAAATATCAAATTTCCCAAATCTCGTACACGATTCGAATAGGCAATAACAGACTCACTTTCTCTCTGGTATATTAATCCTAATTCACCTTGCAACTGATATACGTTTCGCGTGGGTGCATAAATATCTTTGAGAAATTTACCCAAATCTTCTATTTTTTCAAAAGTTTGCCCTTGTATAGTGCGACGGGGTTCGCCAATTATTTTTATGCGGACTGCTTTTACTAAATTTGATTCGGCGCCTGGCCCCATCATGGCCAAGGCTTCCTTGCATCCTTGGATAAACATCCCCAATGACAAAGTATGACCGTCATAATTCGGTATGACAGCCAATGCATCTCGAAGAGACAACGTTTGGTTATTATTAACCGTTATGGGAGGAGGGTCGGGTACAGGGTCACTAGTTTTAAGACAAAAGTTCACTGGTGGTATTTTACTGGGCTTTTTATCTGGACTCGACCTTTTACCCGTGGGGTGGGAGGAGCAATCAGGAATAGCAGGTTCGTATTCCGACAGCAGGTGTAAATTTTTCAACAAATTCTGTGGTACAATGTGGGAGGGTTTAATTATTGATTTTAATTTAGATTTTTCACAAGTATTGCTTTTATCTATTGGAGTGGACAGTATTTTATTACGACTCACGAGGGGTAGTGTACCGATGGGTGAGTTGAATGGCTTAGACCCCCCTGCAGGAGTGTAAAATATGTCGCTGGAGTTCGAAAGGCCTAACGTGGGCGTGGTTCCTACGGGGTTCGGGGTAGTTCTGACTGGTGTATTCGTACCTGTCGTCTCGTGTGTAGCGGGCTGCAGCTCGACGCCTTTTACAATATGTTCGGGGGATGCGGGGATCTGAACTGGAATTTCGTTACAGGGATCTCTATATATTACAAGTGGTAAATATTGGTGACCAGGTTCTTCCAAAAATCCAACCACAGACAATAAATTGTTTCCCGATCTCGCCGTAAGTGTTTCTTGCACTCGGTTCGCGAATTGCTCAAAACTTTCTGAATTCTTTGAAATTTCTTGAATCTGTAAGGGACTATTTGATGTACTATAATTATCAAGATTGTCTGATAAAATGTCTTCAGTACTTGAAGAATCACTTGCTTCCTCGCAATTTATTTCCGTTTTTGTAAAAATTAAATGACTTGACGTTAATTCCAAGGATTGTATACGACTATTTTCGTCTACTTTAATTAATTCCGGATTTTCTTGATTAATGTCGCTACTTTTCTCTGTATCCGCAATAATTTCTCCCGTTGGATTCGTTGTGGAGGGAGGCTTGGGATGCGGACTGTCAATATTTTCGTCGAAAAATTCTTCGACTGTTTCAAATGGGGATTTAGGAGGGCTATGTATTCGAGATTTCTTTTTTCGGTCTTCAGGGTAATCATGTATCACATTATCATCAACTCTTACCTATGATCGAGTTGAACTCATTTATGATGTATTTTACATAAGTATAATAATATATATATATTTTTTTATACCGCATCAAAGAGGCATACAACAATACATAAGAATATTATTAGAGTAAAATTGAGCAGGAGGAGGAAATAGGAATAACTTTCTTTTTGTTACTTTTAACGAAGAAAAATTATGAAGCTTTATTCCTTTAATTTTGTTTCAAAATTTCTTGAGGTGAAATCAAATGTGGTTTTTCCTTCAGGAGGATGACTTGATGTTTATTCAACGATTCGATCTTAGTGATACGAGGCTTGCAAGGTGTTACTATCGGGTGATAGCGTATCCCTTCTATCGAGTGAGTTTCGTAATCAGCGACAAGTTCGTCTAGACAATTTTTCCGCTCGATTTCTCGGATTTGCTTAAGGCGTTTTATTCAATATTCACTCGATATTTCTGTGTCGACGCCTTGTGTGACTTTACTGCTGCTTGCTTTGTACGTAATTTCCCTTAATAAATATGGTATCTCTTCGTTAGAGAGGCCCGTGCAATCTGCCTTTGCACTGTCTGAATGATTTTTATACTTCTCAGTTTGTTCACCTAAAGGTCCCTGAAAACCTGTTATTTTTTCTTGGTTAAGGAAAATACCTTCGTTATCTTTTGTAGATTTTATGCTAGAGACTCCAAAATTTTGCTTGTTATACGACTCACTCGCTATTACTGTTAAAGGACGATTCGTTTTACTAGAATTTAAATTTCTATTCCTTTCTTGCCTCGAGTAGTCGTTATGTACTGCAATTGTGTCGTCGCAATATTTCTTATATTCTGTTATTTCTCTTCCTTCGAGAGGGATAGTTTTATTATTGCTTTCTATTTCGATATCAAAGGCTCTAGGATTTTGTTCGTTATATGATTTGCACGCAATTGTTGGAACTCGGTACTGTTCTTTTAAGATTCGTCGTTTTAATCTCTGCGCTTGAATTTTCCTTTCTGCTCTATGGGTTTTAGGCATGGATAAATGATTCGGGTCAATAGTGGTAGGGTAATTGTTAGAATAAGTAAGTAGTACGTGTAGTTATGTCTGTCTTGTTGGTATAATGTGTTTCGTGAGTGAACCTTGCTAGCCTTAACCCCACTTACGCGAGGAGCTAAAACATAGGATTTCTTTCACTAGTGTAATGTGTTTTGTGAACGAGCCTTGCTAGCCCCGAACTCACTTGCGCGAGGAGCTAAAACATAGGATTTGTCTTCACTAGTGTAATGTGTTTTGTGAACGAGCCTTGCTAGCCTTAACGCCACTTACGCGAGGAGCTAAAACATAGGATTTCGTTCACTAGTGTAATGTGTTTTGTGATGATTGTGTCGTTAGTGATACGTGCGCCGGCAAATCTGGTTGCCCAGGTGTTAGGTTGAAAAGAGGATAGTTAAGGTAGGGTTTTTAGAATGCTGTCTGCTGGTGTAAGCGAGGCGGTGGATTTAATGGGTGAGGTAGGGTTTTCAGGACGATGTCTGCTGGTGTAAGCGAGGCGGTGGATTTAATAGATGAGGTAGGGTTTTAGGACGTTGTCTGCTGTTGTAAGCGAGACGGCGAGTTTCTTAAAGGCCTATTTTATCGGAATGGATGGAGTAGGGATTTTAGAATGCTGACCGCTGGTGTAAGCGAGCCGGTGAATTTGTTAAAGGTCTGTGGCACAAAGAGCAGCACGTGCAGGTGGAGGTGCAATGTTATGAGCGGTGGATGGAGGTGAACGATTCTAGTGATCGCTCGAGGGGGTTGTTAAGATGAGCAACGTAGGAATGAATAGCAGAACTGTTTTGTAATTCTATTAATATTTTCAGAATTGTATGCCAACTGTTTTAACGCTTGGTAGATTGACAGATTTTATGTAAATGATAGTACCAAGAAGTTAATGTTACGGAGCGAATCGTATAAAAACAACACAAGAAGTCTAATGGTTGTCTGGTTAAAGCAAATATAATATTACTCTCTATAATTAATATTTGGGGAAGCTATTTTTCTTGTAGTTCTCCTCACGTGTGTTTTAACAGTTATTCTTTCTTGCTGTTTTATTCGTTCTAAGCTGAGTTGATTTAAGACAATTTCTGACGTGACTTCTTCAATGAGTTCTTGCGCGTGAACCTCGAGTTCCCTTATACGCACTTGAAGTAACAATAATTTTTGCAGTTGTCCCATATAATGGAGTACAACCTATGAATATATATATATATATATCCACGTATATGTCTCTCAATACAAGTTCGATCTTCTCTTTTTTTTTTATTCAACAGTCATTATCGAATATTAGTTTCCACATTTGATTTCCACAAGGTCAATTTACTTACGAAGAAGGCTTACCGTATAACTTGAAAAATGGCTGGTATTCTTCTAAAAAGATGGTAATTTTTTATGAAATGGCTTGGCTCGTTAAAATTCAATAAAAAGTAGAAAAAATCAATTTCTGTGAAATAAATCAACTCTTAAAAATGCAATAAAAAGGGAAAGGTTAGATTTTATGAATTAAATCGTTTTATAAAAACTCAGTAGTAAATAATGATAGTTTTTCATGAAGTGGATCGAATCGTAAAAATTCAATAAAAAGTAAAAAATCAATTTCTCTGAAACAAATCAACGCTCGAAAATACGGTAAAAAGGGAAGGGTTGGATTTTATGAATTGAATCGATTTATAAAAGGTCAGTGGTAAGAAATGATAATTATTCACGAAATGGATTGAATTGTTAAAATTCAATAAGAAGTAAAAAATCAATTTCTTTGAAATAAATCAATTCTCGAAAGTGCGGAAAAAAGGGTAAGGTAAGATTTAATGAATTAAATCGTTTTCTTAAAACTCAGTAATGAATGGTGATAAATTTTCATGAAATGCATTGAATCGTTGAAATTCAATAAAAAGTATAATATCAATTTCTTAAAAATAAATCAATTCTCGAAAATGCGGTAAAAAGGAAAACGGTGGATTTTATAAATTAAATCGTTTTCTAAAAACTCAGTTATAAATGATGATAAATTTTCATGAAGTGCATTGAATCGTTAAAATTCAATAAAAAGTAAAAAATCAATTTCTTTAAAATAAATCAATTCTCAAAAATGCGGTAAAAAGGGGAAAAGGTGGATTTTATAAATTAAATCGTTTTACAAAATTCAGTAACAAAGAGGGATTATTTTTCGTGAAATGAATTGAATCACTAAAACTCAATAAAAAAAAAAAAAAATCAATTTTCGAGGATTAAATCGGCTTACAAAACCACGGTAAAAAGGGCAAAGTAAAAATATTTTCTTCTCAGTTGATTCTTTTACACAATATTAGTTTGAACAAAACTAACACTCTAAGATCCCGGACGAGCCCTCAGAATTTGTTACGTCAAAATCGCGGCCTATCTTACGAACCCACGAATTTAACATAGATGCACGTTTCGGTGTATATTTTCCGTGCTCTGGTCACGGAGAATAAATCCCCCCCTTTACCACACCCGACGAGAAAATACCGAAGACGCAAGCCCGTTTTTGAGTCTAACCTCGCGGAAAATTACTCGGGATAGGGCCGGAGTGCGTTTTGTTCTTGGTTGGGGATAATCACTTCACGAATAAGGGGGTGGGACTTAAATGACAATTTCACGCGGAGCAAGATTTCACTTTAATTGGTAATTGAAAATTGTACTTACGGTTGTTCGTCGCTCTGATTCTTGCTGTTGAACGTTGGTTTAGACGTAGACTGATATAGTCGTACAAACTCAAAATCGAACGTAGGTGTTGGTGCGTATTAATATTTATTGAAACAAAACTACATGAGTAGTTGAGTGTTGCACGTTCAATATTCCCGATTTTTCAAGCGTTAATAATTATAAGTACTGTACTCTTATTCTGTACTACTTGAAACTATACTTTGTGAAAATTCAGCCGTGGTGAAAAATTATCGTTCTGTACTACTTTATTTCCCGGCAAACAGTACTACTTGTTGCCTTGGAAAAAGGTCTAACTCACTGCCGGCGACTTATTGACTGCCTAGGCCAGTGATTAGTCCTCTACTTAACTCCCCCGTGAAACTGTCTTACTTGACTCCGTGTGAAAAAAGTCTCGCCGGCCGATTTTCGCGGCCTTTTATAGGGCTCCTGAGCGTCGAAAATTCTTGTCGTCAAGCACGTAAAATAAGAGAAGGGATAAGACCCTATCCTGATTATAAGAATTTTGCCGTGGTCTATCTCGACCATACACGTATTCATTCCCCTTACTCCGCAGAGTAGCTTCTCGACATGCAGAGCCATAGATCTATGCAAGTGCATCGGTATGGCGCGCTCTGATTTGTCCGCGCGATGTGCTACACAGAGGACCACGCGATTAGGTGAGGGAACGCGTTCGAGGCGTTTTCCCCTGAAAATGAGGCGGTTTTTACCACCCCGCTTCTAGGCCTACTTTCGATAGAGTTTCCTAGTCTAGGTAATATCCTTATGCTCGCTTCTATGTAGATGTGTCTATGGTAATGGCTTAGTTTTTCAGCGTTTTGTACGGAACTTAATTAAATCCTTCACATGAAACCACTAGTAATAATTTTGTTACAGATTCTGTAGTTAACTTCGACGTATGCAACCTGATTTCTGCGTTAATCTCTTATTAGTATAAATGGTTTTGTTGAGCTATGGCTTATTCCAAGCATCATTAGTTATTCGTTAAATTAGTGACTACTCTACTTATAGCTAATAAGTTTTCTTAAATAATTTGTTAGTTAGACGTTAGACTTCTTATAGTTAATAAGTTTTCTTGAATAATTTGTTAGTTAGACGTTAAACTTCCTATAGTTAATAAGTTATCTTAAATAATTTGCTGGTTAGACGTTAGACTTCTTATAGTTAATAAGGTTTCTTAAATAATTTGTTAGTTAGACGATTATTCTCGTGCTATAGAAACGAGAGCGAGAGAGAGAGAGAGAGAAGGATTTTACTTGGGAGCGACTCGTCTAACTTGGTTACTCGTACATTTCGTTCGTACGCAAGTCGGCTAGATCGCCGTTCAGCCCTAGCGATAAGGCGTTTGTCGTGGCGTGGAGCGTCGGCCAGCCTCGCTTTCCTGCAGAGAAAGCTTTATTGAAACGCGTTACCGTTTTCTCTCTTTCTCGATTCGTTTTACTTTTGGTATTTAGCTGTAAAACAATCTTAACATTTCATTTTATCCTGTCTATATATGTGTAATGTATTCCATACAAATAACTTGTTGGTAAAACAAGTATTTCTATGCATGGAAACGAGAGAGAGCGAGAGAGAATTTCTATTGAGAGCGACTCGCCTAACTTGGTTACTCGTACAATTCGTTCGTACCCAATTCGGCTAGATCGCCGTTCAGCCCTAGCGATAAGGCGTTCGTCGTGGCGCAGAGAGTCGGCCAGGCTCGCTTTCCTGCAGAGGAAACTTTATTGAAATGTTTCGTTGTTCAGTTTTCACGCTTACCAAGTACACACTCAACTCGTGCACACGCTACAGTCACAATCATCTGACGCCTCGCGTCATATGGTATAGCTCGCAGGTATGCTATATCGATTTATCGACCGCGCACTCATGCATATTGTCCATCTGCTCACATCCTCGATCGAAGCTCACTCAAGCGGCCAACGCTGTTAGCGTGGCCCCATCGGCAAGACCACTCACAAGTCTCGCCTTCCATCGCTGACAGCAAATCACAAGCAAGCTGTGACGCACGTCCGTCTTCTTGATACTCTGCCGCGTGGTCGACGGATGTGGCCATTGTTCTCACTCGAGTCGCTCGCAGTACACGTTCCCGCGTAAAACTCACAGAGATATTCACTCGTTCTAATCACTTTAGTGCGCATTCATTTCTATAGTGTAGTACATTCTTGGTCAAATCACCCGTGTTTCAACTCAGTGTTAGTGAAAATCATAGCAGATCACCAGAACCATAGAACCATTCACATAAACGTCAACGGCGTGGTTCGCTCGTTGGCTGCACAGACGCCATTCTGCTTAGCACCGATCATCGGCGTCCGGACTCTCATCAGCCTGCCGTGTGGCATTATTCGAGCTCTACAATCAGACCTTATCACCAGGATCAACCACACGGAATCACCAAGGCAACTCAGAGGCCTGAGACCCACTCACCAACAGTACATCAACACGCAGGCCAGACCAATCACAGTAATATATTTATCATAATCAACAGGTATTTTTTCATGCAACCAATGTTACATAATTTCAATAAACATTGATTTTATTATTGTTAATTTACTGAGTTTATTTAATTATTTATACTTGTCACCAGGATCCTTAATCTTAATATTCGCATCTGTCACTCGACATGCTACGTGCGAATGTATCGACTTGCTACCTGTCGATAGATTAGATATAATTTACTCATACTCACTATCATACTCAATTATCATTCATGTTTTGATCCTTAGAGCCGGATATAATGTACTCACATTCATTAACATACATTTTGGTCCTTCGAGCCGGATATAATGTACTCACATTCATTAACATATATCTTGGTCCTTCGAGCCGGATATAATGTACTCATACTCATTAACATACATTTTATGGTCCTTCGAGCCGGATATAATTTACTCACACTCATTAACATACATTCGTCTTACTTTTGGTATTCCGCTGTAAAATAATCTTAACATTTCATTTTATCCTATATATATATATATATATGTAACATATTCCATATATATAATTTGCTGGTAAAACCAGTGTTTTTATACATGGAAACGAGAGAGAGCGAGAGAGTACTTTTCTTGAGAGCAACCCGCACGACTTGGTTACTCGTATTTTTCGTCCGTACGCAAGTCGGCTAGATCGCTGTTCAGACCTCGCGCAAGGCGTTTATCGTTGCGTGGAGAGTCGGCCAGTCTCGCTTTCCTGCAGCAGAAGCTCCATTGCAACTCAATTTTAGTCTCATCTCTTTCCCGTTTTTCTGTCTATTTTTCGCTATTTTACCATACATTAATCCTAATATTTCCTTTGTCCTTTCTATATAGGCATAACATGTTCTATATATTTATGATAGTATTTTTACTAAAAATTCCAATATTTTACGAGAGACATATTAATATAATCCCGAGAGAAAAAGGAAATTAATCCTGATATACTGATCTTTCTTCTATTACCCGACTATACCTGGTAAGTTCATGTGAGTTGCACTCGTTTTCTAGTGACAGCCCTGAGTAGTTTCCATATGGAAGCATAATTGTTCTTTTTGCTGCTGATATTTAACCTACAGTATTCGTGTGAACATTTTGATAGTCATAACTCTTTCGTTTAAATCAACAGTTCCTCCACTTTTGTTAATTGTTTCGCTTAGTTAATAGTTGTTCGTGATTTCATCATCTTTGTAAAGAGAGAGAGAGAGAGAGAGAGAGAGAAGATTTCAGGCAAGAGCGAGAAGAAAGGGTGCGGTCGCTTGGTCACGTGATAGCGTTCCCTCCAACCGCTCCCTTATGACCAACAACGCCCCGACGGCGACTAGCCGAACCCCTGGGCTAGGATTGAGGGTAAAGCCGCGCTGAATCATAGATCCATAAATGGCAGTCGATAACCGAGTCTATGCGGTAGATCCCATGGTTTGAAAGTTTGCCTTTTGACCGGGAGCGCTGAAAAATTCCATCTTTACAAGATTAATTTTTCCGGGAGACGGTCGGTAGGGCCGCATCTTCACCCTGTTCCGATCTCTGTCGCTAAAATCGCTCCCCTCTCCTCTTAGGAAGTTCGAGAATAAAAGAAAAATGTGAGAGGTTACTTTTACTGTAGCGAAACTAAAACAGAAGAACTTTAACGTATTCGAATCGAAAAAGATAAACGCGACGTTACGTCAGGACGTAACATCTTCCAACATGAGTGCTGTATCACCCACCGTTCGACGCAGATGGAATTTCACAGACTTTACGGCTGCTTCCTATCTGCCACCCATATGTGGCGCCGCAGGTGGATTAAACTTTCATGCAATCTGTTGATTTACGAGAGAAGAAGCGATGAGATGATGCTCTTGAGAGGCCTTCCTGAACAGCTGACGTATGGATTTGTGAGCACGAACGAAGGTAGTGCCATAGTCAGAGTATATAGTGTGAGGAATGCCGCGCCGAGATGAGAAACGCCTGAACGTTGAGAGGAAGCCGTGAGCTGAGTAGTCACTGACGACCTCGAGATGCAGAGCTGAAGTAGCGAGGCACACAAAGACGCAAATCCAGCCTTTGTGTGTTTTACAGCCTCGCCCCTTTCAAGTTTTGAGCGTGAGAGGGCTGGCGTAGTCCACTACTGTGTGAGTAAATGCGCGCGATGATGTGACTCGTGACAGAGGAAGCTGACCCATCAATTGTTGAGCCCGGGCTCCTCTCGGTCGAGCACACACCACGCAATGTAAAATGTGAGATTTTACAGGAGCTCTACCGCCGACGATCCAATGCGTTAGCCGAACTTGAGCCAATGTGAGCTGCGTGCCTCCATGAAGATTTCGCACGTGAGCTTGTTTGATAATGAGACTCGTGAATTGAGAATGCCGTGGTAGAATGGCAGAATGTTATTCTTCATAAGTGAGTGCCGATTGAGCAAGGCGACCTCCTACTCTAAGTATACCCTCCTCATCGATGAAAGCTGTTAGTCGACAGAAGGGGTGAGCGGATGGAAGATGCGAGCCTGACTGCAGCACTTGTATCTCGTGCTTAAAGACCACGGCTTGTGTGTTTTTCGTCCAAAACATGTTTGCTGCAGCCATCTCTCTCGCTGTAAGCGGAGTCGTTCCTGCAGATTCTAACCTCCTCCTCATTCTGGCCCCTACCCTGACACGGAATGAGGTGAGCCGACACAATTTCGAAAGTGAGGAACAGCGATGAATGAAATCCCAATGGTACTCTCGCGTCTGAGTGGCAGCGAGGAGAGCCAACCCTGGTCGGGCTTCCATAATGCTCAAATCCTCTGAGTCAGTTGCGGCTTTCGGCCAAAAATCAACACGCTTCACCATCCACGGCGGACCTGACCACCACAACTGATGAGAAGACAGATGGTGAGATACCCCGCGAGGCACAATCAGCTGGATTGCTTGTGCCTGACACGTGAGGCCATTGTGCATTGGGTGTGAGTTCTTGTATCTTAACGACTCTGTTTTGGACATAGTCTTTCCACCGAGCAGGATGAGCTTTGATCCAGGTGAGAGTTACTGATGAGTCCGTCCACAGGTGAGTAGATGAGATTTCGACCTTGAGTGTGGCTTGAACGTATGCAACCAATTTTGCAATTAGCAGTGTAGCTGTCAGTTCAAGCCGTAGAATGGTGAGCTCCTTGAGCGGTGCCACCTGGGTTTTTGAGCAGACAAGTAAGCCACCTTTCCTGTGGAGGATGAGTTAACAGTGATATAAATCACTGCAGCCATGACTAGTTGAGATGCATCAGAGAAGCAATGCAATTCTACCGTTGAGTTGCTCCATGTGTTGAACCACCGAGGAATTGAGAGTCTGCAGACAAGTGAGATCTTCGCTGAATGCAATCCATCGTGTTGAGACTTGGGATGGCAGTGGATCATCCCATTTGAGATTGTGAAGCCAGAGCTCTTGAAAGAGAATCTTGGCTTTGATCACAACAGGTGAGACAAAACCGAGTGGATCAAAGCGTTGAGCCACCTCTGAAAAAACGAGGCGTTTGGTGAGATTTCTTTGAGTTGAGCTGAACCTTGATGCAAATGTGAACTTGTCCTCGTGAGGAGACCAAGTCAAACCAAGAATTTTTTCTCGCAGTCGTCTGACCTTGACGAAAATGTTGAGATACTAGCAAGGAGCTTGACGTCCGACAAGTGCCACTTGGCGAGTGGAAAACCGCCGGCCATGCACAAGTCCTTGAGTTTATGAGCTATATCAATGATGAGCACGTACGAAATATTGAGCAACAGATAAGGGCCAGTGTGCATGATGCCATTGAGAAACTTTCCAGATGATGTGGAGCTAGAGCCATTAAATACCATACGTAACTTAGTGGTGACTCTGTCGGACCTGAGAACACCGTGGTGAGGCAGATAATATTATGTTTCTCTTGCAGATGATGATGAAGCGTTCACCATGTGACCAAATTGTTCATATTCGTCCATGAGTTGTGAGTAGAGCTGACAGTATTCAGCATACTTTGAGATTTTCCGCATAATGTGCTGCAGACACCGATGTGCTTTTGAGTATGAGTTTTCCAGATTTGCAGGCGACGATGTAAGAGGCAGCTGAACGATGTATCGGCCTGTAGAATCCCGCTGATGCGTGTTGCGAAATTGATCGTCGCATGCCTGCTCCTCTGGTGTGAGTTGACCGGTCCAATGATGAGCCATCCAAATATCGATAATTGTGCGATAGACGATGATGGTGTGCCCTTGAGAATATTAGGTTTAATAACCTGTCCATCGATACCCGCTCCAATTATGATGTCGATCGATCGTGGTGTGAGAAAGTCTGGGTCCGCCATCTTAAGCTTCACTATGTGAGACCGTGTTCATGCTGGCGACTCAAATGATGGCAAATGTGTTGTAATGATGTTGAGAATGTGAGCTAGAACCGTGACTTTCTCCCTGGTGTACATGGAGCACATTGTGAGTTGAACCGATCCACGTGTCGGCGTTGAGTGCCTTCCTCCGATCTCTGTGACCGAAATTGATAAGTGCTTGCGTGATGTATTGAGTTTCCGGAAGAACTCTTCCGTAATGAACGTCAATTCCGATTCCGGATTGAGGAGAAGTCGCGCCTGATGAGTTGATAGTAGCGTTGAGCATCTGTTTGTGAGTGGAACCGATGAGTGAACGACTGCACTAACACCTTTTTTTGTTGTTGACTGTTGTGTATTGTGTAGTTGAGCGGCGTCGAAGGCTGCAGATGGTGCCGACCTTTGCAGGAGCAAGATTCGTTGACGATGACCGTGTAGAGCTGATTGATTGCGTTCGAGTGGCGTAACGATCATGTTACACGACGCGACGATCCAAGAGCACGACAGTCGCGAAGTACACTGTCGGTCAGACCAATGAGCGGAAGTCACCAGGTTTGGTGGACGATTCACTGGTGAGCGAGGACTTGACTGCGTAGGCCGTGACACCAGCAGCTTCTCACCAGAAGCCCACGCGACTCCGTCACCGACCTGAGCTCGCTTGCCTCTGTCTGTCATGATACTACGAGAGAGGGCACCAATTAATATGTGCAAACTCTACATGTTTTCAAATAGTCGATACACGTTTGAGCACTGCTAATGCTAAAATATCTAAAGAAGCAAAATAAAACTCTGCAGAGCTGTACGATACCCCACGATGCAAATGCAGTGCTGCGACGAGTTGATCAACGTGCAGTGTTCATACTGCGGAGCTAGGCTGGCGGGCTCCGCTGTGAGTGCTAGAGCTCGTTAAGCTGGCGGATCGTCTTCCGACGAGGTTAGCTGGTGGTACTCATTCGTTTTAGCGCCTGGTGCCGTTCCATCTGGCACTTGCAATGACCACTAATCATTAAGATCCCGTTATCTCGCAGATTGCGCTTAGACATGGTGCGCAACGATGATAGTGTGACACAGAAATGATATAAAAGAACGGAGATACTTCGCAAAGCGCTACTTTACCGAACTGCTTGGCTGACGAGTACCAGGATGAGCCGATGAGGTGAGACTGCGAGGCATATTCGCAAAATCCTACGTCAGGAAGAGCCAAGAGATGCGAGCGGGAGGTAGTTAAACTCTGGTTCTACCCTGTGCGAGTCGAAGATCCGGCTCAACGGACGAAATGTTTGAGAATTCCGTCCGATGTAGTTGACCGAATGAACCTGCGAATATATTGAGCAAGAATCTAGGTTCGCTCGATACAGGGTGGAAAATAAACCAGACACGATAGTGTTGTACTAAGGAAGCGGTTTATTCTACCTTCCTGGTGGTATACAAAATATAATCTGAGGGTAATTTGGAAAATACAAAAGTGAAGAATAAATACAAAATAGTTAATTTAGAAAGAATACAAAAATGATATAAAAATTCCAAAAAATTAGAGAGTTGAAAAAGACAACAAATAAATAAATTGAATGTAATTTTGAATGTTAAGCTTAAGCAGCACACGATTATATTAATTGTGTGTTGGGTGTGTGTGCGGTGAACGTGATGCAGTCAACGCTGCAGAGCACGCCACGACTTGAGAAATGAGTGCGCAGAATGTGTCAATTATTCACTGCAAGCTCTCACCAGATTTATCTGAGAGGAGTTGCAGTGAATAGCTGAGAGCACTTGCAACTTGATTGCTTAAGTGCTGTGAGAGAGAAATGAGAACAGTGACGCAGTCAGCACTGCGTGACACATTACAAATATAGACTGAGGATGCACAATTGAGCAGATAATACTCACAGTATTTTCCCAGCAGATTTTCTGGGGGAAACTACAGTGAATATAAAGCACATGCGTAATTATATTAATCAAAGAGGCAAGATAAAGTGAAGAAAACGTGGTGCGGCCCGTGCTGCAGCGCACGCCACAGGATGAGACAATTCATGTTGATGTACCGATGAGATTATCACTCCTCGTCGTCATTGAATTTATAAGAAAATTATAACGATGTGCTCGTATCTGATTTTAAGTCCTGTTGAGCACGTTAGCTGAGTAGATCCGGTGAACAGGTAGTGAAGAATGTCCAAGAGATGCCGATATGAGTGCGCTGTTCCGTGGATGTTCCGAAAAGTGACTAATATTTCAATATGGCTGCGCAATACAAAAGCGTCGTTGGGCGCTGAAGTCAATTGAGAGAGATAGCCGGTAAGCGAAGCCGAAGTCAAGTGAGAGATATATCCTCTCGCTTAACGCGGCATGCCTGTGAGGCACAGCCTCGGCTCCGCGAAGCCCTGCCTCGGCTATCTCCAGCCCCACCGAACGCAGCGTGCTGGACCACAGCAACATGTCGACGCACGGTGAGTATCGGTCGCCGTGCGCCGGCTGATTATCCATTATCCATTATCCATCATCATCATCATCATCAGCATAGTTATTATTATTATTATTATTATTATTATTATTATTATTATTATTATTATTATTATTATTATTATTATTATTATTATTATTATTATTATTATTATTATTATTATTATTATTATTATTATTATTATTATTATTATTATTATTATTATTATTATTATTATTATTATTATTATTATTATTATTATTATTATTATTATTATTATTATTATTATTATTATTATTATTATTATTATTATTATTATTATTATTATTATTATTATTATTATTATTATTATTATTATTATTATTATTATTATTATTATTATTATTATTATTATTATTATTATTATTATTATTATTATTATTATTATTATTATTATTATTATTATTATTATTATTATTATTATTATTATTATTATTATTATTATTATTATTATTATTATTATTATTATTATTATTATTATTATTATTATTATTATTATTATTATTATTATTATTCATACAAGGAGTTGCGGAATCCTTTTTACGGATATCCTCCAGTCTTTTGAACTGGGGGGGTATGTGGGACTCCCAAAAAAGTAGGCCTACCCACTAAACCGCCCTCTCCTTGTTGCCCTCCCCCAGACCAGGAACTATTTTGGTATTACTTCTGGCTGGGGGTTCTGTCCGTGTTCGTTCGTTCGTCTTGCTGTCTGTAACCTGTCGCGTCACGTCAGTCTGTCTGCTCGGTTAGGTGAGGCAGCCGTCTTCGTTTTTTCGTCGCAGTATCGTCTCTGTATAGGTGGCAACTAGTTGCCACCATTCTGTCGAGTGGAGCATCACCTGAACAATGTTGTCCGGGGTGATGCTGCCAACAATCGTCTCCAGTTCCAGTCGGAGTCCTGTCCAGCGGTCGCACACAAAAAATGTGTTTTCCGCGTCGTCTCGTTCGTGTCCACAGTACTTACAGTCTGGCGTCCGTACTCTGTCCATGTTATAAAGGTACCGTCTAAAGTAACCGTGTCCCGTCAGGAACTGGGTGACGTAAAAATTTACGTCCCCAAAATCCCTTTCGATCCACGGTCTCAGGTCCTTTATTAGTCGTCTTGTCCAGTTGCCTGTCGCTCTTTCTGTCCATTGTTCGTGCCAAGTCTGTATCGTCTTGTCGCGTTCCGCGACCGCCGCATCTTCCCGTCTTATGTCCGCGCTTCTCCCGTAGATCCTCTTTCGCTCGAAAGCTAGGAGGTCCACGGGGATCACGCCCGCAACCACCAAGACTGCTTGTGCAGAGACAGTTCGGTAGGAGCAGGCGATCCTCAGCGCACCCTGTCTTTGTACCGTTGTCATGGCGTGGCAGTACTTCTTTGTCTTCAGGGCATCCGCCCAGATCTCCGCGCCGTACAGGAGGATCGAGTGGGCTGTCGTCATTAGGAGTCGTCGTTTTCCCGGTCTTGGCCCGTTTGTGTTGGCCATTAGGCGGCTTAAGGATGCTATCCTCTTAGCCGCCTTCTGGCATGTTTTTTGTATATGAGGCCAGAAGGTCATCTTCGTATCTAGGGTCACTCCCAAGTACTTGACTTCACCTCCGGCCTCGATTTCGTCCGTCCCGACCCACATGGGTAGTCTCGTCTGTATGCGTCTTCTGCTAAGGAAAGTCAGTTCTGTCTTTTCTGTCGCGAGTTGTAGTCCGTGGTCCGTCATCCAACGGCCCACTCGCCGCATCGTCTGGTTCAGTTTTTGCTGTGCCAGGTCTGGAGACCGCTCGGTGATCACCGCCGCCACGTCGTCAGCGTAGGCGACAAGGAAAACGCCAAGCGGCAATTCCAGCCTGAGTAAGCTGTCGTAGAGTCCGTTCCAAAAGTCTGGTCCCAGTATGGACCCCTGTGCAACCCCCGCGGTGATTTGTCTCGTCACCGGTCCTTCAGTCGTCTCGTACGTGATCCGTCTGTTTCTTAGGTAGTCGCCCACCACCCGAGCCAGGTAAGCCGGAACCCCGAAGTTGCCTTCAAGCGCCTCCAGGATGTCAACCCACCTGGCCGAGTTAAAGGCGTTCCTGATGTCCAAGGTCGTCAGCAGAACGATTGGTCGCGCTGCATGGCAATGTCTCTCCAAATCCAGGAAGGAATCGACCACTTTTTGAATCGCTCCAATCGTTGATCGTCCCCTCCTGAAGCCGAACTGCCGGTCTGAGAGGCCTCCGCCGGTCTGTATCGCGTCCGTCAGTCTCGGTTTTAGTAGTTGTTCATAGAGTTTACCCGTTGTGTCGAGTAAACTCAGCGGCCGGTAGGCTGACGGCGTATTGGGGTCGCCCTTACCCTTAGGGATAAGAACTAGCCTTGCCGTCTTCCACCGGTCACTGAACGTTCCCGTCGTCAAGCTCGTGTTGTACAGGTCAAGAAATATCTCCGGCCTCAGGCGAACCATCAGCCGGAGAATCTCCGCCGGCACTCCGTCTGGTCCCGGCGCCTTGCCAGTCTTCATCGCGGCAGTCGCTTTGAAGAGCTCCTCCGCGGTAAATATGGGGGCCGCCGGGGCCTCCGTGTCGTCTGTCACGTTCGTCCGTATCGGGTGGGTCGGAAACAGTCCGTCAACAATCCGTTCTGCGGTTTCGGCATCTTTGAGTTCAAGTGGAACTCGGGCCCCTAGTTTGCCAGTCACAATTTTGTAACCGGTTCCCCAGGGGTCTTCGTTCACCTCCTCGCAGAGCTGCTTCCAGCATCGCGTTTTGCTGTCCCTTATGGCGTTCGTAAGTGTTTTTCGTGACGTCTTGTAAGTGGCTTGGAGGTTTTCCCTTTCGGGTCTTCCCCCAGCCCTCGTAACTCGTCGGCGGTTCGCCAAGCAGAGCCTGCGCAGCTCGGCTATTTCGTCCGTCCACCAGTATTGTGGTTGCCTGTTTGGTCTATGTCGTCGTTTCGGCATTGTGCTGTTGCACAGCCGGTCCGTCAGTTTGGCCGTCTCATCCGTGAGTCTTTCCGCCCTTCGCCGGCCAGTCAGTTCAGGGGGGACTTTCGTCATTGGTGCTGGTGCTGCCGCCAGCTCCTCCGAAAATTTTCGTAAGTCGAGTTTGTTGAGGTTCCACCTCGGGGGGTACTGGATCCTCGTCCGTCTCGTCGCCGTTTGTCCTGCCACTTCGAAGACAATGTACTGGTGATCGCTGGCCGTATAGCCGTCGAAAACCCGCCACTGTCCTATCCGTGGCGATATTCTGTCCGATGTCATTGTGACGTCAGGGATAGAGTTTCCAAACCCTGGTCGTCTGTATGTCGGTACGTTTCCCGTATTTGCTACTACCAGGTTTAGCCTTGCGGCCATCTCCAGCAGCAGCCGTCCACGTTTGTTCGTTGTTGTCATTCCCCACTCGATCGCCCGCGCGTTGAGGTCTCCCCCGATGATAACGTCTCCAGGCAGATTCCTGATTCCGTCTTCAAGGAGCGCCACTTTCCTCTCGAAATCCGCCGCGGTGCAGTTGGGTGTCAGGTAAACGCTGACGTAAGTGACAGCGCCGACCCTTGCCCAGACGTAATCGTCCCCGACACCGCAGTTAATTATTCGAGATTGGGCAGCGCCCCTCACCCAGATAGCTGTGGTCTCTGTCTCGTTCGTAATGTACGTTTGTGTCGTTCTTCTCCTGTACGGTTCGCACAGGATCAGAATGTCGGCGTCATGTTCGTCAGCTATCTGTGGTAGTAGCATGTCTGCTGTCCTACTCCTGTTCAGGTTTCCCTGAACTATTCTGTCCGTCTTCCGGCCTGCCTCCTACACTCCTCCAGCGCAGCCCGGAATACCGCACACCTTCCGGTTCCCGCAAGGTGCGCTACGTCCCCGTGTCCCGCCTCAGAGCACAGTGGGCAAGCCGGTCTGTTTTTACAGTCCGTCGCGTAATGTCCCGTCTCGCCGCATTTCCTGCAGTTCTTTGTCCGATCCGCGTTCGTGCAGCTCGTCCTTGTATGTCCGTAGCCCAGGCATTTGTAGCATTTGGTCACCGTCAATCGTTGTCGTAGTCTGCATCGCACCCATCCTATCCCGATCCGGCCCCGGTCCAGCAGCACCTCGGCTTCCCACGTCTCGAGGTCGCAGACCGCCATGTACTGCTCGGCCCGGTTCGGGCCGAAGATGTGGACACCAAAGTCGCCGTCTCGTCCCGTTTCTCGTCTCAGCGCCCGTATCACGTCCTCCGCGGTGGTAACGCAGTCCAGGTCCATGATCTCCAGTTGCACCCTAGAAGTCACGGTCCTTACACTGCCCGTGTCCCCAACCGCGTCCTGTAGTGCGCGCTGAAACTGTTCTCGTCCGTCCGTGTCTGTCTGTATCTTGATGAGACACCGTCCGTCCTTGGTCTTCTTTAGAGCCATCATCTGTACATGACTGCTCGTCGGGTCGACCGTCGTCCTTATCTTCCGTACGATGTCCGAGTACGTGTTGTCTTTCCCAGGCTTGACCAGTACAGCCGTTCCCCTATGTTTGGGGGTCGGTCTGCGCTTTTCAGCCTGGGTCGGTACGTTCGTCTCGTCCGTTTTGTTTTTCGGTTCCGTCGTTTTTTTCTTCTTTTTTCGTTTCCTCACGGTTGTCCAGGTTTCGGCCTCCTCCGTTCTTGGGGGTGTCTTCTGTCGGGCCTCTGGTGGGGTCTTCGTCGTCTCCCGTTTCCGTTTCGTCGGTCGCGTCGCCGGTTCCGTTGTCTCCGTTTCTGTCTCTGTCAGGTCGTCTGCCATCATTTGTCCCTTCGAGGCTGTCCTGCTTTGCATGTTTAGCGCAGCGTCGGCGGCCTCAAGAATCGTCTTAATGCCGGTTTTTACCGCCATATTCATATTTTTCTGTATTGCCGCTGCCTCTTCCATTTTCGTCGCGGTCTCATGAATGAGTTGTAATAACTCTGTCAAATCGGGCTCGTTCCCACTGTCATCGTCGAATGAGGAGGTTCCAGGTTTTTCTCGATGCCTCCTTATATTTCCGACGACAGGTGGAACCGTTTTACCCTCTTCCATGGGTGGCGGTGTCGTTTCTCTCTTTCTGTATCTTAATTTCTTTTTCTTCTGATGTAGAGATCGATCTTATGTGCCTGTTGACGAACATGACTGAAGTATACTTCTCTTTCTCAGGTTGACACTTTCGGTCACGTTCGCCAAGCTATCATCGTTCGACTCTCCCCCGATATTGTTCGTCGCGAGTTCTCCGATTGTCCTGAGCTCTTCCTCGGTCGATGTTTTTTCCAACTCCTTCTTCTGCTTAGGTTTTATTTCTTTTAAAAGTTTCTCCATATTAATCCCACGAGTAGGTCGGAATGTAGGTCTGCCTAGGCAGAGCCGCCTTGTCTAGGTAAGGTGTAAATACTGCAGGGTTCCACCCGGTGCCCTGCAGGGATCGTTCGCGACTGCTTTAGTTTACATCATTGCGGCCATGCAGCCGTAGGCACGATGCCTTCCACCGTAGCTTTTGATGTTGTGTGTTCTTAGTCTGCCTGCTCCCCATGGACCTGTCCGGCAAGGTTAGACCTGCCAGGGGCTAGAGCCCCCGCCGGCCGAGCTCCAAAGTTCATTATTATTATTATTATTATTATTATTATTATTATTATTATTATTATTATTATTATTATTATTATTATTATTATTATTATTATTATTATTATTATTATTATTATTATTATTATTATTATTATTATCATTATTATTATTATTATTATTATTATTATTATTATTATTATTATTATTATTATTATTATTATTATTATTATTATTATTATTATTATTATTATTATTATTATTATTATTATTATTATTATTATTATTATTATTATTATTATTATTATTATTATTATTATTATTATTATTATTATTATTATTATTATTATTATTATTATTATTATACAAGGAGTTGCGGAATCCTTTTTACGGATATCTCCCAGCCTTTCGAACTGGGGGGGTATGTGGGACTCCCAAAAAAGTAGGCCTACCCACTAAACCGCCCTCTCCTTGTTGTCCTCCCCCAGACCAGGAACTATTTTGATATTACTTCTGGCTGGGGATTCTGTCTGTGTTCGTCTGTTCGTCTTGCTGTCTGTAACCTGTCGAGTCACGTCAGTCTGTCTGCTCCGTTAGGCGAGGCAGCCGTCTACGTTTTTTCGTCGTAGTATCGTCTCTGTATAGGTGGCAACTAGTTGCCACCATTCTGTCGAGTGGAGCATCACCTGAACAATGTTGTCCGGGGTAATGCTGCCAACAATCGTCTCCAGTTCCAGTCGGAGTCCTGTCCAGCGGTCGTACACAAAAAATGTGTGTTCCGCGTCGTCTCGTTCGTGTCCACAGTACTTACAGTCTGGCGTCAGTACTCTGTTCATGTTGCAAAGGTACCTTCGGAAGTAGCCGTGTCCGGTCAGGAGCTGGGTAACGTAAAAGTTTACGTCCCCAAACTTCCTTCCGATCCACGGTCTCAGGTCCTTTACAAGTCGTCTCGTCCAGTTGCCTGTACGTTCTTCTGTCCATCGGTCTTGCCAAGTCCGTATCGTCCTGTTGCGCTCCGCAATTGCCGCATCCTCCCGTCTTATGTCCGCGCTTTTCTCGTGGATCCTTTTTCGCTCGAAAGCTAGAAGGTCCACGGGAATTACGCCGGCCACCACCAAAACTGCTTGTGCAGAGACAGTTCGGTAGGAGCAGGCCGAACTGCAGGTCTGAAAGGCCTCCGCTGGTCTGTATCACGTCCGTCAGTCTTGGTCTCAGTAATTGTTCGTAGAGTTTACCCGTCGTGTCAAGTAAACTCAACGGCCGGTAGGCTGACGGCGTGCTGGGGTCGCCCCTACCTTTGGGGATAAGAACCAGCCTCGCCGCCTTCCACCGGCCGCAGAATGTCCCCGTCGTCAAGCACGTGTTGTACAGGTCGAGAAATATCTCCGGCCTCAGGTTGACCATCAGCCGGATAATCTCCGCCGGTACTCCGTCCGGTCCCGGTGCTTTACCAGTCTTCATTGCGTTGGATGCCCTAGTGAGCTCTTCCGCCGTGAAGATGGGGGCTGCCGGTGTGTCCGTGTCATCTGTAACGTCCGTCCGTATCGGGTGCGTAGGAAATAAGCCGTCGACGATCCGTCGTGCGGATTCGGCGTCTTTGAGTTCTGGTGGTACCCGGGCTCCTTGTTTACCTGTCACGATTTTGTAACCAGTACCCCAGGGATCCTGATCCACCTCCTCGCAGAGCCTCTTCCAGCAACGCGTCTTGCTGTCTCGTATCGCGCTCGTCAGTGCTTTTCGTGCTGTCTTATATTTGGCTTGGAGGTTTTCCCTTTCGGGTCTTCCCCCAGCCCTCGTTACGAGTCGTCGGCTCGCCAAGCAGACCCTGCGCAGCTCGGCTATTTCGTCCGTCCACCAGTATTGTGGCTGTCTGTTCTGTCGATGTCGTCGTTTCGGCATTGTGCTATTGCACAGCCGGTCCGTCAGTTTGGCCGTCTCGTCCACCAGTCTTTCCGCTCTTTGCCGGCCAGTCAGCTCCAGAGGGACTTTTGTTATCGGTGCTGGTGCTACCACCAGCTCCTCTGAAAATTTCTGTACGTCGAGTTTGTTGAGGTTCCACCGCGGGGGGTGCTGGGTCCTCGTCCGTCTCGTCGCCGTTTGTCCTGCCACTTCAAAGACAATGTACTGGTGGTCGCTGGCCGTATAGCCGTCGAACACCCGCCATTGCCCTATCCGAGGCGATATTCTGTCCGATGTCATTGTGACGTCAGGGATGGAGTCTCTGAACCCTGGTCGTCTGTACGTTGGTGTGTTTCCTGTATTGGCTACTACCAGGTCCAGCCTTGCGGCCATCTCCAGCAGCAACCGTCCACGTTTGTTCGTTGCCGTCATTTCCCACTCGATCGCCCGCGCGTTGAAGTCGCCTCCGACAACAACGTCCCCAGGCAGATCCCTGATTCCGTCCTCAAGGAGCGCTACCTTTCTCTCGAACTCCACCGCGGCGCAGTTGGGTGTCAGATAGACGCTGACGTATGTGACAGCGCCGACCCTTGCCCAGACGTAGTCGTCCCCGACACCGCAGCTTGTTATTCGAGATTGGGCAGCGCCCCTAACCCAGATAGCTGTGGTCTCCGTCTCGTTTGTAATGTACGTTTGTGTCGTTCTTCTCCTGTACGGTTCGCACAGGATCAGAATGTCGGCGTCATGTTCGTCAGCTATCTGTGGTAGTAGCATGTCTGCTGTCCTACTCCTGTTCAGGTTTCCCTGAACTACTCTGTCCGTCTTCCGGCCTGCTTCCTGCACTCCTCCAACGCAGCCCGGAACACCGCGCACCTCCCGGTTCCCGCAAGGTGCGCTACGTCCTCGTGCCCCGCCTTAGCGCACAGGGGACAAGCCGGTTCGTTCGTGCAGTCGGTAGCGTAGTGTCCAGATATACCGCACTTTCGGCAGCTCTTCGTCCTGTCCACGTCCGAGCAGTTTGCCTTCACGTGCCCGTAACCGAGACACCTGTAGCATTTTGTCACAGTCAGTCTTTCTCGGACGCGGCAGTGCACCCATCCGATACCGAGTCGTCCGCGGCGGAGCAGCACATCGGCTTCCCGCGATTCTAGCTCGCAGACCGCCATGTACTGCTCGGCGCGGTTCGGGCCAAAGATATGGACTCCGGAGTCTTCGTCTCGTC
>OZ012710.1:41662072-41731487 GCA_963942595.1 Cylloceria caligata
GGCTGCTTCGTATAACGCAGCCATCTTGCGTTTTGCTCTTGCACGGTTTACACCGTCACCGTGTTTCGTGCGTTCTTACAATTATTAAGTGCATCGAAATCAGACTCTCCAATCTACTCACCCGACCTATAGTCTCCACAGCACAGCCATCATATCAGCAGTGATATAAGGACGTCGGCACACCGGTACATCATCATTGGACTCATCTTGTCAAGCACCCAGTGTCAGCTTCACCGCAAGGCGCGGTCGTGACAGATCTTCTCATCACTTGCACACGATTAATATAATCGTGTGTGGTAATTAGCTCACCTACATTTACTCTCTTCTCTATACTCTTTTTCAATATATTATTTTCTATATCTTCCGGTGTTTATTTATGTATATTTGTGTCCACTGCCTTTTGACAGATGGAGCAATAAATGCTACTTTAAAACAACATCTTGGTACTGATTACTAATTTCACCTGCAACTCTTTACAGTCCACTTCTTTCCATCTACTGAATTCTCGAACATACTACAACACTAGTATGTATCTACATGGTCGAATAAGTGAGCATAGAGACGATACCAAGAAAGTAAAGACGTCTTGCTTTCATTGTGATCCAGCCAAGTTGACGCCTAAAGGTTGAGATGTGAGTGTCCCGTCGCAAGTCAAAGATAAAACGAATACAACAGTTGACAAGGCGTTCCAATTTTGTATTTAGCCCATCCGATAAGTTGTGGTAAACTAGGCAGCAATAATCTTGTTGAGGAAAAATAAGAGAAGTGATTAGTAACTTTCCTATTTCCATGGAAAGAGCATTGCGATGAAATTTCAACTTGTGAATAATAAAATGCACTTTTTGTGATATATGCTGTACTTGAGATGTCCAAGACAAATTACACTCCATAGTGACACCCAGATTTCGGGCTTCATTAACGAATGGAAGAATAACACCATTTAATGAGATCGGTAATATTTAAGAGAAATCCAGCTGACGGGTATAAGAATTATTACCTAGTATAAGAACCTTAGACTTAGAAATATTGAGCTTAAGACCATTTGCTACCGCAAAATTATTAATAGCATGGACATCTTCAGATATCAACCTAATTCCTTGGTTGAGTTGTGACGGACAACAATCAAGATAGATTTGGGTGTCATCGGCAAATATCATGTGCTGTGAATTTTGTAGTATAGAACCGTTGTCATTGATATACAACGAGAACAAAAGAGGTCCGAGGACAGAACCCTGCGAAACTCCAGACGTCGTAGTGTTACGTCCTGACGTAACCATGCTCCAATATCTATCTTTCTTTTAAAGAAGATCATAAACCTGCACCGTTTTCGAGTTCTATAGCTACCAGAGATTATACAGGTATAATGACGGCGGGAGGGGTGAAGCCTGCAGCTACACCGAGGCAGGGCAGTGGGAACACATGGTGCGCGCCAGGAATGGACGGCCAGGTTCACCACTGTACCTGACAACGGGGCTGTAATCGGCAGTTTCAGGGGCTACCGCTCTAAGGAAGTAGCCAGCCGGTGCAGCCGAGCCGCTGTGGCCAAACTACCTGGATATTTTCCGGGTGACCTGCTGGGACCGAGTAAGAAAACTGGTGACTCCGCCTCCCCGTGGCTCCCGCTGGAAACAGACCGAGGATGCGGAGGGGTCTCGATCGCTCCCCATCGCCGGTGCTGGCTAAGTGAGTCACCGCCCCCCAGGGGGCAGGTCCAACTTGTCCAATGAACCAGAAATGGCGAGGGCAGGGTTTTTCCTAGCCGACCGTGCAAAAACATCAGGACATGGCAGTCCTCTTGGCCGTGGTAAAGGCTGGATGGTGGGTCTAGTTTACGAAATTGTCCGTCGACCATCAGACGTGAGTTAACAGTGCTGGTAGGGGGAAACCCGAGGAACAGCCATCTCACAAGAGAGTTAACGTAAATCACTCCTCCTTGTACCTGACAACGAGAAACCAAGAGTTGGTAGGCCACTGCCCCACTCTAAATGGCCAGCGTAGAGGGACCTGAATCTCGTATCAAGAGTTTTCCCTCTACGACCGATGGATATCATTGGCGGCGCGTGTCATCGAAATCTTTAATTGATTCGTGTCCGCGTGTTCTATTGGTGGCTGTCGGGTGGTCGCTTCTTTCCCGCTGTCATGTATCATATCTGGCTCACGAAGATAGACTCACTGTCGTGGCAACGTTTTCGTTGCTTTAGAAGTCCCTATATGCTACGACGAATGATGCAATAAACAAGAATATTACACGAAGATAGACTAACTGCCGTGGCAACGTTTTCGTTGTTTTAAAAGTTCCTATACGCTACGAAGAATGATACAATAAGCAAGAATATTACACGAAGATAGACTAACTGCCGTGGCAACATTTTCGTTGTTTCAGAAGTCCCTATATGCTACGACGAATGATGCAATAAACAAAAATATTACATGAAGACATATGCCTTACTAATGGTATTGATAGAAAATTGGAATTTGTATTTGACTACAGAACACCAGAAGCCCAAAAGGCATTTCTCAAGAATTTCTGAACGTTTAAATAAAAATTTAAACGCAATCGTAGCAAAGATTTGGACTTTTTATGAAGTAAATACTTAAACTATGGAATATATATTGTAACATAGTTACACGGCCTAGCACAGGATTTCATGCGATGATTATCAAGGCGAACATAGGGTTTCGAGCGTCGTTCGGTATTTCAAACAGCTCGAGGAGGAAAAATAGATTCGGAATATGGAATAAGCAGAAAAACACCTGTGCGAAAGGCTCGGTACAAGAGTACCGAGGCTTGCGGGCAATAGGCCATTGCCCCGATAGAAGAACTGGAGCTGTCGCCGTACCCAAATTCCCTCGCTGACGTAAGCAGCAGGTCAGCGACCAGCTGGCCTTGCTGGGAGGGGAGGGGAAGGCGGTGAGCGCGGCAGCGGGGTACCGAAGGAATCGTTGAAAATGCCTTCGATTTTAAAATAATGATGAAAAAGTGACAGAGGGGACTGAGGCGAGGGGGGGCCTATAAAAGGCCGGTGCGAGGAGTGCGGAGCTCTCTTGGTTCTTTTGTCCTTTTGGCATGATAGCACTAACAGTGGAGGATAGACAATTCGATAAGGAAAAAAACTCTGATTACAAGTGAAAATTCAGTAGTGATTTCTAAATTACATATTGTAGAGTCAGTGTTTGCTAAAGAAAAGTAAAACGGGCGAGTGGCAACCAGAGGCCAGTAAGAAAGGAAAAGACTGGCGAGTTTTTTCCCACGATATGGACAAATTAGAGGAATATAGTAGAACTGGATACTGGTAAAGATCTCAATAGAATTTCAGTGGAACGAAATACTTCCGTAAAATAAAGTACTTAGAATTAAGCGGATAGTTTTAAGAGAATTAGATTATAAGTGAATAGAGTAGGATTAATTCAATACGATTATGTGAATAGTTTTTAAGAAGAGCGAATTCAGCGAAAAGATTCCGGAAAAAGAAATAAATCGGATCTTTAAACCAACGAGAGAATTGCGAAACGAAATCACCTAAGCAGAAAGGAGATAGAGTGCGAGTAAGACGAGAGAGAAAGAGAAAAGAATTGTACATAGAGTTTCTACACTCTATACAAGTAGTACGGTGTGTCTGTGTGTGTGAGGCGACGATACCGAGGCGTCGTCCCGGAACCATAGCTCGAGCTCCGAAATTCCAAGAAGTGGTGCTCGAATAAGTAGAAATAATAATAACTAAAATCGAGGGAATTCCTTTATTTTCGAGACGGAAAAGATAGAATTAAGAAACATAGAAGATAGGATGATATTAATTCGATAGGATAAGTAGCATTAACACCTAGGAAAAATGAGTGCGAGTGAATGAGTGAAAGAAGGATGAGTGCCAAAGAATTGTAAATAGGGTTCATACATCCTATAAAAAGAGAAAATGCAAATTAGAGTAACCAGAAAGTGAGATCTCGGTGCGAAAAATATCGGATAATACTTTGTAACACCGAGCAAGAAGGGAGTGAGTGCGAGTGAAGATAGCGAGCGGTGCGGTATAGATATAGCGGCGAATTGAACATAGGTATAGTGGAACTGCGCCACGAACCATAACAGACTCCCGAGTAATACCGAGAAACCGCGCATCACCAATAAAATAAATAAATGGCGAAAATAATCGGTGCATCCCCAGTGTAAAGGAGGATCCTCGAAATTTAATGATTGTAAAATAAAAAAAGGAATGAGGTTTGGCGATCATTTAGTTGTCAGAAATATAGCATCACTGTCCACCACTTTGAAGTCTACGTTAATTAGTTTAGTGTTGAGCCCAAAACCCCACGAAAAATAAAATTACATGGGAACGGAAGAAAAATACCGTTACAATATATTTAATAAGTAAATCAATAATTTAATAGGAATAAACCATTGTGACAGAGTTACAGTATAACAACGAGATCGTATTAATTCAAGCGGCTATAAGAGCCGGAATTATATTTCAAAACGACAGGCACAGTAACATGCGACCAGCAAATTCTAATATTTCAAACGGCTATAAGAGCCCGATCTATATTTGGACAACTTGTACAGCGGACGACAGGCCAGCGAACCCGGACCTAGTATAAAAACTAGTGTCGTCACGCCTCTGGAATTCGCTCGTCGCCGAAAACAGCAGGTCAGCGACCAGCTGGCCTTGCTCGGCGACGAGGGAGAGCCAGGGGGCATGACAACGGTATCGCAATGACGAGCGAAATGGGACGAATTTTAAAACCGAAGTCTCAGATGACGTAGTGGGAACCAGGGTGGGGAGACATCTATAAAAGCGCTTGCACCGGAAGGAAGGCTCTCTTATTCGGTAACACGAGTTTAACCAAAGCGAATTGCGAGTGCACTAGATTTCAAAAATATTAATCTGAAGAGTAAAAAGGCGGAATATATAGGAAATTGATTAGTCGCAAGTTTGAAAGCGGTATAATACGAAGTAGTTAGGAATAATCAGGATAGGGATAAATGAATAAGTATAAGCAAAGAAATGCAGTGCATTGGATAAGAAAATAGGATAGAAGAGAATAAATTAACGAGTGCGGACTTTAAACTGGTAGGAACTATAGGAACTGCCTTTCCGGCGCGAGAAAGTGAGAAAGAGCGAAAAGTGAAATAAGTGTGAGAGAGCAAAGAATTGTAAACAGAGTTGTTACACTCTGTCCAAAGAGAATCTGAGGCGTGTGGATGTGTGTGTGTGGCTCACGAGTCAAGACCAATGCATAGGCCTGTAACCGAAGCACCAGACGTGAATACCAAGAATTTATGCTCCAATAAGAGGAAATAATAATAAAATAATCGAAGGAATTCCCAAATTTTGATACAGAATAGAAAATATAATTAGGCATCGTAGTAGATAGAACAAGTAAAATTAAATAAGGATAAGTAGGATTAGATGCATAGGAGGAATAAGTATGGATAAGCGAATCTCGTAACGGAAGATATTAATAATAAAGTGTGTGTGCGAAAAATAAGTGTGGAAGAAAAGAATTGTACATAGGGTTCATACTATAACGGTATTTTACGTTAACATCACCCTTAAAGGGTTTTAGTTCGAACTCGAGCAGGGAGGAAATTAATATAGGCTTCTGTATTAGGTAAAAGTATGGTTTATTAGACACATTTAATAAATAATACAAGTAAAAGTGAAATAATTTGTGTGAAAATTAAATATACTCCTTTTTCCTTAATTTTGGTGATTATGCACCTTACAACAAGAATTTAACCCGGGCTTACGCATGCCTCTATAATCGCGTCCGCATGAAGTAAGAGATTTTATCTTGAATTAATAAAGCATTTCTATAGTTATTTGGTGGTATTGTATCTACACATAGAACGTGCTTGCTGGGCTTGCCATCGTTACTATATCTATATCGCCTCTGTTATTATTCCTCGGTGTTTGGAGGTAGCCTATTCTATATCTATAGAGCGTGGACTGTAGTGGGGACGGAGCTCTCACTCGAGCTCCTCTGGCTGAGCGATCTACTCGCTGGTCCCGCCGCTGTTCCGGTGGAGGCGTCAGCGCGGTGCATCCTTGGTGCATCGGCGCATCGGAAATGCTACAGGAGCGGCTCTAGCTAGTTTCTATGGCGTTTTTTAGTCCCTATGGATTTTAATATATTTTGGATCCATACCACTTGTTATAATTTCGATGGAAGATCTTGTAGGCTGGGATGCTGGACTACTTGGATGACTGATGGCTCTGTAGTAGGCCTTAGAGATGTTCGTTTTTCCTTGGGCGAGAAGTTACAGGCCTGATCCTTGGAGTGGTGCAGTTGAAGATGCTTCTCCTTGGCTTGACTAGGTAGTCCTTCTTTTAGCTGGATGGCTGGTCCTCCTTTGGTCGATTAGCTGGTCTTCCTTTGGTTGATTAGATGGTCCTCCTTTGGTAGATTCCGGATGTTGGCGAAAGTCTGTGAACAGAATACTCCCCGACTGTGGTTTGCCGTGCCCTTTTATACCGGCTTCCCCATTCTTCTTTCCTTTCCGTCGGTATAGCAGGGTATTACTATATCTTCTAGTCGTCCTGTAGCCCATCTCCTGTAGCCCATTTGTCCCGTTAATATCCTCTTCTTGGTTATAATAATTTAGCGTATTCCTTATAGATGCTTCTTCATACGTTAGTTGAGACTATAGTCTTACTGCTGGTTAGTATAACTAGATTTTGAGTAACGGTAGTTGGTTTATAGGTGTGCGTGCTGTGTGGTATGAATGTTGGTGTGTGTGGATCTAGTTTAAGCTCGTCATTTCGGCGGTATATTTAATATAAGACGAGTATATCGTCTTAATACACTCTATCAAAAGAGCGAATGCGAGGAAAAATAATTAGTGGAGTGAAACATTGGGACACCAAGAATATAATAAGACCGCTGAATAGGAGAGTGAGAGAAAGAATTGTAATTAGAGTTAGTACACTCTATCGAAAGAGTGAGTGCGAGGCAAGTGATGGTGGTATGAGTATATGTGTGTCTGGAGCGAACAGCAATACCGCCGCACGGCAAGAAAAACAAACCGTCGATGATCCCGAGAATAGATGCAT
Source organism: Cylloceria caligata (assembly GCA_963942595.1). Classification (NCBI taxonomy): domain Eukaryota; kingdom Metazoa; phylum Arthropoda; class Insecta; order Hymenoptera; family Ichneumonidae; genus Cylloceria; species Cylloceria caligata. The sequence continues at coordinate 41,669,119 of OZ012710.1, forward strand.
GCCAAATAAAATTATAATCGGCGAAATAATTGCTAAAATTGCAGAATTAAATTGTCGTGCTAAAGAATTCGAGTGACCGTAATTAACAAGTGACATTGTATGAAATTGTTTCTATCTTTAATAAAGCCTCACTTTCAACCACTACGAAGTCTCTATTAATTAGTTATGTGTCGAGCCCAAATCCCCACGATAAATAAAAATACATGTTAACGATAAAAATTACCGTAACACCATCTAAACGGAAGTTCGATATAAGAGCTTAGAAATAATATCATACAGATAATCAGAGTTAAAATAGGATAGAATAAGAAAAGACGATTCATATTAGTCATCGGATAGATGGCAAAGACGACTCGAAGTTACGGTAGCGGTTGTTGGCGTAGGAGCATGCCGCAGTAGTATGTGTACACCTTTGCTCCATCCCACTCCTATCCCCACTCCTTCCCCCACCACGCGGCTACCCCCACCACCTCACTTTTCCACCGCCGCGCTACCCACTCTGCTTGACTAGTGTCGGTAACGTGGAGATGGTAAAGTGAGGTGGTGTGGGTACCTTGGTGAACAAGGAAGAGTAGAGATAAGAGTAGGATGGAGCAAAGGTGTACACATACTTGGAAAAATGAATAAAATTATGTACTCACCACCACCGCAGCTGTTGTAGGCATCTACCCTCCTGCCAAAGCGATTTTAAACTCCTGTCTCTCGAATGTACTCTCTCACACACGCATACACACACATACACATGCACAGCGTCTTTAATTCATTACTATGTCCTCGTCAAAGCCCTCGTCCACGGCATCGATATCGTAGCCGATATCTATCTCATCACCGAGGGCTTCTATAATAAACGCCGCCACATCCACGCGTTCACCGTTCGATAAGCGAACCCGCGGAACGCTATCGCCGGCAAGAGGTCGCATCATGACAGCGATCAAGTCATCTCCACCGCACGCTTCTTCGACGAGCTGCTCGATACCTGCAACGTCCACGCGGTCGAGTCCGTATATGGAAAACTCCATGACAAGAACCGGTAGCATACTTGCTAGAGGATCCGGATGAAATAGGTGAGACCAGTCGATGTAAATAGTTTCGCCGAAATCGACTAGCAGCACCTCGCAGTACCCATCAAAGTCCGGGTAAACCACTTCCCCGCGGGCAACGTTATTGAAACGAGGCACAATACAGGACATGCCGATATGCAACTCCCCAAGTTCAATGGATCTTCCACGACGTTCCACTAAATACACACTACGTAGGAGTTCTTCCAACTCGTCGTATGCATCGCACATTTCCTGCGTACGCAGAAACACACTCATTACACTCTCGACAAACATTAATCGGCACCAAAACGCGTCGCTTAAAATCTCCTTGCCGTATCGTGGATACATATTGCTTTTTATTGTTTCCAAACAGGATGCCAAAGACAGACTAAATGCTCGAGACGCTACTAGAGAGTATCACGGGCATAAAGATAACAGCCTCCTATGAATCATAACTAGGTATCCATCACTTTGAATGCAACGAAAGAGGTTTTCGAGCATGCATAGCCCTGCGCTATGCTCCTCGCAAAGTGCTTGCTCTGCAGTAAAAGATATAGAATATGTTCCCTCACAGAGAGAGAGAAAGACTTCAATTATTATGCTATAAAAATAAGAGACACAGTAAGATCAGATATTTTTAAATTAACCAATATTTTATGGAAAGCACTTTATACATTTACCGTCGTATGCAACAGCCCTGCAAACACGGTCATCCACGCTCGGAGATTCCTTCACCGTTAATTTTATTTTTATCGCTATATGGAATTAATTTGTATTATCACTCGTAATATTGCTTTTAAATTATTTTTCGCTGTGGACGTTGTCATCATAGTGTACTTCTGAAAAAAAGAACGAAACAACTATTTAATTGAGCGCACTGATCAATAAAAAACATCGTGTACAGAATAATCGATATTGTCTTACCTGATATGCCACGACTCATTATACAAAGTTGGCAGCGTTGATCTTCTGCCACCGACGACAACTGCGGATGAGGATGTCGGGTCGCACTTTTCTTTCCCAAAGTTAGCTCTATCTTCCTCTCGCTCTCCATGACACGAATAACGAACCCTCGGTGTCGGCTCATATGCAGGGGCTGCTCGCTCTGCAAAACATTATTTTTTTATCATAATTAAAAATAAATATCACATGATTTAAAATTATTTTATATTTCTTACTTACCAAGCTCCGCTGCTTTGCTGCTAATCGACATTGGCACGTATTCCATGATCTGCTGTGTTAATAAAACAGAGACGAGCGATCCGTCTTCTTTCTAGCGCAGACCTTTGCTGATGCTTCGGTTTTACGACTGTCTCTCTCTCTCTCTCTTTCTCTCTCTCACTGTGACTGACATCTGTGTATACTTTATAATATTTCGAGCGAAATGTACACTATATACAATTATTTACAACAGTTTCTTTATCACAAATAGCTGCACATACGTAGAATTATTGCGTTCGCAACGCAACACCCGATGCATGATCAGCGATATGACCACGAAACAGCACAATTATTTCGGACAAAATAATTTTCATAAACTCCGTATCCTCTGGCGTTAGCAAGATCGCGATGTGTTCGAGCGCTTCTTCAAAGAAGTCCTTGGAACCGATGATCTCATACGCTACTGCACGAGTCATTTCACTGGCAACTATCTTTTCACGGACATATGATACCACCTCGTTCATACACCTCTGAATCGTTTCACTTTTGCTCTCTAGAGCCTGCATATGGATATCAATTCTTCTACTTATTTCCACGAGCATATCAAATGTAGACCGCTGAAGAACAATGTTTGGAGAGTATTTTCGGAAGCGTTTCCGTTTCGATTCTCCAGATTCCTCTTGATTCTCGTATTCCTCATCAGCGCTACCGCTTATTTTACCAAATGACACAGCTCTGTGCTGGTAACACGAGGTTAAAAGTGTGTAATGCGTTGTGTGCTCTATGCGGGTATTACACATTTTCTCGGCATCAGTCCCATGAGCTTCGAAATATTGCTGTACGCGAGAAAAATCACTTTTAAACACTCGCCACTCGTCCGCACCGAGTGTAATTCCGGTAAAAGTATTCGACAATATTTTCACCACCGGTGTAAGCGTACACGTAGAGTTCAACTCGAACCCGGCTACGATTATTTTACCAAATGATTTATTTTAACCGTACATAACGGGGTTCGCTATATACTGCGATATCGCATGAGGCTTAGCACCGTTATTTGCCATTTTTATTGCTTTCCTGTAGACTGTAACTTTTCGAATGAATCGTCGGTCGTGTTCATACTCCGTTTTATATAGATTTCCCCCACCACCTAACTGCATTACCTCTTCTTTTGATACTGCAAATCATACGCCTGAAAATTGCTAGCCAATATCCTTTGATATTTGTCGCATTCTCCTCAACAGCCTAGTAACAGCAGCAGATATATCCCAAAACTCTTGCATACTCGCGCACACTTATGCGCACACGCACACATTGACATACAGATAATATGTACCATGAAAACTAAATAACATTCGTCGGTGAAATTTGATGATTTTCCTCATGGCCGAGTGCCTTGAAATTAGATGAAAACAATATGACTTTCAGCAGCGAAACTCGATAACTAAGTACATCACCATCGCTAAATATTTCCCTAGGTCTTGCTTTTGTAAAGCGATCGCGTGCGGCCATCTTCTTGGTTAGTCGTATTCATTACATCGTTGCAGTATATGCAGAGAGAGAGAGAGAGAGCTTGTTAAAGGAATATATATAAAAGTGAGCCGCTTTGAAAATTCTCTAGTTAATTGTCTGATTTACTGTGGTTACTACTACTACTACTCTAACAGCACAATCATGGTCAGAGTGGTAAAGCGCTCATTGATAAGAAAATTGATAGAGTTTATATTGAAGCGTAGACCGTCGTTGCGTTCGCGCTGGGGTAGAAGAAATTTACAGATCACCCTATGGGAACTTCCGACACAGGCGGTTGTTCGTAAAATTCGCGGTATGCTGTGCGAGTGTCATCAGCGCGATTTAGTTGACGCGTATAATATTGGATTGTTTGATAATCAAATAATTATTGATTCGGTGGTGCGTGTTATTCGTCGACGAGGCTGGCTGAATGAGACTGCTCTGCAACCCATACTCAATGAAAGACGTAAGTAATATACAGCGCTAATTACTTTTATTTTATTTCCTTTATTTCATAAGATTTTTATATAGTTCGACGGTATGAGGACGCAGAAATGGGATCCGACACCTATGATTTCGATGAGGAGGGTAAAACCGATTCAGATGATCATAGCAGGGACGACGATGGCGACAGCACCGTAGGGAATCGCTGGATAAATTTTACCCAGCCATTCTGCGGTTATAAACCTACAAACGGTCTTTTCATGGCAGGCCCCTCGAGAGAACCAGATGAATCCGTCGCAGGCCCATCGCGACAATACAGTTCAAACGATGATGCCAAGACCAATACAGACAGCGAGGAAGAAGAAGAAGAAGAAGAAGAAGAAGAAGAAGAAGAAGAAGAAGAAGAAGAAGAAGAGGAGAAAGAAGAAGAAGAAGAAGAAGAAGAAGAAGAGGAGGAGGAGGAGCAAGACGTAGACGATGACGACGAGGAGGAGGAGGAAGAGGAGGAGGACCCTCTAGATTCAGGTAAGCTTTTAATAATACAACTATGCTGACAAAAATAAAAAAATTACGCGGATAATAATAGTAAAATGAAAAAGCAGGGTACGAGACGGACCCAAACATTTTTTGCTTTGAACGATTCACTGTGCCGAGACCGTCGACAATCGAGTTGGTTTACGAAATGCGTCGGCGGTTCCCGGGTGCAGTCGACGGGTTCGAAGACTAGAAGCAAATATAAGTTTGTAATTCTTACGTTACACAAATTATATGCATAGTATATAGCTAGCGACAAACAAAAATTTAAAGTAAATGAAATAAAAATTCTAATAAATGGTTTAATTATGCCTGCAGGTGGACAGACCGGCGATGGAAGGACTGCTGCACGGGGTGGTGATATTTTGCCTCCTGGTGAACGTTTCGGTATCGACAACGAGCAGAGACGTTATTTTTCACGCTTTAGGATGCAGGGTCGAGAGACAGATTTTTATTTTCGTCAGCCACCGGTCGGTATCGATCATCTGACATGGTTCGAGGGAGGTGTACGAGATGTTCTTACACGTCTTACAGAATCGTGCGAAGGACATGATTATGTGGGTATGACTCTGAGCGTACCGTCTTTTGCGCAAGGACCTGTATGGTTATCATTTCGACCAGCTCGTGACATCGTTCCCGACGATATATGGCGACTAATTAATAGTGTAGCTCAGAGCGCGCGCGAATTTCGAATAGACGCTGGTACATGTAGAATGACGACGTGTATAGTACGAGGCGTCGAAGGAGCCGGTGTGGGCACTAGGCTTACACACGAGTCTATAGCAAAAAAGTCAATTTTACGCATAAGTAATCGCGATAATTTGTGTCTACAACGATCCCTTGTCACTGCCCGAGCGCATGCCGAACGCGGTCAGGAGTACTTGGTTCACGAGGGTATAGCGATTGTTGTTTATGAATTTCTCACCTTCGGAAAACGCGTTCCGGCTCTGTACGATGGGCGAAAATACGTACTCACTGCAACAGGTAAAATTAATCATACACTCTTTATTCTCTATTACGAGCGTTCTCATCACTATCAACCGATATTAAATCTCGCCGGTGCGCTAGGTAGTCGGGGGTTCTGCACGCAATGTAATTCCAAGTATATTCGAGTACTCGAGCATCGATGTAGCTATCAATGTGCTCGATGTAAATCCACTTATTGCAACGGTAATAGAGACTCTCAGCCTGAGTATTGCGCAGACTGTAATCGTTCGTTCTTTGGTGCTTTTTGCCTCGCTCATCACAAGAGTGAGGGCTCCGCGGGCATCACGTCTCGTAAATATAGACGGTGCAGCGTCTGTAACGCATTGAAAATCTGTAGAGACTGCTCGCGTATGATTAAAACCACAGATAAAAAGATGCATGTATGTGGTATATCGTTTTGTGCTACATGCAAACAAACGCGGCCGACTACGCATGCATGTTTTATAGCACCTCTTAAGAAATCAGATGCGCAAAAGGAGAAGAAAAAAGACAAGTCTTCCACGAGATTTTTATTTTATGATTTTGAGACGCAGCAACACGCGCAATTGCATGATGATAAATCGACACGAATTCACGAGCCGAATTTATGTGTCGCACAATGCGTATGTATGGCATGTCTGGATATCACAGATATAGAGACAGATTGTGCTAACTGTGGTAAACGTGAATTCGTGTTTATCGATGATCCTGTTGGGGATCTCGTAAAATTTGCATTATCGCAAAAATTTTAAAAGACCATCTGCATCGCCCATAATGCTAGAGGTTTCGACGCACAATTTATTCTACGGTATTTTATCGAGGTGCAAAAAACACAGCTGCCCTCTCTGATTATGAACGGTACGAAGATTGTCTCGATGAAAATTGGCGATGTCGTTTTTCTCCATAGTCTAAACTATTTACCCATGGCTCTTAGCGCTTTACCTAAGGCCTTTGGTTTCGCTGATGAGGTGGCAAAAGGTACATTTCCCCATTTATTCAACACACCGGAATATCAGAATTACTCAGGTCCTCTGCCGGCTTTGCATTTTTACTCACCCGATACCATGTTCTCAGCGGATCGCGAGCGCTTTTTAAAATGGTATGAGGAAGAATCGAGTCGCGTAGATTATAAATTTGATTTTGCGACGCAATTTGTGGAATATTGTCGTACAGATGTTACGGTTTTGAGACGAGCGTGTTTAGCTTTTCGAGAGTTACTTATACGTTGTGGGAGCGTGTGCCCCTTTACAGAAGCATGCACGATAGCATCAGCATGTATGAGAGTATTTCGAAAGAATTTTCTACAGAAAGATCGCATTGCGGTGTTACCACCAGGAGGATATCGCTGGGGCGATAAGCAATCGCGCAAGGCCGTCGTATGGCTCGTATGGCTCGAGCGTGAGCTCAACTGCGTTATCGCTCATGCTGGACACACGAGAGAGTATCGCCCTCCGGCCGGCCTACCGGCCGTGGACGGTTACTACGTGGATGCGGGGGTCCATCACGTTCTTCAATTTCATGGCTGCTTTTGGCACGGTTGTCCGCGATGTTATCGCGTGAATAGAGATGCTCGAACTAAATTCGGCGATACAATGGATGAGCGATACGAGCGTACCATTCTTATTTCCGGGCGAATCAGATCGAAAGGGTACACTCTAACCGAAATATGGGAATGCGATTTTGACAGATTACTCGAGAATAACGAGGAAATGTCGATATACGTGAAAAATCACGCCATGGTCAAGCAGGCGCCTCTCGAACCACGCGATGCATTCTTTGGCGGTCGAACGGAAAATTTTGTAAGCTTGTACGACGTCGCGAATGGGGAGCAGATACGCTATGTGGATGTTTGCTCGCTGTATCCGTGGGTATGTAAGAATGGAAAATATCCCGTTGGACACCCGAAATTGTACGTAGGCGACGAGTGTCGAGAACTCGTAGGACCTGAAAACGATCTAAGTGTCGTCGAGGGTCTCGTGAAGTGTACCGTGCTGGCGCCTCGCGATTTGTATATACCCGTACTGCCTGTTCGCATGCATGGGAAGCTACTGTTCCCCCTGTGTAGAACGTGCTGTACAGATATGGACACATCCGAGGTTTGTACACACGATGACACGACTGAGCGAGCGTTTGACGGCACATGGGTCGTGGACGAACTGAGAAAAGCTGTGTCGCTCGGATATAAAGTGACGCGTATCTATGAAATTTGGCAATACGTTGTTACGCAGTATGACTCGACAACGCGACGAGGCGGTCATTTTGCCGAGTACATCGATACATTCTTAAAAATAAAACAGGAGGCGAGTGGTCCGCCAACAGAGTGTAACGATGACGAGGAAGCAATAGAGCGTTTTATAGCATTGTACAAGGAGTCTGAGGGTGTATATCTCGAGCGAAGTGCTTTGCAGCCAAATCCGGGTTTACGTTCACTAGCGAAATTGGCTCTTAATTCATTCTGGGGAAAGTTTGGTCAACGAGAGAATCTCACGAAAACCGTTATCGTCTTCACGCGCGCTGAGTTAATGAATTTACTAACGAGTCCGGAGATTGAGGTGACGGGGATGCTACCGGTTAATCACAAGATTATGTATGTAAACTATGTGAGCAACCGCGATGCTATCCAACCATCACCGACATCAAACGCCGTGATTGCAGCATACACGCCGGCACAGGCACGCCTAAAATTATACAGTTATCTTGAGGGGCTCGGGCAGCGAATATTGTACTGCGATACGGACTCCTGTATTTACGTGAGCCATCCCGGTGGTAACGAGTATGAGCCGCCAATCGGTCAATTTCTAGGAGATCTTACGGATGAATTAAGTGAATACGGGCCTGGTAGTTATATAACTTCGTTCGTTTCGGGTGGACCAAAATTTTACGCATATCTTGTACATAAACCCGACGGTACGGTTATTGAAAAATGTAAAGTGAAGGGTATCACGCTAAACTTTGCGAATAGCCGTCACGTAAATTATAACGCATTACGATCTTTCGTGACAGGAGCAAGGAGCGTACCTATTATTTTAAAATTCGACGCTATTCGACGTACGGAATTTCATCATGTAGTAACGCGTAAAGAAACGAAATCATGCGAGCCTGTTAACACGAAGCGAAAACGGCACGGGGTGTACTCTACTGTACCGTATGGCTATTGTGAAATACGCTAATTAGTATAACGCAAAAAGTATATAGTTTTACGGGTGAATTCGCGATATTTAAAAATAATCTTTTTGTCTAATTTCATGTAACATATTTACTGTGTACAATACATTAAAAAAATTGATTTATCATTTATAAAATCGTTATCGGATCGTTCTTTTTGTGCTGCTATTCGTAACAGTAGCTGCTATCTCTCTACCGTTCCCTTTTGTGCTGACTTTCTCATCGTTGATTCCTTTTGTCCCGTCTTTCTTATCGAGTGTTTCCTTTTGTTCTGGCTTTCTAGTGCTACATCCGTGGATATAATATCGTTGTTTAGAATTTGATGATTCGTAAAATTTGTATATAGAGATGTATGCATAGTGAAATAAAAATATTGCTTTCTTTGTGAGAAATATAAAAATTATCGTTATTTAATATACATACAGCGTAAACGCCAGCTTATACCGCGGGCCCGCGCCTCATCAGCTAGTGCAGGCGCGCTGCGTCTTATCAGCTCTTCAAGGCCGCGAAAATAGCTGATGCCGCGGGGCCGCCGCAGCCGCCGCCGCCGCAGCCGCAGCCGCGGTATAAGCTTATTTAAGAGTCTGCTGATTGATTTTGATAGACACTCATCGATATGGATACACGTTGGAAACATCCGTGGACAGCTGTGATAAGCGGTCCTACGGGGTGTGGTAAAACATATTTTGTAAAAAAATTCTTTAAATACATGCGCGAAATAACGGATGTCCCGTTCGAGCGTATACTTTTTTATTACTCAGAGTGGCAGTCCGGGTATTCAGAGTACGGTGATAAAATCGAATTTCGCGAGGGTTTACCGCAAGCAGTAGACTACTCGAATGACGCAAGGCCTAAACTTGTGGTCATTGACGATCTAATGCGCGAGGCATCCAACAATACGGTGGTCGATCTTTTCACCAAGGGTAGCCATCATAAAAATCTTAGTGTCATTTTCATCACGCAAAATCTCTTCCATCAGGGTCACGGGCAGCGCGATATCTCCTTAAACGCTAATTATATCATTGTCTTCAAAAATCCGCGAGATCGCGCGCAAATTCAACACCTAGCCCGACAGGTATGTCCCGAGAATCCACGATTTTTGCAGGAAGTATCATATATTTCGATGCAACAGCCGTACCGCACGGCTATCTATTATTCGACTTGAAACAATCGATGCCTGATAATTGTCGATTTCGCGCTTGTATATTTCCCGATGACCAATACCATTACGTTTACGTGCCTCAAAAAGCAATAAAAGTTCGCGATGCGTCGCGCGATGTACCAGTAATGCGCTTGTAATGGCGTTGCGCGGACCTCTCGATAAAAAGCAAATAATTATATTGCAAGCGTTGTGTTATCTGAAGCAAGAGCAACGACGTGCAATTTTGCGCAAAGCAGATGTAGCGCTTGTACGCTGTATATGCGAGTGTGCTCTAAACGTTTTACAGGGAAACGTGAGTCTGAACAACGTGCAAAAGAATCATCTTCGGAGGCACGCGACAATTCTTCGACGACTAGCCGCCAAAAGGGGAAATTGGAGCGGTAAGAGGAAGATCATCGTCGAGCACTGTGTCGGATTTCTCAAGTTGCTTCTTGCGCCTGTCTTGGCCTACGCGAGACATGGAGTATGCCAGAAAGATGGTACTTATTCCTCATGATAACATACATCGTCTCGCACGACTCGCCGCTACTGCCGCTGCTACTACTACTACTACTACTACTAGTGCAGACCCGTTGCCTTCCGTACAGACTACCGGTACGCCATTATCGCGCCTCGACTCTGAGCTGAGTGAAATTCTAAACTCTAACTCGTACAAGAGCGAGAGAGAGAAGTGGATAGCGTACCAACAGGTTTTACAGCGTTATCTTCACATGGTCGAATACGATAATGCCGTACCGAATATTTCATCAAAACGAAAAGTAGCAATACTCGATAGCCACGAGAATAAATCCGACGACGATTTAATGAACAAAGCTAAATCGCGGCTCAATGACACACTTATTATCGATAGCGTACCAAAAAAATTTAAATCTAAAGCAATATCGTTGCTTCGCAATTTGCATCGCAGCGCCGTTGGTAAAAAAATGACATGGGACCGTAACGGCGTTGTTTCCATAGACGGCAGAAGAATTTCAAATTCCAATATCGTTGATCTTGTTAACGATGCTATGCGTGCTAGAAAACGCGAGAAACCCATCGGACGATCTCACTTTGCCAAACTCCTGCGAGCGATACAGATGCCCCGTGAATTTATCGGTAATCCCGCGTTACTACACGAGCCTACACCTACATCATCTTCGACACCACAGCGGCGTCTTATTTTACCGCGCGAAAACGATAGTAGCAGCAGCAGCAGCAGCAAAGGTAGCAACAACAACAACAACGACGACGAGGCCGAGAACGCACACTCAAACAGAGATTTAATGCTCACGGCTGAAAACGACATCGTCGAGGGGGAGGAGGGGAATGAAGAAGAGGACGAACAATTGCAAAACTTTGCACAAGTAGAATATCGACCACCCACACAGTTAGAAAAGAAAAAGAAAAAGAATCCATTTAACTAGTCATCGCTAAAATTATGAAAATTCTTCAAAAAATCTATTATGACACCGCTCATCCTGCTTCCTATTCTCGAGCAAAAAATTTGGCCCAGGTGGATCGTAGAGTAGCGCGAAAAAATGTTTTACCATGGCTCGAGACACAGGATTCATATAACATGCATCGCCTCGTACGACGACGATTTCCCCGTCGTACGTACAGTGTGAGTAATATAGACGATGTATGGGAGGCTGATTTAGCTGATCTTCGCTCGATAGCCACGTACAACGATGGGTACGCGTATCTGCTTGTTGTTATTGATGTGTTGAGCAAATACGCGTGGGTCGAGGCTTTGCGTGACAAAACGAGCGCAAACGTGGCCCGCGGTCTCACACGCATACTCGCGCGCAGTAACAATCGTCGCCCGCAACAATTGCAAACTGATCGAGGCAAAGAATTTATCGGCGCACCGTTTCAGCAAATTCTCAAGAAAAAGAATATCGATTTTCGCGCTGCTCGTAACCCTGATATAAAAGCCTCGATTGCCGAACGCTTTAATCGAACAATAAAAGAGCGAATGTGGCGCTACTTTACATACACGCGAAATAAGCGTTACATCGATGTTTTACAAAAATTTTTATATGCTTATAATCACACTAGACACAGCGGAACGCGTATTCCTCCGAGCGAAGTAACCCTCGAAAATGCCTCTATAGCCCGAGACAATTTAGCACGGCGTTACGAGCGTAACGCGAAAAAAATTTAAAAGCCTGAATACAGCATCGGTGACTTGGTACGTATCAGTACAGCTAAAGCAGCTTTCGTGAAAGGATATGAGCGTGGTTGGAGTAACGAATTATTCAAGATTCAACGAATATCGGTGAATCGAGAGCCATTCGTGTATATTTTACACGATCTGAATAACGAGACTATCGACGGTATTTTCTACGAAGCAGAATTATCACGAGTACGAGTGCCTCCGTCATCTGAGAAGACGAAAGAGAAGAAGAGGACAAAGAAGAAGAAGAAGAAGAAGAACGCTCGGGATCATCGTCCGTGATAAATATGAGCTCCAAGGATAGCTCTTTCTTTGTCGTACTACCGAGCAACAGTAGTATGCAGTATTTTCCGGATAATACGACGACGAAATTTATTACAAAACTACCGCGTCAGATACGCCTGCACGGAGAATGGGCTGTTTCTCTTGTGGAAATTGCTTATCCGATGACTCTTTTACATGTTCCTACTGTAGAAAATCTCGTAACTTTTGAGGATGGTGATTATGATTTATCGGGTTTAAATCTTTTAACACGGAGGAGCGTTGATAGAGACCAAGTAGCACCTGGTGTATATCGCTCTATAGACGCTCTTTTGGAGAGTATAAATCAGCTACCTCACGTGGCCGATCATTTGCGCTTTAAATCGCTTCCGAGCGGGCAGGTCGAAGTGGCACGCGTATGCGACGATCTACGCTACCACGACTTTCGCGTATCGCCCGCTATCGCAAGGCTACTAGGATTCTCGGAAGAGGCTTGTAGCCCCGTAATGATAGAACCGCATTGCGAATACACAGGGTCGAGGCCTGCATCTCTCACCGGTGCTATACCGGGCAGCATGTTTTTATACACAGATATCTGCGAGAGCTATATTACAGGCGATGTACAAACACCCCTCTTACGAGTTGTTCCCATTGATACTGATGACTGTCCGTATGGTTCGATAAAACTTAAATCGTTTTCAACGCCACGATATATACCTCTCTTGCGCAATAATTTACACACTATCGAGATCGATATAAGAGACGAATTTGGGGATCCTATACCATTCGAGCGGGGAACGTTGACTGTGACACTACATTTCAAAAGGTCCCACGATTGATTACACCACTATGGATGATATTGACAGTGTGCAGCACGGATGGGGTCGTCGCGGGTACGGTGGTATTAGCCATGTTTATATCGGAACACCTAATCAGCGAGGACACGGTATCGGTAGCTTTCTCGGGGGCCTGTTTCGTCGAGTGTTACCACTTTTAAAGAAGGGCGCTAAAGCAGTTGGAAAAGAGGCGCTGCGCGCTGGTGTAAACGTAGCCGGTGATATCCTCGATAGAAATATAGCTGTGAAAGATGCTATTCGCGAGAGAGCGCGAGAATCAGGCAGTAATCTCAAACGCAAAGCCTCTGAAAAAATTGACACTCTCATGCGGGGGTCTGGTTATAAAAAGCGCAAAATTTCACGTACTCCTCATTCATCGAACGAACGTAAACCACGACGTATCTCTCGTAAAAATAAAAGTGTAATAAAGAGAAAAACAATAAAAAAGAAGAAGAATAATAAGAACAATAAGAAGAAGAAGAAGACTCGTCAACGAACGGTTGCAGATATTTTTGGATAGCTGAAACAAGATGGCTTTTCTACATGCGCACTCGTGCGAGTGTCTTAAATCGGAACTTGAATTATTTTCACTCCCACCGACGCAAACTACTATCGAAGGCTCCAATTAGGTGTATTACAAACCAATATCTTCGCTAACAGATGATTCACCGATTGAATTTGTTATCCCCGGACAGGGTGATGAGTATATCGATCTCGCGCATACTATGCTTAGTCTGAGAGTGAAAATAACATCTCCTACCGTTACGGAAATTGCCGCGGGCACATCGCCGAAAGTAAGTGCCGGCCCTGTAAACAACCTCTTGCATTCTATGTTTAATCAGGTGGATGTATACCTGAATCAAAAATTAGTTTCACCTCCAAATAATGCCTACGCTTATCGAGCGTACATAGAAACACTTTTGAATTACGGTCCAGCAGCAAAAAATTCGCATCTCACGAGCGTTCTCTGGTACGACGATACACCTGGAAAAATGGATGATATAACATCGGAAAATACGGGGCTTGTGAAGAGAAAACAATTTTCAAATGTCGAAAAAACTGTAGACTTGCTCGGTCATCTGCATTGCGATATATTCAATCAGGAGCGGTTCCTATTAAACGGTGTCGAGATGCGTCTACGGTTGGTTCGGTCTACAGATTCATTTTGTCTTGTGGGGGATACAAAGAATGGTCAATGCGGCTTAAAGATTCTCGAGGCATCGCTTCTCGTTCGTAGAACAAAAATAGCTCCTGGTGTGCTGCTCTCACATGCTAGAACTCTGGCAAAATCTACGGCTAAATATCCTCTTACGAGAGTCGAGGTAAAAGCCGTTTCAATACACTCGGGTGTTCATGGAGAGACTATCGATAATATCGTGTTAGGTCAGTTGCCGACGCGTATAATTATCGGTTTTGTCGATAACAAAGCGTTTAACGGTGACTTCAGTATGAATCCGTTCAATTTCCAAAATTACAAGATAAATTATCTCTCGTTGTATGTAGATGGTGCTCAAATACCTTCGAAACCGTTACAACCTGATTTCACGAAAAATCATCTATATGTGGATGCTTTTCAAACGTTGTTTTCGGGAACTGGAATACATTTCTTGAACGACGGTAATTCGATCGATCGCGATAATTATCGCGATGGATACTGTCTGTTTGCTTTTGATTTGAAACTCGATCTTTCGGCGAACAGCAATACACATTGGAATTTAATAAAGCACGGTAGTGTGAGAATAGAGGTACGATTTGAGGATGCGCTTGCTTCAACGATAAATTGTGTAGTCTACGCAGAATATGATAATGTCCTTGAAATTGATGCCTCTCGGCAGGTAATGGTGGATTTTACCGGATAAGCGAAAAGTGTGTTGATGTCGGCATAAAATTATTTCGTGTTAAGACACGTAGAAGCGTGTCCGCGAGTAACTAATCAGTCGAACTCAGTCATCTGTACGGATTAGACGCGAAAATGGATATCGTCGTGGATATACAGGGAATGCGTGGTAAAGACTCGGAATTTATTCCGAAAGAAATTGCCGTGGTAGCAGTGGATAGACCGTACTCTGCTCATTGGATCGTTGCACCGCCGTGTCACTTTGCCGAATTACCACAGCAATCGAGAAGCCAGAATAATTTTCTCTCGAAATATTTTCACGGTATGGAGTGGTACGAGGGCGATGTGAGCTGTAAACAGGTATACGCTAACTTGCGTGAAATTTCGCGAAAATCAAGACGCATCTATACGCGCGGTCACGAGAAGGCTATACTTCTTTGCGATATCACGAGTCGTGAAATTTCCAACCTGGAGGATGAGGAGGGCGCCCCATCGTACACATTTATGCCGAAATCTTTGCGAAAATGCTTCAGACACGCTATGATAAACGATACAGCGTCTTCGCATTGTGCAATGCGCCAGGCTTTCCAAATAAAAAATTGGCTTCGCGAGCATCCATTTAAAGGAGAATCATACATGGATGTTTGGTCAGCAGACGAAGAGGAAGAGAATAAAAAAGAGGAGAAATCTTCATCATGTGGTCGTGACACGATCGACGACGCTGTGAAATAAATTTTGCATATATACGTCTTTCAAAGCGTATCGGTCATCATTTAATCATTGACTATGTGTTCAGCATGAACACTAGACAAATCTACGAGAGTCTGCAGTATCTACCACTTTCAACCGTTGGCGTATACCCGGCTGACAGAATTCCTCGTGTATGGTCGTTACCAGCCGGACTCGTAGTTAACACGGATAACCACGACGGACCTGGAGAGCATTGGATCGCCATGTACGTTAACCATCATGGAAAAGGAATGTACTTTGATAGCTACGGGCTACCACCGGTTATACCTCAACATCTCGCCCGACTACGAAGAAACTGCAAGTTCTATCGGTACGGCCTCAAGCAGCTACAGAGTAATACGTCGGATGTGTGTGGACAATTTTGCATCGTATTCCTACACCTTATGTCGTGCGGCTTCACCATATCGCAATTTAATAATCTCTTTAGCGATAATGTAACGAAAAACGACAGATTAGTGCGTGAATATTACAATGCTTTTGCCTCTCGACGATCAGACAGTGATAAAAATAAATTTAACGGCAGAGGAGTCTCCGAGCGAAGATTACCGTGTTTGCAGGGATGTTGCATACGGCGGTAAATATCTGTAAAGTGATTTAAATAAAATATTGATTAATTAAAAACAAATACATCGGTTTATTGTGTCTCTTCTTTTATAGTTATATATAAATTATAATATAATATAATCGAGGTCTCTCGCGGCACTGTATCATATTCCGCGTCTTTTACTGCAGAGCATTCGCTTCACGAGAAGCACAGTGCAAAGCGGTACACACGTGCAAAACTGCTGACATTGCATTCAAAGCGCTGCACACCTAGGTATGACTCAGAGGAGGGGTTTGTTATCTTCAAACACTGTGGTCACCGCCAGCCTCATCCGGAGCATTCAGTCTGTCTTTAGCAGTGCACGTCGCGAGTTTAAATAGAAAAAAAAATGTATCCGCGATACGACAACTTCGCGCTAGCCGCGGCTTTTGTGTTTCGGGTGGTTTGCGGTGCGTGGGATAACGCGATATTCCTGCGCACTGAATTAATGTGCGCTGCGTGGCTAAGGTTAGAGGACGATTTGGAGCGGTTATATATTGACGGATTTGTGGACAGGAGTGCTTTTAAATTTGAGGAGTTGTGTGTGGGGGCCTCATGTGTCGTTGTGCGGCATCAAAGGGCTCTGCGCGGTGAGATCGTAAACATGGACGATGACGGGTGCTGCGAGGTGCTGCTTGTCGATATCGATGAATCGGTATACGTCGATTGGCAGCACCTATTTTACCCAGAGCCGTCGATTAGTGCGTTACCGGTGCTGCTTGTAAAGTGTGTAGTATTCGGTCTCGACGATTTAATTGACGAGGCCGGAAATCTAGATCCGATCGAAGCAGCGCGTGGTGATGATACGCTGATCGGGATACGGATGCCCACGCCCGACGGTGCCCAAGGTCCATGGGTGCGAGTAATCCGTATTACCCGTACGCATAGCTGTGGTTTTTGAGTGAGTGAGTGCGTGAGTGGGTGAGTGTGTGAGTAAGTGAGTGAGAGAGAGAATATATGTGTGTGTGTGTGTCCCGTCACTCTGGAGAGTCGTCACAGCTGCCGTCAGCATAAGGGTGAGTCAAATATTTTATTCCAAGTATGTGTACACCTATGTTCTATCCTACTCTTATCTCTACTCTTCCTTGTTCACCAAGGTACCCACACCACCTCACTTTACCATCTCCATGTTACCGGCACTGGTCAAGCAGAGCGGGTAGCGCGGCGGTGGAAAAGTGAGGTGGTGGGGGTAGCCGCGTGGTGGGGGAAGGAGTGGGGATAGGAGTGGGATGGAGCAAAGGTGTACACATACTACTTGCCGCTCAACGCTCTCAGGTCGCACCCGAGCCGACGCCGTCTTTCCCGTCTCTCTCTGTGTTAACACCATAAAACGAGAAGTGTTCCCTCGCAACAATACATATTTATAGAACATATACTTTGCGACCCAGTGTGAATCTAACCAGCCATTTGATATAGAATCATTTGGACTAATGGACAATTTTTATCTAAAATTATGATAGGAATTCAGAAAAGAAACGTTTACTTAAAAGGATATAAGAAATAATTGCAAATCTGAAAATTAAACATTAACGAACATCGAAAAGCCAATACATTGTTTTAACTAAACAATTAGGATCGTGAGAGGATATAAAAACCATAGACAGTTTGTTACTATAGTAGTTATATATGCCCATTTACGTTACACACTATTAACAATTAAAATAAGTTTAACAATATCGAAGAACTATATTCGGTATTAGTCATAAAAGGGACAGCGGAAGCGACTCGGATCTACAGCGCAGCGTGGCCGAAACCCTCGACACCTCGCTGCCTGACCAAGGCGCTTTTCGCTCTCCCTCTCTCTCTATATATATATATATATATATATATATATATATATATATATATCGACGCGTGGCACCGAAGCAAGGAATAATCCTTCAACTACTTCACGACATGTGGTATCGCCTCGCATGCAACTCAGGAAAGGAATCCGAACGACGACGACGTCACAGCTAGAAGAAAAAAATGGATTATCGATAAAGTCCAAAGTCCGAGTTCTATTGTAATTCCAAGAAACCCCCGCATAGAAAATTAAGCCCTCCAGGACCTATATAAAGACGGGAAAATGCCCGAAAAAAGGCAGTTAGCAGTTGGCAGTTAGCACCAAGAGTATACAGTTGATAGTACAGTCAGTCGCCGGGCAATCAGTAGACAGCCCGTTGGCGATAATTACCGCCGAGGAACCCCACCCTGTAGAGTCAGTCAAAGTCCAGAGTAAATACTGAAAATAAAAACGGTCGAAAAGTCTAAATTCAGTTCGGATTTACTTTTTCTCAGTTATAATCATACGGAATTTATCTAAAGTTTAGAAGAAATTGAATTCAATTGTTTTCTGCCGTTTTTGTACAAGTCCACACTGTTTATTTCGTTTTACTGTTTTATCGAACCACAAGTATCGCGTTAAGTATATTGTGTCGAGAAATAACGATCGCTCGCGCACGGTAATAGCGAACGTACGTGTATCAATTATTCGGTTATTTGAATAAATTCTAACAGCTTCACGATTCATCGAGTGTAACGATTTTTTACAAAAGATTGCCATTAATTTTCCCTTCCACGCATCGATTACCGGCGAAACAACTTCACCAGGAAAACCAAACGTAAGTACCAATCCAATTTTTCTAATTTATCTTATCTGATATTTTCCGAAAATTTTTCCCCAAGTGAAAGTAACCTACCACTTCCCTTCCCACCTAAAATCCCTTCCTCCGCGGGGTAATTTATCAATTTAGTTTATCGAGACGAGTGACGGGGTAACGCGAATAATCAACGAGCATTCTCAGCCCTGCCCCGAGTAATTTTCCAAAAGGTTAGACTCAAAAGGGGGCTTGCGTCTTCGGTGTTTCTTGTCAGGTGTGGTAAAGGGAGGATTCATTCTCCTTGACCAGAGTACGGAAAACTCACGCCGAAACGCCTCGCACGTCTTAAATCTGTCGGTTTTTGTAAAAATACCGCGCGGATTTGACGTAACAAAAATTGGGGGCTCGTCCGGGATCTTCAAAAGAGTGTTCGTTTTGTACAAATTAACCAGTCATCTTTGTCGCGAATAAAATTAATTAGTGAAAATTAAATTAAAGAAAAAGAAAATTGTCAAGTTAATTAGTAATTTGTGTCGCGGGTAAATTAAAAATCGAAAAGAAAAAGTTGTGATTTTATTCAGAAAATTGTTCGTATAGTTCGAATTAATTAATCGGTTCTGTCCTGGATAAATTGAATTGTGAAAATTGATTTCTTCAGAAAGTGTCACTTTGGCTCGTGTTAATCGACCGGCCTTTGTAAGTCGATTTAATTCATAAAACCCAGCTTTTTCCTTTTTTACCGCGTTTTGATATCTTGATTTAATTCGTGAAAATCGATTTTTTTATTTTTAATTGAGTTTTGGTGAATCAATTCAATTCATGAAAATTTACTATTCCCCTTCAATAAAAGTATTAAATCTAACTTCTACCTTTTTTACCGCTGTATGAATTTAAAGTGTAAAAATTGATTTTTTCTTTCTTTAAAATTATTTATATCGGGATTTATAAATCGATTTTATTTATAAAAATTGATGTAGTTGAAAGTGACACTTTTAAATGGAGTTAGACGATCGGATTTCCCCTTGAGAAAAACTATAAATAGGGCCGTTCGTTGATGTGGTTCGAGTCCATTGATCGACATCGTTGCAAAAATTGATTCGAGATTACCCGCTATTAATCAAGTTATTTGGTAAGTCTTTTTCGTAAGTAAATTGACCTTGTGGAAATCAAATGTGGAAAGTAATATTTAATAATGACTGTTGAATAAAAAGAGATAGAATTTATATTGAAGGACATATACTGTGACGTAGTCACGACCTGAAAAGGATAAAGAAAGATAAAAAAAAATAATAAATAAAATAAAACACAAATCACAGCAAATAGAACCATTTATTTGCACATTCAGAAAATAGTACAGATAGAGAATAAGAAAGATAAGAAGTAAGAAATAATAAATTCACAGAGAAGCCTAGGCGAGACCACGAAACAGGCTGAATCCTGTCGAATTCCTTCACTGCCGAAAAACAGCGGGTCAGCGACCGGCTGGCCTTGCTTGAGCAGTGAGGGGACGTAGGGGCACGGTGGCGGGGCGACCTGAAACAAAAGAAATTATATGAGATATTAGAAGAAGAAGAGTTAAAATAAGAGAGTGGGAAAGGAGAGAAAGCTATATAAAGCAGCTTCAAACTGAGAAAGGGGCTTATTCGTTCAAACGGTCGACAGAAACCGTACTCGCTTGTGCGCAGCAGTAGAAGTTTTGCTAAAATCCAAAAGCTTCAGAGTAAATCTAAGAATTTTAACAGGAAGGGTGTGAATGGACCCTATAAATTGATTAGAATATTGCCAAACAGAAAACACAGTACAAGTGAGTGCAAGGACTACTATAAAGATTAAGAGCGGACAGTATTAAACCGTGTGAGGAAAACAGGAAATATTCTAAAGAAAACAGACTAAGAAAAGAAAGTTGGTGACGTTAAAAATAAACAATCAAGGTTTATTTTAGGAGAATTAATCAAATAGGATAAGACAGTTTAGGCAGAATAATTAGAAATAAGTCCAGATAGTTATAAGAAGGATTGTGAACGCAGCGCGTCGATACATTTGAAAGACTCGTTTGTGGTACCGATAGGTTTCCAAATTAAACACTTGGAGAAAGGGTAAAAGGTAGAAAACATTGAAAAAGAAATAGAATGACACACAACCGTTAGAAAAATTATCACATGAAAACTTGATACTGTAAATTGAAATTCGTGGTAAACCAGTCACCGCATCAAGAAGCAAGAGGGCTTTGGAGTTGAAATTTGAAAGAAAGCTAGGAAAATTAATTAATAAATACGATTAGGAGGGCATTAGTAAGCCCGACCCATAGAAACTCGATTCATAATTTTAGGATAATTAGAAAAATAATTAGGATAGAAAGAATTTCAAGAGTTTTGTCAAGCGCGTCGCATGAGAACGACACCACTCAACAGATAGAAAGGAAAAGAGAAAGATAAATTAAAAGACCAACTCACCAAGAGCGAAGAATAACAGGAACATCCAGGTCCAACGCTGAAGATTTCTTGAGAAATCCGATAACTGATTGTTAAATAATTAAGAGTCACTGAAAAATTGTGAAACGGAAACCGTCATCATTCGACACACAAAGTATATTATTCGCGAACCAGGATCACTGTCATCACTATAAAACACACTGGGAATATCACGGGGACGGCACGACCATAAAGATCAAGGGGGCCGAAAGTGAAGCAGCACGAAAAACAAACTATTTTGACTATTTAACAAAACGACGCGGACACAGACATAGACCCGGTGTCCATACCGGCTGACCGACGCGCCAGCAACCGCGAATCAAGCCCAGCAGACCGCACGTCAGCAGCCAAGGCGGGAAAAAGATCAAGACGGCTGAGCTCGATACTGCCTAGTTCAGATATCCACCGCTCAGCGCAGAAGTCGGAATCCGAACACCACGGGTAAAGAAGAGCGTGGAACCATCAGAGTGACTGAACGTTACAAAGAAATTGTACGGCGAACGGCGCCAAAAAGCCGAACACTACTGAATTCTATGATAATTATTGAATAAATCCTACTTATACCTCCTATAGAAGTCTACAATTAATTATCTTAGTGTTCGAGCCCGAATTCTTCCCCTCAGAAGAATAAAATTTAATGCTAACGGAGAAATACCGTTACAATACGTGGATACATATATACTACTGTGTTAAAAAAGTAAGGTGAATTTTTAATTTAAACTTCCCGCGTTAACCGAATCGGACGAATGAATTTTTTTTCAAGTTGGTAGGACTGTTAGTGACATCTGTGACAAATTACATGTCAATATCATCATTAGTTTTTAGTTTACGCTTGGTTTTGTGGATAAAGAAAAGTGAATTTGGCGATTTTTACGATATCGAATTTTGTTGAGCAAAGAAGTGCTATTAAATTTTGCTTGCGGAATGAAATTTCCGCCGCTGAAACGTATCGAATGTTACAAAAGGCCTTCGGTGACGAGACTACGTCACAGAAAAATGTTTACAAGTGGTACAAAGACTTCAAAGAAGGCAGAGAACGTGTTGATGATTTGGAACGCTCTGGACGACCATCGAAGTCAATTGATGAGCAACACATCAAGAAAATCAAAGAATTGGTGCTAGAAAATCGTCGATCAACAATTCGAGACCTTGCCCACATGCTTACAATATCAATTGGATCAGTGCAAGCAATTTTAAAGGATCAATTGTGCCTCAGAAGAGTCAAATCGCGTTTGGTGCCAAAATTTCTCAATTTTTTCGAAAAAGAGCGTCGCGTTTAAGCATGTGAATCAATGATTTCTGACTATCAGGACGTCTACAAACAAATTATTACGGGCGATGAGACTTGGATTTATGCCTATGATCCGGAAACAACCGATCAATCGAGCGAATATCGTGCCAAAGGTGAACCGAGACCGAAAAATCCATGCCAAAGTTGCTCAAAAATCAAGGTCATATTGACAGTTTTCTTCGATTATCGTGGTGTGGTGCATTACGAATTCCTTCCCACTGGCCAAACTGTCAACAAGGAATATTATTTAAGTGTTATGCGTCGTTTGCGTAAAGCTATTCGCAAGAAAAGGCCAGAATTATGGAAAGACAACACTTGGATTTTGCACCACGATAATGCACCGTCGCACACAGCACTGGTTCTTCGTGAGTTTTTCGCCAAAAACTCCACTCATGTCGCTCCACAACCACCGTATTCACCTGATTTAGCACCGTGTGACTTCTGGCTGTTCCCAAAGCTCAAGAGACCACTCCGGTGAAATCGTTTTGAGTCGATTGAAGAGATCAAACGTGAATCGCTACGCGCATTGAAGGCTATACCTGAGGACGATTTTTTAGCATGCTTCAAAGATTGGAAAAAACGTTGGCATAAGTGTATTGTAGCCAGGGGGGATTATTTTGAGGGGGACGAAATCGATTTAGAAGAATAAATAAAAAATTTTAATTTTAAAACAAAATTCCCCTTACTTTTTGAACACAGTAGTATATATGTATATGATGGTATTTTTACTATAGATTCCAATATTATACGGGAGATTTATCAATATAATCTCAGAAGGAAAAAGAAATTAATCCTGATATATTGATCTTTCTTCTATTACCCGGTTACAACTGGGAAGATCATTAATTCAAAGTGGGTTGTACTCGTTTCGAGTGACAGCCCTGAATAGTTTCCATATGGAAGTATAATTGTTCTCTTTGCTACTAATAATTTACATAAAGTATTCGTGTGAACATTTTAATGGTCATAAATCTTTCATTTAAATCAATACTTCCTCCACTTTTGTTAATTGTTTGGCTCAAATAATAATTGATTATGATGTCATCAGAGATTTCACAGTTTTTCGGCAGTACTTCCTTAAGTTTTAGTTTACGGAGTACTGGAAAAAGAGTACAGAGTACAGAGATTGACAATGTGCGGACTTATTGTTAGTAAAACGCTGTCAAACGAATTAATATCCTTTTTCACCTTTAAACCTCGGACTTAGAAGAAATCCAAATTATAATTGTTACGTCCTGAGTACTATTATGGATGGACGCAACGATATGACAAAGAATAATTTATTTTTGCCTCCGTTTTAAAACAGAATGGTTCGGGACCGGATCGTGGTCGATCTGCGAAAAAACATGAATATTACAGACTAATATCCCTTGATTTATCTTACAACTCGATTGTGATGGAAGTGTTTAATCGATTACGACCACCTGGCCGTCTTCGGGTTCGGACTCGGTGGTTTCGGATCCGTTGTTTTTTGGACGTTGAGCTGATGTTGGTGGCTGCCCTGGCATATATGAGCCTGCAGAAGTGTCTTCCCGTTCGTTGTCAGGGCGGACTGTGTGCCGCTGCACATGCATGAGTTGAATAGTGGCGACCGCTACCCGTTTAAGCTCCCTCTCCCCTTTATTCTCTGACCGATCCCGGGGTTCGATGGTAACGTTTTTTATACCTTGGTTTGGGTTTTGATGCACACGTAGCGTTTGCTAGAGCCAACCCCAATAACTGTTTTTCCGGTGACGTTATCCTGCCCTTTTATCGGTTTTTCCCATCTAATTTTTAGATATTCGATTTAATGGTCAAGAGGGTCGTGGTCCACCTTCGTTGTGGCCATATGAACCCCTTGGAAGAAGAAAGTACTAGCGTATAGGACCCTAAGGTATGACGCAGGTCCGTGAAATAAAAGGAGTCGAAAGGAGTGTGCAACTTCCGTTGACGCCACCCTTTCTAGTGAAAGATCCCCCAGTGCGAGTTTCCAAGCGCCATCAGGGTGTAGAGTGTGTAGACTCGCAATTAATGTCGCGGGACCCAACAGCACGTAATCTGAAGGGACAGCGAGGGCTGCGCTCCAGATCTCATACTAAAAAAGGAAATGACCAAAGGCTATGGGCGGCCCTACGATCAAGTGTCGTCTAAGTGGCTGGCCTACGAGAGAGAAATCGCGGCGAGATTACGATAGAAAACAATTAAAGAGTGGAATGAGGAATGTTGGAATTTTGGTGGGTCGGCACGTGGGACTGCTTACGTTAACTAAAGATTTGAAGTGGCTACTCGCCAGCGGATAACGCTGGAATGTGGCGAGTAACATTATCCCGTTTAGGGTGCGAGAGACGCTGTGCGTTGTTACGCCAAGTACAAATGTTATATCGAATAGCTATACGCTACTTTGTCGTGGGATTGAACAACGTCACACAGGTGATTAGCGAGCGATACTTCGCTCAGCGTTTCTCGCATATAGCCTAGTGCGCGAGGCATTATGTGTGTAAGTAAGTCTATGTACGTTGGTAGGGATGTTCGCCGTGCATATGGGCCGTCTTAAGCGAGGGCCGTGTTGTGGGTGGCGATCTCTGAAAGTTTTGTACAGAATGTTGCAATTTTAAAAGAATGCAACGCCCCCACATGTCGATTAAGCGTTGGCACGGTAATAATATATGTATGCATCTAATAAGATAAATATATGCACAGGGTGCGTCCATCTTTTATGTTGGTATGTAAACATTGAATAACCTTAAAAAAAAAAAACCGATTTCCATATATGAGATATTTTTATTTAATTTGGTCCTTTACAATTTGTTTGAACTAGTATTTGAATACAACATTAATCAAGTGGCCGCCTTTAATGGCCAAAGCAAAATGTGCCCTTTTTGCTGCGTTTTCCATCACTTTTTCGAGTATCTCGGGCGGTATAGCAACGATTTCAGCACGAATGTTTGCCTTGAGCTCGTCAATGGTCGGAGGCTTCTTGGCGTATGCTTTGCTTTTCAAATAACTCCAGGAAAAGAAGTCCGGTGGGGTCAAA
Organism: Cylloceria caligata; assembly: GCA_963942595.1. Classification (NCBI taxonomy): domain Eukaryota; kingdom Metazoa; phylum Arthropoda; class Insecta; order Hymenoptera; family Ichneumonidae; genus Cylloceria; species Cylloceria caligata. The sequence continues at coordinate 41,694,879 of OZ012710.1, forward strand.
TCTGGAGATCTGGGTTGGCAGTCAATGTCGCCATTTTTTGACATCACACGTCTAGGGAATTTTTGTTGTAGAAACTGCGCTGTGGAATTGCGTACCGTCTTGTTGAAACCAGTAACCGTCCAGACCTTATTCACACATTTGTGGGCAGACATAATGAGCCAACATCCACCGATATCGATTCCCATCGACTGTTTCGCCTTCTCTGAAGAAAAATGGCCCAATGATAGTTTTGGCATAAACGCCGGCCCAAACAGTCACTTTTTGGTCATGCAATGGTGTTTCATGGATCTCGTGTGGATTCTCCGTTCCCCAAATGCGGCAATTACGCTTGTCAACGGTAGCAGAGAGTGTGAAATGAGCCTCGTCGGTCATCAAAATTTGCTTCCAAAAATCAGGTTCAGTGTCAACCATTCGGGTGACTGTTTGGCCGTATTCCAAGCGACGTGGACGGTCTGTCGGCAATATTCTTTGAGTCAATTGCACTTTATACGGAAACAAATGAAAACCATCCTTCAAAATGCGTCGCAAAGTGGTTCCACTGATGCCAAAATGCTGAGCGCGGTGACGATACGACACATGTGGGTTCTCGGCAACACTCTCTCTTACCGCTTCAACCAGTTCATTGGAACGTCTTGGGCGTTGATGAACGGCACGTGGACGATCTCCCACTGTCCCGTGCTCAACAAAATTCCACACCAAACGACGAATAGGGTTGTGAGACGGTGCTTGTTGGCCACGATATTTCCGACGATATGCACCTTGAGTTAACATGACTTGTCGACTATTTTTAATGTACAGCGTCACTATTTCGGCGCGTTGTTTCGGTGTGAAGCGATTCATGGTTAAACTTGTACTGAATTGACGTTTCAAAATCATGTCTACTCAAGTCAATCAGTTGATAAATGTCAAAGTTATTCAATGTTTACATACCGACATAAAACATGGCGCACCCTGTATATATATGTATGGGTATACGTTTTAAAAGATATGTACTGTAACGGTATTAATCGTTAACATTACCCTGAAAGGGTTTTGTTCGGACTCGAGTAGGGAGGAAAGTAATTTTATTAAATAAAAGGAATAAATATAAAATCTGATTTACGATTTTGATCCCGGATTCCTGGTATTTTGGCTACCACGCGCCTTACAATCAGTTTTTCCCGGGCTCTTGATGCCTTTATAAACATGTCCGCCCGAGAATAATCTGATTTACCTTATAATAAAAAGAAAAACGTTCAATAATATAATAAGAGTATAAGGTCGACCAATAATGTGATTTATGATGAAAAGATAACTGTTGATAATTTATAAAGGAAATATAAACGTCGGTCAATAAACTCTTTACCCGCCGCGTTCACTAGGTAAAATACTTTAGTACGCGTACCGTCGGTAAGTGGCCGACCGCTACTCGTAGTATCTGGACTAGCCTCGGATTTCTACTGAGTTGGTCGATACTCGCTTCTGACGTCACAGGCCCGTTGGTGGGAGTGGAGCTCTCACCTGGTGCTCTGTGAAGGCCGACTCGCTCGTCCACCTGACCGCCGCTGCGATCCGGCGTCAGTTGGATGCACTTTGGGTGCATGCGCCGCTATATCAGGGCCGTACCCTGTTATATTTTCCCTAAGATATTCTGTTTTATAAGTAAATTATATCCCTATCTTATTCCCTACGCTATCTTGATTTATGGTTATTCAATGTCGTGATATTTTATGTCCGGTATTCCAATACGTGGAGACTATTAATTTTGTTCTCGAGAGCATAGCCTGTTGTATCGTGCTATCCTTGGCTACCAGAGGGAGAGAGACTGGGTTGTTGATGTTTGGATGGCTCTGCGGTGCGTTGGACTCGGGCGTAGCACCGGTGCAGCTGCTTCCAGTCTAGTGTGTATCTGGTACCACAGTTCGGCTGTCCGTGTATTAGTGCGGCTGCAGCTAGCGAGGGCTCGTTTGCTCTTCCTTCTTGGTAGCTGGATTTCTGCGTTGGCGGGACCTGCCAACAAAACTGTTCCCCGAATGCCGAATTTCTGGTCTTTTTATACCAGTATCCCCTCTGTCGGGCCCATGCTTCTGGTATTACTATAGGTGGTGGCGGTCCTGTAGCCCACTGGTAGCCTTGGTATTTCTTTTAAAATTCGTCGTCGGTCTTTTAATGTTTCGTTATTCGTACTTTTTGAAAAGAATAACGGGACTTAGTCTCCGACGTGCCGGCCTACTGGTGTGAGTGACGCGCGGTAGCGGCGTCACCGGTGACTTGGTGTGTGCACCGCACGTTATTCGATAGCCAGTACGTTACAGTACATACTATAATCACTATATATATACAATAAGAAATTTTTTAATTTTACGCATGACGATAAGGGACCCAGGACGTCACATAATAATTCCATTTTTTACATTTCAAACTTCGGACCTAGAAGAAATCCCATTTGATTTCATTTTCTACTTTTTAAAGTTCAGACTTAGAAGAAACCTGAATTAAACTCCTTTTTCACGTTTTAATATTCCGACTTCAAAGAATCCCGATTTAACCACGTTTTACGGTTTTTATTACAAGTAAGTTAAGTTAACTCCAACTTTGCAAGCATTTAGTACGTTTTTATTTTTTACAATTTTTGTCCTAAATATTTCTACATTATACCTTTGTAAACCAAAAGGTACTTACTATTTTTCACGCAAGCGAAATCGAGAATATCGAACGTAAAACGCACAACTGGGATTTTGCGTAGTTTTTATTTCAAATAAATAATTATTAATACACACCAACGTACATGCACAATCTTGAGTTTATCCGACTCCGCCTGTGTTCGACAAATCAACTTCATTCAACCGCAACAACCACCGAATAAAGAACCATAAGTACAATTTTCATTTATAAATGATGTGACATTTTCAAGTAAAATCTTTCTCTATGCCAAATTGTTATTCAAGTCCGCATAATTATTCGTCAAGTGATAGTCACCAACACAGATCAAAACGCACTCTAGCCCTATCCCGAGTGATTTTCCGCAAGGTTAGACTCAAAACCGGATTTGTGTCTTTGGTATTTTCTCGTCAGGGGTGGTAAAGGGAGGATTTATTCTCCTGGACCAGAATATGGAAAGCATATGCCGAAACGTGCATCTATGTTAAATTCGTGGGTTTGGTAAAATGAGCCGCGATTTTGACGTAACATGACCATCTGATCGTATCTCTCGGTATTGTCGTGCGTTATTGTCAGGCCGTGTCTGACTACCTCGTCACGCATAGCGGTTTCGTCGTGCCTCTATGTTGGATCGTGTCTCACTGTTTGGTCGTGTCTGTATCCCTCTCTCTCTCTCTCTCTCTCTCTCTCTCTCTCTCTCTCTCTCTCTCTCTCTGGCCGTGTCTGACTGATTAGTCACGTCGGACTGTTTTATCGTATCTCTCTGTCCGATCATGTCTATCATGTCTAACTGTCTTGTCGTTTCATTGTCTGGTCATGTGTTTCGGTCGTATCGTATGTGGCCATGGATCAGCCCCGACGTCACCATCGTGATCGTTTGCAAGATTGACGATACTAACGCCTTATGCTTCGTACTACGAGGTCAACGAAGAGGTGACGTGGCGTATCGGTTTCGCCCCGAAAGGTTTATCCAGGCACACTGCGGGGAGGTTCGCCAAACAGACTTTGCGCCCAGCGCACATGACAGTACGCCACATAATTCGCGATGAGGGCCTGCGACCTTAATGTGTGGAATAATTTCAAGCACTGTGCCCTGGGGATAATCAAGTTCGCCAACATTTCTGCCGCTGGATACTTCGAAAATTTAGAAGAGATCCTCGATTTCTTGAGTGCGTCTTGTTCATCGATGAGGCGAGCTGCTGGAGCACCGACATTGTGAATAGGCAAACATACGTATCTGGGCTAACAGTAAACATAATGCGATGATGCAACGAGTCCACCAGGATCGATTCGCCGTCAATGTTTGAGCAGGTATCGTTGGTGACATCGTTCAGCCGGTCTATCTGCTGTTGAAACTGAATATTCGAAATTCGACAAATGTGGACAGGCCATAGGCCTGCGCCTATATACCTATATATCTGGCAGAGCGATCAGAATGCCAGTGGATCCGAGACGCCGGATATATGAAGGAATGGCCCAGTTGATACTAAACCGACAACTCCTAGGCAGAGGTCAGAACAATTTAGAGGAAAGGCTGCGAGCGTATCTGCGTAATGGAGGTCGGCATATGAAAGCTGGAGAACAAGCCCGTATGCTACGAGCCATTAGCATAAACAGATTGACTCTCTGATCGCTCGCGCGTCCCCGGGTTTCTCGAAGGTATAGACAACAGTGGACTCAAAAGCTGTTATCATCACCATTTACCATGTGCCTATCCGTCCACCTCCTCGAGGTGAAAGTCGGACAATAGCAAGTTTCCCGTTTCTTGGAATAATATAATTTACCGGCGAAGACATGGAAGACATTTTTCATGTATTTAACTCGCTATTATTGAGTTTCACCTACCCACGATCACGATAAATTAATTTTTCCGAATTTTTAATATTTCATGACTTTTTTTTTAGTGATGGACTCATTTGCGACCCATGGTCCTTGTCTGACTTTTGTTTCCCTTAATTAGTAGATTTTTTTGAGCCAGTAAAAAAAGTTGACCTTGCATTTCGGTGTCAAAATCAATTTTGCGGGTCCATGTTGAGGGGTGATCTTCGCCAAACGTGACCCGGAGAATCTCCTCGCGAAGCGGTGACACATAATTTTTATATACCCTGTACTATTAACTTTCAATTACTAATAAAAAAGGAAGGTCTAAGATACATTAGTAGATTTTTTTTTAGATTTTTTAATAAAGCTTAAGGAGGTGGTCGTACCGATTTCGGTGAATAACGTATTTATATTGTGACAATATAAATCATCCGCATTGTCCCTCGCTGGATGGTTCGGAGGCCACCACTTACCTGCAACAAAAAGAAAGCAGGTATTGTGTTATAAACATTCTTTTACTCATTTATCACACATCATACTAGAGTAAACGACCTTACCCTACCAATACCCTTCCAAGCGTCCCATCCTGGTGAGCATGCGAAGCCGCAATATGAAGAGGACTCCCTAGGAACACATGGGCCGCACCTCTCCAAACACCCCATCCCCTGCGGGGCAACGAAACCGAGATTTAAAAAAGAAAACCAGCACCTGAACACTTACCCTGGAGTCCGTCGACACTATCGGCCCCTGGCCACCACATTCTTTGGCCAAACCTGACACCAACGGGTATGAGGTCTCGTCCGTTAAGTGGCCCGGCTGTCAGACGCACTGGGTGCGGCCATATTTCCGAGCGGCACGCCACCATGCTCACAGCACCATAGCATAACGAACTGAGTCGACGCCTACCCCGCTACATCCCGCACACCCGCAGTCACCAAACTCACACTGCTACCCCGCTACATTGCGCACTCCCGCCGTCACCAAACTCACACCGCTACCCCGCTACATCGCGCAATCCCGCCGTCACCAAACCCGCACTGTTACCCAATTTCTAGTTAAGCTCCTACTTCTTCTATTAAGCACTGTCGCTCGGATTTTCTTTTTGTATTATTACTATTCACGCCATACTTTCACCTCATTTTTTAACGTTGGTAGTAAACTATGTTTTTGAGATTATACGAGTACAATAGTTAGCGCTTGTATTGAATATTATATTTTTGCCTGTATTCTTGCATTATATTTATTTATTTAATTCATATTCATAATTTATTTTTTACTTTGTTTATTTGCTTCATTATATTAATTTCCGTTATTTTATACATTGACATAATTTTTAAAATTTTATTTGTTTTATCTATTTTATTTATAAAATTTATACAAGTTATAAAAGTTATAAAATTTCCAATGTTTATTATACCATTAATTTGTTTTGGGTTTGTTTGGATTGTTTTGGGTTTGTATTCGGGTTTGAGTGCGTGGGTGTGTTGCATAAATTCCATTACTAACAAAATATCATATAACCTCTATGTAAAAACGTTTTATTTATTTTATTTATGTTATCTTTGTGTACTTGGTTACTACATTTTTCAATTCGTTTTTGTATTTTATTTGAATAATTTACTTTGTTCGCTGTAATCTTTGAATTTATTTCGTTCATGTATTAGGTGCGCAACTAAGTTCCCGCTGTTTTTCAAGAGATGGCTCCAGTAGTAAGTGCTGGTAGTATATACTTTTGGTTGTGTGAAAATGTCTGATTTTGTGCCAAATAATCGTCATTTGCGGGAAGTGTTGCTCTTCTTCTTTCATTCGCAGAAAACGACGGCTGAAGCGCATCGAAAACTCCAAAAAGTTTACGAAGATGCTGCTCCAAGTGAAACAACATGCCGTGATTGGTTCCGTCGCTTCAAAGACGGTGATTTTGATGTTGACGACCGTTCGCGTGAAGGTGTTGCCACCAGCAGCAACCTTGGCATTCCACCGACTGCCACGCCACTACCTATGAATTGACTACCTAGTTTATACCCCATTTTTCTAGTGACCTCTCTGGTCACTAGTTTTTTACTTGTCGATTCATTGTAAGCTACGGCTCTCCGTTTTAGGGCTCTTGGTTGGTTCGTGGAACCTAGCCTATATATAACCTTTTTCAACCACGTTTACTTTTGTATAAATGCTAATATCAGTTCGCTTGTAAATAAATAAATATACGTTTCATCAAATCCACTAAATGCTTGAACATTTATTGGTATAGCTAAGAGAGCTATAAAGGAAGGCCAAAATCCTTCGAAGGCGCTGATTTGGAGGCATTGCTCGATGAGGATCCGTGCCAAACGCAAAAAGAGCTTGCTTCAGCATTAGGAGTTACCCGCCAAGCCATTTCCAAGCGATTGCATGCGTTGGGAATGATTAAAAAATAAGGTACTTGGGTTCCTTATGATTTGAAGCCAAGAGACGTTGAGTGTCGTTTTTTCGCCTCTGAACAACTGCTCCAGCGGCAAAAAAGAAGGGTTTTCTACATCGCATCGTTACGGGTGATGAAAAATGGATTCGTGACAGCAACACAAAGAGAACAATATCATGGGGACTGCCCGGTCATGCTTCTACGTCGTCGGCTCGGCCGAATATTAACGCTGCGAAGATTTTGCTATGTATTTGGTGGGACCAGGGCAGTGTTATTTATTATGAGCTGTTGAAACCGAACGAAACCATCACTGGGGAACGGTATCGAACTCAATTGATGCGATTGAGCCGAGCACTGCGCGAAAAGCGGCGACAATACGAGCAGAGGTCCGAAAAAGTGATTCTACAGCATGACAACGCTCGGCCTCACGTTGCCAAACCTGTTAAAACCTACTGTTGGATAATCAGCTGGCGCACGGCGATCGATATTCGTCGTGCGCCTACCTGTTGCGGTGCTCTGGCACACTGCGTTCGGTTGAGCCGAAGATAGCCGAGGCAGGGCTTCGCGAAGCCGAGGCTGTGCCTCGTTGGCATGCCGCGTCGAGCGAGAGGATGTCTCTCTCGTTTGACTTCGGTTTCGCTCATCGGCTATCTCGCTCAACTGACTTCAGCGCCCAACGACGCTTTCATACTCGCAGCCATGTTGAAAATTTAGACATTTTTTGGCAACGCATCAGTGGAACAGCACGCTCATCAGGACTCTTGGACTGTTTTCTCTGTCGCTATTTACCGGATTCACTCAGTTTTCTCGCTCACTAGGACTTAGAACTCAAGGTAAGAGTGCACTGATATAATGCAGGGCCATTCACTGTTAGTGAGGAGGAAAATATCGGTACTTTATCATTCTTGTCTCACTCTGTGGCGTGCGCTGCAGCACATGCACGTTCTCCTCACTGTATTTTGCCGGTGTACTTAATATAATTATGTATGTGCTTATTTTCACTGTAGTTTCCCCCAGTAAACCTGCTGGGAGACTGCTGTGAATATTCTCTGCTCAATGGTGCATCCTCAGTATATGTTGTTTTGTGCTACGCAGTACTGCCTGCGTAGCTTGTCTCACATACATTCAGAGCACTCAAGCAATTTAATTGCTAGCTCTCATCTATTCACTCTAACCTCTCTTCAACAAACTGCTGAGAGCTTGCAGTGAATAATTTATAAAATCTTACGCACTTATTTTTCTCTAGCGTGGCGTGCTACGCAGCACTGACTGCTGCACGCGCACCGCTCTTAGTGCTCACAGCACACAATTAATATAATTGTGTGCTGGTTCTCTGCTCATACCATAGAATCAATTCATTTGTTTATATGCAGTCTAAATTTGTTAGTTTGTTGGTGTTTTAATTTTATATCAGGGGTACAAATTGAAAATGCGGGTTTTATAACAGATGGCGTTACTAACGCTATACGCATCAGGCAGTACTGTGACTATGTTCATGTCAAAGCTACGTCTTATAGCTTTAATTTTCAGTATGTGTCAATTTGTCGCAGTGTCAAATTCATAGTTTTTTTGAGCTCTCAATATGTCGAGTTTCGTGCCAACAAAACAGCATTTGCGGGAAGTTTTAATTTACTTCTTTAATTTGAAGAAAAGTGCTGCTGAAGCACATCGATTGGTCTCCGAGGCTTATCCGAGTCATGTTCCATCGGTTTCAACGTGCGAGAGATGGTTTGTGCGGTTTAGAAGTGGTGATTTTGACGTTGAGGACAAAGAGCGGCCGGGCCAAGTGAAAAAGTTTGAGAATGCTGAATTGGAGGCAATACTCAATGAAGACTCGTGTCAAACTCAACAAGAGCTCGCAGATTCATTGGGAGTGACACAACAAGCCATTTCCCATCGTATAAAAGCCCTCGGAATGATCCAAAAGCAAGGACATTGGGTGCCGTATGAGCTGAAGCCGAGAGACGTCGAGCGCCGTTTTTTTGCATGCGAACTGCTGCTCGACCGGCAAAAACGGAAGGGTTTTTTGCATCGCATTGTCACTGGTGATGAAAAGTGGATCCATTACGATAACCCGAAGCGCAAAAAATCATATGGTTACCCCGGCCATGCATCATCATCGACGGCCAAACCAAATATTCACGGCGCCAAGCTCATGCTCTGTATTTGGTGGGACCAGCTGGGTGTGGTGTATTATGAGCTATTGAAATCGAACGAAACCATCACAGGAGCACTATACCGAACTCAATTGATGCGTTTGAGCCGCGCACTCAAAGAAAAACGGCCACAATACGAGCAAAGACACGACAAAGTAATTTTGCAACATGACAACGCTCGGCCACATGTTGCAGCGCCGGTCAAAACATACCTACAAACGCTGAAATGGGAAGTCTTACCCCACCCGCCGTATAGCCCAGATATTGCTCCTTCCGATTACCACCTTTTCCGATCGATGACACATGGCCTAGCTGACCAGCGCTTCCATTCTTACGAAGAAGCCCAAAAATGGGTCGATGACTGGATAGCAGCCAAGCCGGCCGAATTTTTTCGCGACGGTATCCGTAAATTGCCAGAAAGATGGGAAAAAGTTGTGGCTAGCGATGGACAATACTTTGAATAATTCATTTGTTACCATTTTTTCAGAATAAACGTTCAAAAATAGAAAAAAATCCCGCATTTTCAATTTGTACTCCTGATATCAATTTTGTATTTTTCTAAATTCAACCTATTTTTGTATTGGTTTTCACTTTTATCGTTTTTTTACAAATTATATTTCAATTGTATTTTGTATACCACCTGTCGGAAGGTAGAATAAAACCACTTTCGCAACATAACAACGACATGTCTGGTTTATTTATCACCTTGTTTAGAGTGAGGTTTCATGTGTTCTCAATATATTCGCAGATCGGTCAATTCCATCAGACGGATTCTCAACATTTTGGTCCTTCGAGCAGGATCCTCTCGACTCTAACAAGGTAGAACCAGGGTTCTCTACCTTCCGCTCTCATCACATCATCTTCTTCGGCTCATCTTGGGATAGGACTCTGCATAGCCCGTCGCAGGATCCTCATCAGCTCGTCGTCCTCGCCAAGCGGACCAACAAGTGGGTAAAGTACATCTCTGCGGAGAATCTTCGTTGCTGTCTTGCTTGCCCTACTTAGTTCGTGTGCAACAGGACCAAACAATGTCTGAGGGCACTCCGACAAACTCTGGGGTTGCGCCTGGAGTTCTCGAAGAGAAAAATACATTGGTGGTTCTTGGGGCCAGCGTCATTCCGAGGAAGACCCGATCACCATCTCGACTGACAACTGTTATGCCGGTACCGAGTAATTGGATTATTCGGTAGTCGGTATAATATTAAAAGTTATTATTTTTTGGGATCGTTTGCCGATAAGGAGATGGATCTCGAGTAAAAGATGGAAACGCGAATTTATATAAAAGGAAGTATTTATTATAAGCCACGGTAACTTTCCGTTGCCTATTTATATATCAAAGTAAGAAGTACAATAATGCGTTGTTTCGAGTATTAAACGAGGAACCAACCGTTCTCTTTTCAATCTAATTTAATACTGTCTTTTCGTAAAGCAGTTGCTAACTGTCTTTACGAAAATCCCTTAGTTTGCGTTTTTAGTGTTAGCCTATCGTCGAACGCCAAGCGAGTCGCCTCATGCTGCGTCGGCGTTCCTGGTGTCGATCGTACGATCGGGCATTGGACTTCGTTTCCTGTCTTGAACGAATTCCAATGTTACTTTGCTATGGAATATTCCCGAATATACTAAATACGGAGTGGAATATTCCGCGGCACAACATCCCTCCCCCCTTAAAAGGAAAAATTTTTTCTTTAAAAAATTTTTTCTTCGATTGGTTTCTCGTTTGAAGTTATATAACAATACAATAACATTTTTCATTTTTTTATTTGTAACGATGAAGTTTTTCCTTTTGCTTCTTATCGTTTTTCGTGCCGAGCGAGTCGTTCTCGGTTGGGGGGACGGGTGCATAACCTGGCCAGCTCGGATCGCGGTTGCTCTTCTGGCTGTTGTCGTCCGATCGGCTCGAGGTTGATGTTTACCTCGGCTGTTGCCGGGGTCGTTGCCTCGCTTGTCCTTGTTGGTGTTCGGTTTCGTTGATACCTATAACATTTAAACAGAACATAGCCAACCAAGGCTATTGGTGCTACTGCACCCAGTGAGTAGAAACTCATATTGTGGATGTGTTGCATCCCGTCTCCGGCAGTATTGAGGTTGTCCAAGATTTGGTCGGCTCGAGCTCCGAGCTTTTGAAGCTCTTCCGGGTCTCGCAGCACGCTCTGTAATGGACTTGTCCTCTCGGTCTGCTTAGGGGGTGCCTGACCTTCAATTTCCGTTAATTTTAAATTGAACGATGGAAGGTAGTTTTCCCTGATGACCTGCGACGTTCGCCCGATGGTTCTGATACTGAAATCTCGGGCGGTTACTATACATATGCCTACTAAAGCCAGTATGCCTGAATTTTTCTAAATTACCATGACTAATTACCATTTCTAATATGTATGACATGTTTTCCTCCGTGCTTTTTCAATTAAACAAGTTTTCATTTTACCTTGTTTCTCTTATTGGAGTTCCTCACCTTTCGCTTTGTGGAGCTCCCTACCCGCCTTTATTTAGCTTTTATTTCATTTTAATGCTCTATAAAGAGCTTCAGGCGGTTTGCATGCACTGCCTGAGTTTTTCGTCCCTTTCGGATGACGTAATTGACGGGGGGCCTCTTTTCTACTATTTCGTGAGGTCCCGTCCACTTCGGAGTCAACTTGGCTGACCGCCCCCTGCGCACCGTCTCGTCGCGTAGGAGTACGCGTTCGCCGACGCGGTACTGTGCGCCTTGGTCGTATGTAGTCTTCGACCGTCTTTTCGCACCTTCCAGGTTCTCTCGTGCTACAGTCCATGCGGCGCGTAATCGTTCGCGTAACTCTTGGACGTAGTCGTCGTACGCATAGGTGCGGCGGGGCTCCTGCTTCACGGCAGTCGGTAACTCTGCTTCGCGTCCGTATACCAATACATGGGGTGACAATCCGGTCCCCGTATGTGGAGTGGTGTTGTACATGAACATTGCGTACGGCAGCCACTCGTCCCAATTACCTTGATCCTCATTTATGAAATTTTTCAGGTATTCTGCAAGGGTACGATGCGATCTTTCTAGAGCGCCATTTGATTCCGGATGGTAGGCCGTCGTTTGTATCTTTTTGATTCGGAGCAGTCGACATATTTCTTTGAAGGTCGAGCTGAGGAAGTTCGTGCCTTGGTCTGATAATATTATTTCCGGTGTCCCGTGCCGGCAAATTAATTCTTCTACGAACGCCTTTACTACTGTCGAAGCCTCTTGGTTCGGCAGTGGAATCGCTGCGCTGTACTTGGTCAATGCGTCTTGGATCGTAAGTATGTATTTTTTTCCGTTGACGCTCTCTGGTAGCGGTCCTACGATGTCGACCGCAACCTTTTCAAACGACCTCGAGGGGGTGTCGGTTACTACTATCGGTACTCGTTCTCTTTTCCTGATTTTATTCTTTTGACAGGATTCGCAAGACGATATATAATTCTCTAGATCTCTTCTCAGGCCGGGCCAGTTGTATTTGGTCCGAATTCGATGTAACGTGCGCCGTATACCTTGATGCCCTCCTATAGGGGTGTCGTGGTATTCTCTAATTATTTTCTGGCGGTCATCGGCAGAAGGAGTGGCTACGCCACTGCGGCAGTCGCTATACTCTTTTATCGCGCTGTCTTCGTCCGCGCTGCAGGAAGTTCGTGGGTTACGGGCCCCGCCGTGCCTCGCTTCCTCAGCAGGCCTTTGCGGTGCTCTGTCCGCAATTTCTTCACTCGGTGTGCCCACCGGTGGCTCCGCCGTTGGGTCGCTCTCTGTCTCGAGCGGCCTTGCAACGTTTGCCTTTCGCGGCCTTCCGCGCTTCGCGGGTCTGCCATGCTGTGCTGGGCCCGCTCCATCCTTGTTAGCGGTGCTCGCAGTCTTACCAGTGGCTTGCGTATGTAGCTTGCGTGGTCCGCCCCTTCCCCGACCGCACGGCTTTTCGGCGGGGCTGTGGGGTTCAGTAGAGCGTTCTGCAGGCACGCTGCGAATCTCTCTATCCTCTTCTGGCGCATGGGCCAGGGCGGCCTCTCTCTCTGCCGCGTTGCTAGGCTGGCCCGGGGTATTCTCGGCTCTCCGCTTTGTGCGGCTGTCCGTACCCGGGCGCTTGCTGTCCTTTTCTTTCTCGTGGGCGAGCTTGGTCCCTCGCTCCGACGAGCCACCACGGCTGTAAGGGGTATCTTCGGCCCTCCGCTTTGTGCGGTCATTCGTTGTGCCGAGTTACCCCGTCGTGCCGTCCTCTTTCGACACACGGACTTCGTTCTTCGCTCTCGCTTGGGCCCTCGTATATGGCATATTCGACTTAGCGCATCTCCATTCGTATTGCGCTTTCCTGCCTTGTACTCTACGTTAAACTCATGTTCCGCCAATTTAATTTTCCAACGCATCAATCTCGAACCTGGGTCCTTTACTCCGAACAGCCAGGTGAGCGGTTGGTGGTCCGTCACTACTGTGAAACGGGTACCTTAAATATATGGCCGGAATTGAGCTAGGGCCCATACTATCGCGAGTAGCTCTTACTCCGTGTGTTACTATGTCGACGAGTTATACTGGTTGCCTTGGGTATCCTCGCCTCTCCGCTTTGTGCGGCTGTTCGTATACCCGATTGCGCTATCATTCTCTTTTTTGTGGAACTTTCTGTCCTGTCCCACTTGGGCTCGTGTGGTCGCATATGTGCGACTAAGAGCATCTGCAATAGTATTTCTTTTTCCGGCTTTCTGCATTTTACCGGACCCATGCCCCGATTTTACGGTCTTCCCAGGCAAGGGTTGCGATCCTAGGTCATTCGATCCGACCTTAAAGGGTGCGCGATCTTGCACCTCATGCGTGCGCTGTCGCTTGTTCCCTCGTAGTTGGAATACACCGTTGTATTCGCACACTATTCCTGCGCGAGCTGCTTGCCTTTCACTGCTGGGGGGGCATCAAGTCGGGCTTCCATTGGCGCTGCGCAAACCGTTTGGCCTTCTTCCCCGTGCTCTCTGAGCTAACGCGCAGTGCCTTGACCTGGCGGCTACGTACGGTCTTCGCTATCTCCGACGGCTCGCATGTCACCGTCGGCTGTTGCACTTCTCCGTCGTTTTTATAACCATATAAACTCACTTTATTAGGTTTTGACGGTGTGACACGGAATCTCGCTACTTTTCCTCGGCTGATTCCGCTCCTCATAGGTAGTCCGACAGATTTATTCTCCTTGGCGGCATCCGTGTTAGACCCGTTTCCGTAAAGAGAATTTGTCTTGGTAAGCAGGCCTATGTATTTGCACGTGGCTGCAGTTCTACCGCGTGGTGACGAATTTATCCTCATCGCGCCGTCCCTTAGCGGCATGCAGTGCCCATACAACTTGAGCATCTCGCCATGCAGGATATCCGCTTTATGCTGCTTGATAAAATCCATGCCAAGTAGTCCGTTGACCTTCAACGGCACATCGTTCGGAACGATGTAGAACCAATGCTCTACATTTAGAGCCGGTGTCTCGAGAATAATTTTAGCTATCCCGAGGGGGGTGAATTTTTCTCCTGCAACACCCTGCAGTTCCACGGAGCACCTGCTCACCATGGTTTCGGGCTTGAGGCAGCCTTCCTTGATTATGCTGCACTGCGCTCCGGTGTCCGCTTTAAGGGTGAGTACCCCGGTTGTGGCCAACGGTGCATCGATGTCGAAGTCGCTAGCGGTGGCACTCGACGCCGGCAGCGTCACTTGTAGGAGCCGCAGCGTTGTTTCCTTCTGCTTGCGTGCAGGTCTCTGCTGGACAGTTAGCGTATTTATCCTCATGGTTCCCAGCGGGCTGGCATCGGTCTTCGATCGACTTGCACTTGCATTTACCGTGGACCTTTCATTCTTGCCCCCTGCGTCCCTTGGACGTTGGGGATGCTGTGAAGACTGGGCAGGATCGCTTTTGTTCTGCGACAATCTTTTCCTGCAGTCTTTCCACATGTGGCCCCTTTTTTGGCAATAGTTGCACACGACGTCAACGTTGTGAATGGATGTATTCTCGCTGGGCATCGGTAGGCTTACTCTTCCCGATCTGCGGGTGCAGTCTCGAGCCACGTGCCCTGGTTTCTCGCAGGTGAAACAGTTCTCGTTCTGCTGGGATGGTGCACCTTGGGACCTTCTGGGGTGGCTTATTGCTCCACCAACCCCTCCCTTTGGCTGCACCATGTTGGTGATCTCGATGGCTCCGGTTACCGACTCTGGAGGGTGGCGTAAATACGAGATCTCACCAGAATTTGGACCTGCCCATGCAGTCCATTTTCGAAGTTGGCCTGGGCGCTCTTCCGTGTTATTTTTTCGACGATGCGCATCTCCAACATCGAGGTGGCTTCCTCGCAGAGTTTTTCTATTATATCGACGGTGATACGCTCAGTCCTGGCGGCGTATACCGCGATGTCCTTACCCTGGCCCTGCCGGAGGGAGTTGAACTCTACTTGTAACGCAGGCAACGACTTCCGCTTTCCGTACAGGGCCTCCAGCTCGGTTTTAAGCTGCGCTACCGAGTGGATGACTTTGTGCTTAATCTCTCTGGACGCCCTTCCCTCGAGCTTGCTGCTGAGCACTAGTTCCAACAGGATGTCTTGATCCTGAGGCGCTACACGCTTAAAAACAGTCTCGCATGATCGTAAGAAGGCATCTAGTTCGTCAGCGTTGCTGCCGTCGAAGCGCTTTATATTTTTCAAGGCCAGCCCCAGGTCGAGTGTCCGACTCGGTGTTTCCGACACCCTCCGTTGTTCCCTCTGGAACATGGGATCCGCAGGGGGATAATCCGATTCTTCAAATCGGGTTTGCCTCGACCGCGGACGTGGTATTGGACGTTCTTCCAACCCTGTATTTCCCAGCCTCCGCGATAGTTCGGCGTTTTGCTCTCGTAGGGACCGGATGAGTTCGTACTCGTCCGCACCTACCTCGTTGAGCGTGTCCGCCAAGTTCCGTCTCGCCGACGGTGTTTCGGCCTCCCTGAGTTCGCGATCGAGTTCGCGTTGGCCTCTATCGTGCTCGCGCTGCAGCTTCTCGCACTGGCGTCGCGCTCTTTCCAGTTCGCGTTGGCTTCGGTCGACCGCTTCCAACCGATCGCGTACTCTCGCTGGTACCGACCGGGCTATCGTACCGGTAGCTGCTGGAAAACCTACACGATCTATGGTTCGCATATTTTCTATTTCTCGCTCAACCATGTCTTCGGTGATGCGTTCAGGCGTTTGCTCGCCAGTGGCCATATTAAGCAAGTCGTCGCTAACGTTGCTGTCATGATCCCCGAATGACGCACCCCTACGTGGGTTTACGCCAAACTGGGCCGTCAGTCTGTCCGCCAGGGCCCCTTGTCTGGACAAAGGGATTCGCCCCGACGGCGAGAGCTCGAATAGCGCCCTGCGCGCTTCGTAAACGATGTCTCCTACTGCCGCAGCTAAACCGGCTGTAGGGTCTACTTCTTCGCCGGGCAACGTCGTCTCTAGCGAATTGCCCCTATTTCTTGGTCGGGCTCCTCTAGGATCTGACATGCTTGCAAATTTCTCGGCTAACTCTACTTTAGAATATTCCCAAATATCTATTCTACACTGGCTTCGGCAAAATTATTAATTTTGTTTTTTCAAAATTTCAAAATATATTTGTCCCTGACTGGCTTTGATTTTTATCGGCAATATGTACTAATAACGTAACCGCCACTTACAGTATGATGATCTGGAAGGCGGTCCTTTCCATTGCGATGTCCTCGGGTGCTGTTCCTTCGGTGCTGTAAACCCGTTGTCTCTTAGCTTTCCTCGACGGTTGGTCCAGTTGTCCTCCCTGGTACCGTTGACCCGTATCTCCGTTGGTTCCTGGGTTCGTCCTTGGTGCGTCGCCAATGGTTGCGCGACGGCTTCTTCTCGAGCAGCTGCTTTGCGTACTCGGCTGCACACTTTGTGCGGTTTTCCGCGACTTGACGTGACACCGTCAATCGGGACTTTAAACGGTTGACCGATACGTCACCCCGCACTGACGTTCACTTTGCGTCTTCGCGTTAGATTAGTCGGGTTTTCACGAACTACACTGGTGTCCTTGCACGCGTCGTAGTCGTCACTTCAGAGTATTCTCAACTTTGTCCAAAACACTTTTGTCCTAATAAATCACGAATCACTTAACTTCGGCAGATCCCACCGCTGCCACCAAATGTTATGCCGGTACCGAGTAATTGGATTATTCGGTAGTCGGTATAATATTAAAAGTTATTATTTTTTGGGATCGTTTGCCGATAAGGAGATGGATCTCGAGTAAAAGATGGAAACGCGAATTTATATAAAAGGAAGTATTTATTATAAGCCACGGTAACTTTCCGTTGCCTATTTATATATCAAAGTAAGAAGTACAATAATGCGTTGTTTCGAGTATTAAACGAGGAACCAACCGTTCTCTTTTCAATCTAATTTAATACTGTCTTTTCGTAAAGCAGTTGCTAACTGTCTTTACGAAAATCCCTTAGTTTGCGTTTTTAGTGTTAGCCTATCGTCGAACGCCAAGCGAGTCGCCTCATGCTGCGTCGGCGTTCCTGGTGTCGATCGTACGATCGGGCATTGGACTTCGTTTCCTGTCTTGAACGAATTCCAATGTTACTTTGCTATGGAATATTCCCGAATATACTAAATACGGAGTGGAATATTCCGCGGCACAACACAACCGAGATGGTGCTAAAGGTCCAGTCACAGCGGTGCCGGATTGCTCATTTGCACACGATCGTGGCTCTGCTTAATGAGGACGGAGACTCCCTCTCTATGGCTTCGCTCAACTCAATGGTCGAGCAGGAGATCCACGGTGATTTCCGCAAGGAACACGTGCTGATGGAATCTTCGTGGCCTCCGACCTGCGTAGATCACGAGTATTTCGTAGACGATTTACAGAGCATTGAGGTGTAATTAGCACTCAATTGCAGGATCGCAGCTCGGGAAGCCATGGAGAGGTTGGCTCAAGGGCGTCTTCCTGCACCACCAGCAGCGTCGCCACAGCCTCGCACAAAGCTGCCAGAAATTAAGCTGCCGTCGTTTGGAGGGGATTATTTCGGATAGCCTGCGTTCCGTGACTTGTTCACGTCGCTGGTCATCCTGAATGCTCGGATCACTGACGTCGACCGGCTATTATATCTGTGTGGCTGCGTGTCGGGCTCGGCGGCGCAACTTATCTCAGGGTTCGCAGTCCCGTGCAAATCGTTTAACATGGCGTGGAAGACATTGGTCTCCCGCTACGAGAATAAGCGGCTGCTTGTGCAGGAGCGCCTGGACAAGCTCTGCGCGTTAAGGACCAGCTCAACGGATGCGAAGTCACTCGTAGCCATTCTCGCCTCGTTCTCCGAGGCGTACCGGGTTCTTTCTTCGCTGGCAACGAAGGAAAAACTCTGGGATTGCGTGATGGTGAGGTTGCTGGGTCAACAGCTTGACCAAACCACACGTGAGGCCTGGGAGACGAAGCTGTGACGCTCATCTGGCTTCCCGGCCTTTGCTGAGCTTGAAGAGTTTGCGGAGACCAAGGTCAGAGCCTTGAAGATGGCAAAAACCACTGAAAAACCTGGTACAGGCTCGAGCCGGACGTCTTCGGCGAACCCTCTCCCGGCAAAGGCCGGGACGCATGGCGCCGCGGCGCATCATGCAGGTGGCGCAGCACGTGGCGCTCCGCTATCAACTTCCAACGCGAACGAGTATCCCTGTGATTGCTGTCAGGCTCAGGGGCACTTCATTGTGATGTGTCCTGAGTTCCGGCGGCTCACTGTGGCTGATCGTCGCAAGGTGGCGGAGAAAGCGCGGCTTTGCTATAACTGCCTTGGTCGGCACAACCCATCGGCTTGTCAATCAACCCGGAAGTGCAAGGATTGTTCAGGGCGGCATCACACTATGCTGGATTTGGCAGCACCTCCTGCAACAACTTCCGACGCACAACCAGCACAATCTCAGGCATCGACACACTAGGATGTCGCCGCGGTCATCCTCTCATCAACACATGTCACACGGAAATGCTCAACATTATTGGCAACCGCACTAGCACACATCCACACATCGGTATCAACTTATCAGGCAAGACTTCACATTGATCCTGGGTCGAAATTGATTTTTATTATGTAAGAACTCTTTCGTAAGCTCAACGCAACACGCAAGCACTCATCAATTCCAATCACAGGGGTCGGTGGAAGGCACTCAACGCAGACACATGGCTCAGTTCAACTCACACTGTGTTCCACGTACACCAGGGAGAAAGTCACGGTACTGGCTCACATTCTCAATACGGTTACTACTCATTTGCCATCTTTTGAGTCACCAGTTCGAACATGGCCTCACATAGTGAAGCTGAAGCTGGCAGACCCTGACTTTCTCACACCACGACCAATCGATATCATAGTTGCAGCAGATATTTATGGACAGGTTATTAACCCCTTGCCCTACCACGTAAGATTCAACAGCGTGGTCCCAAAACGCAAACCGAACTGCCGAGCCTTCGAGCCATTCCGCGCCTCGGCAAATCTATCTTGTACCAATCGCACACGACTTACGTCGGGTGTCGTACCTATTAGAAATACATAATTCGCGAAAAGAATAAATCAATAACACTTAAGTCCAATTTCTGAATACATTCTTATTGCACACAATTAGCGTTTTTACAAAAATTAACGAAAATTAATAATCTTTAATCGTGTGATATTTTTCGAAGCATACTGGTACATGTAACGGAACTTTGCATCTTTTGCACTCCCACGTTGTTTCACTACGTTTTTTATTTTTCGTACAAACTTTACAGAGCCTTGTTGGTTTTGACTTCGATGATGTTGGATCAATATGCTTAGGAAAGTGACCCCAATGTTTCGCGTGCAGTCTCTCTGGTAAATCTCCGTACGATAATTGTCCTCGTTGTTTATAGTCTGGTGTTGGTATACTCTTCAGTAGAGATTCGGCAATTTCAATCCTGTATTCCACGTAACTCTGTTTTTTTCCGTTATTTATTTTGTTGAACAAAATGTATGAGTTGAAAAGTGCAATATCGAACATATAAAAGAACATTTTTCGATATCCTTTCAGATATTTTCTCATGATCGGAAAGCACGCTAGCATCTGGTCTTGCCGATCAATTCCGATCATTCCTTTGTTATATTCAATGACACATTTTGGTTTCGAAGTACGATTGAATTCATTTCTGCCTTGTGTAGTCATTTCTGCAGTTTCGTGTTTTGTAGATAAAATATGCACATCTCGTTTGTCTTTTCATTTTAAAGCCAGTATTCCGTTACTGCTTCTCATTCTATATTCTCCCGTTTTTAGTTTTGCTTTACAGAAATCTTTTGGCATGTTCTTTCTATTAGAACGTACTGTGCCAATGACATTAGTTTTATTATTGCGTGATAGTGTCATAAATAATTTTGGTGAAGAGTACCAATTATCGATGTATAATGTGTGTCCTCTGTGCAACACTAACTGTGATAGCTCTTTGACGACACTTTCAGAAGCACTATCATCAACATTTATTTTATCACGGCCTGTATATATTTTAAAGTTGTAACAATAACCGGAATCTGACTCACACAATTTGTAAAATTTAATGCCGAATCTTGCCCTTTTTGATGGATTAAATTGTTTGTAAGATATGCGCCCCTTATATTTCATGAGCGACTCATCGATGGCAATGTCTTCTTTCATTGTATATACTTCTTTAAATTTTTCATTAAAAAAATCGATCACAGGTTTTACTTTCCTTAACTTATATGAACTGTCACCGGTATTATTATTTGCAAAATGCAAACATCTGGTAATTTGCAGAAATCTTTTTAGCGGCATCGATTTTCGAAATATAGGTGTTTCGATAACGGCCCTCTTAGACCAATTCATCTAATTGTTGGTTTTTTCACCTGAGTCATTACTATGGATAATGCAAAATATATTTTCATTTCATTACCATCCACAGGAAACCAATTCTTGTCAATTGTTCGTATTTGGTTTGGGTTGGTCTTCATTTGTTCCGCGTATCGATTAGTCTCTGTTACAATATTTTCCCAGAACCGATTATCAAATATTATATTAAATATATTTAATTCGTCTTTATTTTCTCCTAACTGACATAAGGTTGTCGCTTTTATGCCAGGAGTCTCTGTATATACCCAGATTTTTGGATTATTTTCCACGTCTTTCCAAATCCAGTGCTCTGGTTGCTGATGATAAATGCCATCTTCATCATCGGTATCATCCGATATAACTATTCGCCTCAAACTTTTTCTTACAGGACGTACAATGTCACTACTGTCATTATCACTATCCGAAGTATGTAACAAATCACTGTCACTGTCACTGTCCCCAACAGAAAATTTTCTTTTTCGAGACATTGTGAGGGATACTTTGAAATATATTTTTATGTGCGAACGTAGTCAAGGATGACATGCAACTAAGTGCACTAGTCAACACGTTGTGTTTACATTTGGCCCGGAGGACGTACCACGAGCCAGGCTCGTGGTAGTCGTGTTTGGCACGAACGGTGTACCACGAGCCAGGCTCGTGATAATCAGTTTTGGCTCAAAAACCTGACCACGAGCCTCACTCGTGGTTGTAGGCGAAAGGGTTAAACCGAATATTCTCAGGGGCACATCATCTGCGCCTATTGCACAACTATCGATATTTGGGTGGCTCATCATTGAACCAACTAACTCATGCCAATCTGACGCACTCACTGTTCATCATGCTGCGGTGCAACACGATGATCAGGAATTACAGAACGTGCTAACGAAATTTTGGATTCAGGAAGAGCCACCAAAGGACACAGTCAGTCAACTCACACCAGAGAAGCAGGCATGCGAGGATCATCGCGACACGCATCAGCGTGATTTAACAGGCCGGTACATCGTTCGGCTTCCTCTCATATCATCACCTGTGAATCTGGGAAGCTCACAGTCACGAGCGTTTCAGTGTCTGCAACACACTCTACGGAAAATCTCAAAAACCGCTGAATACGGTCAGCTCAATTCACAGTTCATGGACGAATATGAAATACTCGGTCATATGGTGAAGGCGTCAAAATCATCTCAAAGTGAAAAACATTATTACTTGCCTCACCACGGTGTTCTCAGACAAGACAGCACTACGACAAAATTACGTGTGGTTTTTAATGGGTCTAGCTCAACATCTTCAGGAAAATCTCTGAATGACATCATGCACACTGGATCCAATTTATTGCTCAATATTTTGGACGTGCTTATTTGGATCCGTCAACATAGACACATCTTTGCCACTGACATAACAAAAATGTATCGTCAGATCGGGGTTTATCCTGAGGATTGGAATCTTCAACGGATTCTATGGAAAGGTGGTCAACTCAATCCTGTGCCTTTTCAATTAACTACAGTAACATATGGTACAAAGACTGTGCCATATTTTGCTGTTCGAACACTCATGCAGCTCACCGAAGATGAAAACCATCGTTTTCCGCTTGTTGTGCCAGCTATCAAATTTGGCAGGTACTTGGATGACATCTTCGGTGGGGCGGATTAAACTCATCAGCTCATTGAAATAGCTCAATAGCTCAAGGACTTGTGCATGGCGGGCGGTTTTTCACTCGCCAAGTGGCACTCGTCGGACCTCAAAGTACTTGCCAATATCTCATCAAAAAGGTCAAGCTCAGCTTTCTCAATGGACGACTGCGATACAAAGATTCTTGGTTTGACTTGGCTTCCTAGTGAAGACAAGTTCACGTTCGCATCCCGGTTCAACTCAGCTCAAGAACGTTTCACGAAACGCCTCATTCTTTCTGAGGTGGCTCAGCTATTTGATCCACTTGGTTTCGTCTACCGGTTGTGATAGGAGCCAAGATTCTTTTACAAGAGCTTTGGCTTCACAAGCTCAGCTGGGATGAACCACTGCCATCCCAGGTCTCAACACGATGAACTGCAATCAGGGAAGATCTCAAAAGTCTGGCCAGACTCCCAATTTCTCGTTGGTTTAACACATGGAGCAACTCAACAGTGGAATTGCATGGCTTCTCTGATGCATCTCAACTGGCCATGGCCACAGTGATTAACATCACTGTCGACTCAGCTTCCACATGAAAGGTGGCTTCACTTGTCTGCTCAAAAACGCGCGTGGCACCACTAAAGAAGCTCACCATACCAAGGCTTGAATTGACTGCAGCATTATTGCTAGCAAAACTGGTTGTGTATGTTCAAGCTACACTCAAGGTTAAAGTCTCATCTACTCACCTGTGGACGGACTCATCAGTAACTCTCACCTAGATCAAAGCTCATCCTTCTCGGTGGAAGGACTATGTCCGAAATAGAGTCGCTCAAATACAAGAACTCACACCCAGTGCTCAATGGCGTCACGTGTCAGGCACAAGCAACCCAGCTGATTGTGCCTCGCAGCGTATTTCAACATCTCAACTGTCTTCTCATCAGTTGTGGTGGTCAGGACCACCATGGATGGTGAAGCTTAGTGAATTTTGGCCGAAAGCCACAACTGACTCAGAGGATTTGAGCATCATGGAAGCCCGACCATGTGTAGCTCTCCTCGCTGCAACACAGATGCCAGAGTATCATTGGGAACTCATTTATCGCTGTTCTTCGCTCTTAAAATTATGTCGTCTCACCTCACTTTGTGTCAGGGTAGTGGCAAAAATGAGGAGGAGGTTAGAATCGGTAGGAAACGCTCCACTCACTGCGAGAGAAATGGCTGCAGCAAACACGTTTTGGATGAAAACCACACAAGCCGTGTTTTTCAAGCACGAGATACAAGTGCTGCAGTCAGGCTCGCATCTTCCATCCGCTCACCCCTTCAGTCGACTAACAGCTCTCATCAACCAGGAGGGTGTACTTAGAGTAGGAAATCGCCTTGCTTAATCAGCACTCACTTACGAAGAAAGGCATCCTGCCATTCTACCTCGTCATTCTCGATTCACGACGCTCATTATCGATCAAGCTCACGTGCGAACTCTTCACGGAGGCACGCAGCTCACACTAGCTCAAGTTCGGCTAACACATTGGATCGTAGGCGGTAGAGCTCCTGTGAACTCTCATATATTACATTGCGTGGTGTGTGCCAATTGATGGGTCAGCTTCCTTTGTCACGAGTCACACCATCTCGCGCATTTACTCACACAGGAGTAGACTACACCGGTCCTCTCACGCTCAAAACTTGGAAGCGGCGAGCCAGTCAAACACACAAAGGCTGGATCTGCCTTTTAGTGTGCCTCGCCACTTCGGCTCTGCATCTTGAGGTCGTCAGTGACTACTCAGCAGACGGCTTCCTCTCAACGTTCAGGCGATTCTCATCTAGGCGCGGCATTCCTCACACCATCTACTCTGACTGTGGCACTAACTTTGTTGGTGCACACAAATTCATACGTCAGCTATTTAGGAAGGCCTCGCAAGAGCATCATCTCATCGCTACTTCTCTCGCAAATCAACAGATTGCATGGAAGTTTAATCCACCTTCGGCGCCACATATAGGTGGCAAATGGGAAGCAGCTGTAAAGTCTGTGAAATTTCATCTACGCCGGACGGTGGGTGATATTGCACTCACGTTCAAAGAGCTCTCAACGCCGCTGGCTCAAATCGAGGCTATACTTAACTCAAGGCCTCTGGAACCGCTCAGCGATGATCCAGATGATTCATCAGCACTCACGCCTGGACATTTTCTCATTGGTGAAGCACTCACAATGGTCCCAGAGCCGAATCTCGAAGATTTGGTAATTTCACGGCTCTCAAGGTGGCAATTGTTGCAGCAAAAAATACAACAATTTTGGCGACAATGGTCTGCGCACTATCTACAACGGCAGCAGTCTATTTCAAAGTGGCATCACCCGAACAACATCATTAAAATTGGCTCTTTGGCTCTGCTCACGGATGAGCGCTTTCCACCGTGTAAATGGCCACTTGCGCGAGTCACGGCGTTGCATCCAGGCAAAGACGGGCTCACCTGGGTGGTAACACTCCGAACTGCTACCACTACGCTCACCAGGCCGATCTCAAAACTAGCTGTCCTGCCGATCTCACCTGACTCAAAACCATGACTGGTCATCAACCCCGTTGCTGATCGCAGGCGGAATATTGGATAATCAGCTGGCGCACGGCGATCGATATTCGTCGTGCGCCTACCTGTTGCTGTGCTCTAGCACACTGCGTTCGGTTAAGCCGAAGATAGCCGAGGCAGGGCTTTGCGAAGCCGAGGCTGTGCCTCGTTGGCATGCCGCGTCGAGCGAAAGGATGTCTCTCTCGCTTGACTTCGGTTTTGCTCACCGGCTATCTCGCTCAACTGACTTCAGCGCCCAACGACGCTTTCATACTCGCAGCCATGTTGAAAATTTAGACATTTTTTGGCAACGCATTAGTGGAACAGCACGCTCATCAGAACTCTTGGACTGTTTTCTCTGTCGCTATTCACCGGATTCACTCAGTTTTCTCGCTCACCAGGACTCAGAACTGAAGGTAAGAGTACATTGATATAATGCAGGGCCATTCACTGTCAGTGAGAAGGAAAATATCGGTACTTTATCATTCTTGTCTCACTCTGTGGCGTGCGCTGCAGCACATGCTGCACCACGTTCTCCTCACTGTATTTTGCCGATGTAATTAATATAATTATGCATGTGCTTATATTCACTGTAGTTTCCCCCAGTAAACCTGCTGGGAGACTGCTGTGAATATTCTCTGCTCAATGGTGCATCCATAGTATATGTTGTATTGTGCTACGCAGTGCTGCCTGCGTAGCTTGTCTCACATACATTCAGAGCACTCAAGCAATTTAATTGCTAGTGCTCTCATCTATTCACTGTAACCTCTCTTCAACAAACTGCTGAGAGCTTGCAGTGAATAATTTATAAAATCTTATGCACTTATTTTTCTCTAGCGTGGCGTGCTACGCAGCACTGACTGCTGCACGCGCACCGCTCTTAGTGCTCACAGCACACAATTAATATAATTGTGTGCTGGTTCTCTGCTCATACCGTAGAATCAATTCACTTGTTTATATGCAGTCTAAATTTGTTAATTTGTTGGTGTTTTAATTTTATATCAATTTTGTATTTTTCTAAATTCAACCTATTTTTGTATTGGTTTTCACTTTTATCGTTTTTTTTTACACATTATATTTAAATTGTATTTTATATACCACCTGTCAGAAGGTGGAATAAAACCACTTTCGCAACAAAACAACGACATGTCTGGTTTATTTATCACCTTATCTAGAGTGAGGTTTCATGTGTTCTCAATATATTCGCAGATCGATCAATTCCATCAGACGGATTCTCAACACCTACTTAGAAACGCTCAAATGGGAAGTCCTACCCTACCCACCATATTCCCCAGATATTGCGCCGTCCCATTATTACTTGTTCCGTTCGATGGCACATGGTCTGGCTAATCAGCAGTTCAGCTCATATGAAGACATCTCAAAATGGCTTGATTCGTGGATAGCCTCAAGAGACGAACACTTCTACCGTGACGGTATTCGAGCTCTACCAGAAATATGGGAAAAAGTTGTCGCTAGCGATGGGCAATATTTTGAATGATTCATTTGTAAACATTTTTTCCAAATAATGTTGCATTTTCATGAAAAAAAAACAACGGAAACTTAGTTGCGCACCTAATATTTTTAGATAATATAATAGTTTTCGTGCGAGAAATAATATGTTTAGTAGGACAAACTGGAAAACTACGATTACTCGATGGAAACAACGTGAAGGTGGGTCCCTTCCATCGGGATGGGGATAGTGTCAATTTCAGAGAGTCTAACTGTCTAAATTAATATACAGAAAACTATAATTAATCATTTTCTTATGACACGAAATTAATGCACAAATGATCAGACGCGGCCGGCTTTTAATGTGAAACAATAAGAAATTGGAAAACTTTAAATGTAAACTCCAAAATATAAAAATGAAACATTTTCCTAGTTCTTAAAATGTTAATGATAAATGAAGAAATGTGGCCGGCTCTTAACACCAAATGAATGGAACTAACCTGGAATGACAAAAGAATTAACTTTAAATGAAAATTCTGAAAAACTACCATCAACAATCTTACTTTTTATTTTGAAAAAATACTAAAGTGCACTGTCCCAGGAAAGGAAAAGGGAATTGATAACATGAATACGGATACAGAAAGGGCACCCTTCACGGTCAAAACTATTACAACTATTATATTATCTAGTAATAGATTGTGTTTGAGAAATCCATCCGGTGTAACTTGACAGATCTTGAACCTGCGAATATATTGGAAAAATATGAGACTTCACTCACGACAGGGTGATTAATAAACCAGACACAATTGTTGTTATCTTGAGAAAGTGGTTTATTTACACCTTTCGCACTTATATTACAAAATTAGGTTAAATTTAGAAAAATAAAAATTATATAAAAAAAATACATCAAAAAATCAGAGAATTATAAAATGTATAAATAAATAAATTGAATTGACTGTGGCTTGACAGACCAGCACACAATTATGCTAATTGTGCTGTCTTTTATTACATGAGGACCAGCACACAAGTATGTGCGCTTGAGAGCGAGCATGACGCAGCCAGTGCTGCGGAGCATGCCACGGAGTGAGAAATGTGAGTGTGTAAAAAATCTGACTTATTCTCAGTAAATTCTCTATAAAGTTATATGAGAAAATACAGGGTATAAGTAAGAGCACTTGCAGTTGTACTGCTTGAGTGCTGTGACTGAATGTGAGAACAGCTACGCAGTCAGCACTGCGTAGCACAATACAACATAGACTGAGGATGCACAAATGAGTAGAAATATTCACAGTATTTTCCCAGCAGGTTTAGTGGAGGAAAATACAATGAATAGAAAGCACATGCGTAATTATATTAATCGAGCAGGCAAAATGTAGTGATGAAAATCGTGGTACAGCCAATGCTGTAGAGCACGCCAAAGTGTGAGACCTTCAAAGCTATCTAAATATTGATCAATGTCAGTTTACTCAAGATGTCACTAAGAATTTCTATATTATTTTAATGACTCGCCTGTCCTTTCTTTTCTGTCGTTTTCGCTGTTCCACGCTCACTGACACGTTTTTTTCTTGCAAAATCACGAATCACATGAATAAATGTTTATAACTCAAGAAAAATGCAAAACTTTGTTTTTTAATCGCTTTCAACTTGGTAACCTGGGCCAAAAGAGTAAGAGAGCTTTTTCCTCCGCGCAGGCTCTTTTATAGCCTGTAACGGTAATTTCTTTATCGTTAACAATTATTTTTATTTTTCGGGCTCGAACACAAAACTAATTAATGTTAGACTTCGAAGTGCGTGAGAGTAGGGTTTATTTACAAAATGAATAAGTTTATAACAAGTTATTTTACAGTTTTCGGCCTCTATTGTATAGAATGGTGCATTTAATTTCGGAAATTCCGACGATCATTTTATTATCATTTCGTCTTATTCGCGCATCGATTCTCGGTATCCTCGGGAGTTTATTATTCTTCTTGTACAGTGGTATTGCTGTATGAGCGGTGTACAGACATACTCACACTACCAGTCATTCGCCTCGCACTCGCTCCTTCGACAGAGTCTATTAACTCTGTTTACAATTCTCTCTCTTTTACTCTCGTTTCACTTTCTCTCTTTCTCTCTTCCACTCATCCAGGCGGGCAATTCCCGTTTATACTTCCGATTTAAAGTCCACACTATTTAATTCTATTTTCGGATACACTACTCGCTTAAACGTATTAATTAATCCTATACACTTAATTTTACTTAGATCTATTCGCACACACATTTATTCTCTTAATTCTATTCTCCTAAACCTATCCATATCCTAATTTATTACTAGTTTCTTTTTAACTTCACTAAAACCAATTCTTTATATTATTTAAACCACTCGCCTGCCTCTCATTGTTCCGCTGTCTTCCATTCTCACTAATTCGATGTTCCGTTATGCACTGGACCCGAATTTACTCAGAATCTATTCGTTGATAATGCTTAACTTTTCTCTCGTAATTTTTAGAATGTTCAGATTTTTCAGAGTGATAAATCTAAGCGACAATGTAATTGACCAAGTATGATGGAAAATATCTGGCAGTTCGCAACCCGGTTAGAGTCAGCGCTACCTAGATCCCTGCGTTATCGATCTCAGAAAGATCTCTAACAATCGAATCATTAATTATTTTTTGTCAACTCTGCTTGCCTCACTCATTCATTTAGAATTAATGAGGCAACCAGACTTGACGATTTTTAGCTTCTTTAGTTCAGATTTTTCGACTTGTCTTTTAACACGTCTTCTATCCACGCTAATAGGCCAAGAGAGCTCCTCTCCCCGTGCAGCGGCCTTTTATAGGCCTCCCCTCGCCTCATTCCCCTCTGCCTATTTTTCATCGTAATTTAAAAATCTAACGCATCTTTTCTGGTTCCGACGCTATCCGTCGCCCCGCTGACCGCCTTCTCCTCGCCTCCCAGCAAGCCCAGCTGGTCGCTAATCTGCTGTTTATGTCAGCGAGGGAATTCCGGCGGTGTGACGTCGCTCGTTTGTCACACGAGTTCGATGGCCTAATGCCCGCAAACCTCGGTACGCCTGTACCGAGTCTAATTTTGCAGGTGTTTCTGCGTATCTTTCGGCTGTTTATACCGTTTGACATAATAAAGTAGGGTAGAGAGTGTAACTATGTTACAAGCCTTTTCCCCTGTCTGGTACCCCCCTGCGTCATTATCGGCTTCAATTTTTAAATCTAACGAGTCTAAATAATTTAGCGGGCTAGCGCTGTCGCGCCACCCGACTTTCCCTCGCCGTCAAGCGAAGCCACCTGGTCGCTGACCTGCTGTTTACGGCAGCGAGGGAATTCCTGAGCTGTGACGAAGCTAGTTTTTCTTAAATTCCGGGTTCGGTGGCCTAGTGCCCGCAATGCTCGGTGCTTCCGAAATAATAAAGTAGGCTAGCGGGTGTAACTATGTTACAACAAATAATATATCAGGGGTACAAATTGAAAATGCGGGTTTGATAACAGATGGCGTTACTAACGCTATACGCATCAGGCAGTACTGTGACTATGTTCATGTCAAAGCTACGTCTTATAGCTTTAATTTTCAGTATGTGTCAATTTGTCGCAGTGTCAAATTCATAGTTTTTTTGAGCTCTCAATATGTCGAGTTTCGTGCCAACAAAACAGCATTTGCGGGAAGTTTTAATTTACTTCTTTAATTTGAAGAAAAGTGCTGCTGAAGCACATCGATTGGTCTCCGAGGCTTATCCGAGTCATGTTCCATCGGTTTCAACGTGCGAGAGATGGTTTGTGCGGTTTAGAAGTGGTGATTTTGACGTTGAGGACAAAGAGCGGCCGGGCCAAGTGAAAAAGTTTGAGAATGCTGAATTGGAGGCAATACTCAATGAAGACTCGTGTCAAACTCAACAAGAGCTCGCAGATTCATTGGGAGTGACACAACAAGCCATTTCCCATCGTATAAAAGCCCTCGGAATGATCCAAAAGCAAGGACATTGGGTGCCGTATGAGCTGAAGCCGAGAGACGTCGAGCGCCGTTTTTTTGCATGCGAACTGCTGCTCGAACGGCAAAAACGGAAGGGTTTTTTGCATCGCATTGTCACTGGTGATGAAAAGTGGATCCATTACGATAACCCGAAGCGCAAAAAATCATATGGTTACCCCGGCCATGCATCATCATCGACGGCCAAACCAAATATTCACGGCGCCAAGCTCATGCTCTGTATTTGGTGGGACCAGCTGGGTGTGGTGTATTATGAGCTATTGAAATCGAACGAAACCATCACAGGAGCACTATACCGAACTCAATTGATGCGTTTGAGCCGCGCACTCAAAGAAAAACGGCCACAATACGAGCAAAGACACGACAAAGTAATTTTGCAACATTACAACGCTCGGCCACATGTTGCAGCGCCGGTCAAAACATACCTACAAACGCTGGAATGGGAAGTCTTACCCCACCCGCCGTATAGCCCAGATATTGCTCCTTCCGATTACCACCTTTTCCGATCGATGACACATGGCCTAGCTGACCAGCGCTTCCATTCTTACGAAGAAGCCCAAAAATGGGTCGATGACTGGATAGCAGCCAAGCCGGCCGAATTTTTTCGCGACGGTATCCGTAAATTGCCAGAAAGATGGGAAAAAGTTGTGGCTAGCGATGGACAATACTTTGAATAATTCATTTGTTACCATTTTTTCAGAATAAACGTTCAAAAATAGAAAAAAATCCCGCATTTTCAATTTGTACTCCTGATATATTGCATACAAATAACAAAAGCAAGTACTTCAATGTTTACATTTATTTAAAAAATAAATATATATGGAAAATAAACAAATGTAATTATAATTTTTAAAGGGGTGCGGGGGGTACGGTTAATACGGTGAAAAAAAGACACTATTTTAAACATTTATTTACAAAATACGGGCAAAGTATGATATTTTAAATTGAATGATTACAGTTTTGTAAAATAACAGTTCAAGAGTATTTTCTGAAAATTTCAGCGGAAAATATTTAAAACTAAGCCGTTGGCAGCAAATCTCCGAAGACGTCTCAAAAAAAGTTGTTTTGCGGTGACGGTTGTAACTCATCACTCGATCATCTGAAATAAAAAAATCAAATTGATTTTATTAGCTTATGAGTTTCCTCAGGTAACACTGTCGAGTTTTTAAAAAATAGATTTTACAATTTTTGGTAACACGTGAAAGTAAAAAACGCGATTTTCGCTTAAAAAATCGGCAAATTTGTTATTGTGAGAAAAAAAATAACAACAAATTTTAAAAAACTCGACAGCGTTACCTCATAAATTATACAGAGAAAGAGTGTACCAAGTTTGAAAAGGATCGGTGCAATAGATTTTAAACTACAGCCGTCACCGACTTTGAAAACATGAAGTGTGAAAAAATCGCTTTAAAGTTTTTTACATTAAAAAATCCGAATTTTTTTCTCTTTTTCACTATATACTTACACAGAATCATCGATACCAGGCCCGTGAAGCGAACAGCTATCACTCATGATGTCCAAAGCATCTTTTTGTTCTTGTCTTCGGCGAACTCGACCTTCTTTGTTTTCCTTTGCAGCTTGTTCTTCCACTCGACTTATGTGTAATCTGTCGACTGCGCGCGCCCATTCGTAAGAACTTGGTCCACTTTTGATTTGCATCTCTTGCATGATGGTTAGCAGAGCAAAACAGCCTTCATTAAATGTGCATGCTGCCACATTAGCTGCAATTTCAACCAGAACTGCGGTACCACTCACTGATTTCTGAGAAATTTTCCAGAGAAGTTGATTCAGGCTTTCATTGTTATTTTGGGTAAAGCCGCTGAGACATCGCTGCAGAAGAGCCTCCTTGCTCAAATCCTCGTAAATAGGTTTTATAGCACTGAGAACATCACTAGAAAGCGCAGTATAACTGTGTTTGAATGTCTGCAAATTATTTGCCGCTGTAGCTTTCTGAAATTCGCACCAAGAGTCGTCGCCGCTCGGGTATTTATTATGCTGCGGATTCTCGTCAGTTGATGAGTAGTGGTCGTATGTTGCCCAAATGGCGTTTTTAATTTTATCCACAGAATTATGGTTGCGAACAATAGCTAAACCATAATATACGGTTAGCTTATGGACCATTTTGACCGTAAGTTTTCCTTTACCAGAACTAAAGACTTTTCCTTTTAACTTTTTTTCCAGCCTTTGTCTCCGTCTCTACTACACTCGTCTTTACTAGAACTCGCAAAGGAGCGGAGCGACTCAGAGCCTCGGATGGCTAAAATTCCATATCTCCGTTAGTTTTGCTCCAATTGCTCTAAAAATTTGATACAACATTCTTGAGATGTTGTGCATTCATAAAATAAAAAATTTTTAAAATGGAAAAAAAAGTTTCAAGACCATACCCCCTACTTGTTATGACACCGCTGGGATTTTTATTCGGTTTGGTTTGCTTTGTTGTGCCGCGGAATATTCCACTCCGTATTTCGTATATTTGGGAATATTCCATAGCAAAGAAACATTGGAATTCGTTCAAGACAGGAAATGAAGTCTAATACCCGATCGTACGAACGACCCCAAGAACGGCGACGCAGCATGAGCGACTCGCTTGGCGTTCGACGATAGGCTAACGCTAAAATTGCGAATTAAGGGATTTTCGTGTACACAGTTAGCAGCTGCTTTACGAAAAACAGTATTAAATTAGATTCAAGATAGAACGGGTTGGTTCCTCGTCAAATACTTGAAACAACATATTATTGTACACTCTTACATTGACTTTTAAATAGACAACGGAAAGTTACCGTTGTCTATAATAAATACTTCCTTTTATATAAATTTTCGTTTTCATCGATAACTCGAGGTTCATCTCCTTATCGGCAAACGATCCCAAAAATAATAACTTTTTAATATTATACCGAATACCGAATAATCCAATTACCCGGTACCGGCATCACATTTGGTGGCAGCGGTGGGATCTGCCGAAGTTAAGTGATACGTAAGTAGTATGTGTACACCTTTGCTCCATCCCACTCCTATCCCCACTCCTTCCCCCACCACGCGGCTACCCCCACCACCTCACTTTTCCGCCGCCACGCTACCCACTCTGCTTGACCAGTGTCGGTAACGTGGAGATGGTAAAGTGAGGTGGTGTGGGTACCTTGGTAAATAAGAAAGAGTAGAGATAAGAGCAGGATGGAGCAAAGGTGTACACATACTTGGAAAAATGAATATAATTATGTACTCACCACCGCAGCCGTTGTAGGCATCTACCCTCCTGCCAAAGCGATTTTAAACTCCTGTCTCTCGAATGTACTCTCTCACACACGCACACACACACACACATACACACGCACAGCGTCGTGTCTTTAATTCATTACTATGTCCTCGTCAAAGCCTTCGTCCACGGCATCGATATCGTAGCCGATATCTATCTCATCAACGAGGGCTTCTATAATAAACGCCGCCAAGTCCGCGCGTTCACCGTTCGATAATCGAACCCGCGGAACGCTATCGCCGGCAAGAGGTCGCATCATGACAGCGATCAAGTCATCTCTACCGCACGCTTCTTCGACGAGCTGCTCGATACCTGCAACATCCACGCGTTCGAGTCCGTATATGGAAAACTCCATGACAAGAACAGGCAGCATACTTGCTAGAGGCTCCGGATGAAATAGGTAAGACCAGTCGATGTAAATAGTTTCGCCGAAATCGACTAACAACACCTCGCAGTACCCATCAAAGTCCGGGTAAACCACTTCGCCGCGGACAACGCTATTGAAACGAGGCACAATACAGGACATGCCGATATACAGCTCCCCAAGTTCAACGGGTCTTCCACGACGTTCCACTAAATACACGCTACGTAGGAGCTCTTCCAGATCGTCGTATGCATCGCACATTTCCTGTGTACGCAGAAACACACTCATCACACTCTCGACAAACATTGATCGGCACCAGAACGCGTCGCTTAAAACCTCCTTGGCGTATCGTGGATACTGAAACGTTTCGCGATTTTCTAACGACTTTTGTTTTCGGCTACGATACGCGCGAGTTCGGTGGCGGTGTAAAATCGCGTCAAGTTTGAATTTTGTTTCGAGTGATATCGTCCTTGATCGTGTGGAGAGGCGGCTTGCTCGAAACTAGTTCGTGCACTGGGCTGGAGGGAGCAAGAGGATCCGTAGATATGTAGATTTGCAATCGATA
This sequence comes from Cylloceria caligata, assembly GCA_963942595.1. Classification (NCBI taxonomy): domain Eukaryota; kingdom Metazoa; phylum Arthropoda; class Insecta; order Hymenoptera; family Ichneumonidae; genus Cylloceria; species Cylloceria caligata. The sequence continues at coordinate 41,729,448 of OZ012710.1, forward strand.
TTAGGTTGTTATTAGTAATTTTTATTGTTTTTGTTGGTAAGACCTCAGTTTAGGTTTTTGTTGCGTCGCATTTGTCCGTGACAGACATGCGGTTTTATTTACCCTTTCATCATTGGTTTTTTTTACTGCTTGGGTAGTTCTTTTCTTTATTTTTACTGGACAAAAGGCCCGTGATTGCTGGATAAGCTTCTGCTCGATGGTTAGTTCAGCTAAGGTAGGGAGGATGGTTGTGGAACGATCTAGTCGTTCTTATGCACTCACGCTCGCTTTACATTGGTTTCTTAATGTCTACATATGAGGAATCGCTTCCAGTTCTTTTTCTTATGGGTTTTGACTCTAATATTCGCAAAGTGATTAGGTATCACTTGTACGGAGCTTGACACTCAATTTATCAATTTCAAGGGAATCGCGGCTGCTTAGTACGCGATTTTTCTAATTCTACGTATGTGGAATCATGAAATTCCATGTTTTTCTTATGGGTTTTGACTCTAATATTCGCAAAGTGATTAGATATCACTTGCACGGAGCTCAATACTCAATTTATCAAGTTTCAGGGTGATCGCGTTCGTTAATACACGATTTTTTTTCTAATACTACATAGGTGGAGTAATGAATTTCCAGTTGAAATCGGGGCTTGACTTTATAATTCGCAAAGTGATTAGATATCATCTTTACGGAGCTCAACACTCAATTTATCTATTTCGGGGTCGTTAAATCTGGTATAATTTGTACGTTAGATCTCGATCTCTATTAGGATATAGATGGCAGAATCCTGTTGGCCATTTGCGTTTTGCGTGTCTCTATTTTAGATGTTGAAGGGGTGGTCTAGTCGCTGGGCTTGGTCCTCATACGGGGCGTTCCTTTGTACTTTCATTAGATGTACCGGTTCGCCTTATTTTAATCATTGGACGTTAGCTGGTGTTATGCTATTTCGAATGTTATTGTTTCGGACTGCCCGTTTATGCGATTTGCCTCTTGAGGCTCCGCCCTGCCGATGGTCGCGCGAAGAGTTTATAGTAGGGACGCGAGTGTCGTGTGGTGAGGTGGTGTGTATGATTTTACCTACCTATCGTTTCTCGCTTTTGTTATTGTTTGGGTCCCTAGCTATAGCTTTCTGTTCGCAAGAGACACCGGGTTCGCAGCTTGACCAGCTAGCTCTTCCTAGACCCCGGATACTGAAGCCTTTATTCGCAATTGATTAAGCACCTTCTCGCGCCATTAAGAGGCGTACGATTTGGTTCTTGATCAATTGTGACCAGCCGAGGTATCCGTAAGATGCAGGTGGTAGCTGGTGCTGGCCCTAACATGGTCCCACCCACGCAGGTATACCCTACGAGTCTAATGCGCGGTGCACTCAGTCGGGATGCCACTCCCTTGACCTTGTGTCACTCGTGCTGCTTCACACTCCAAGAGACGGATAGCCACGACGCCGTGCGTGGGGACCCGTTAGTGGAGTGTGCCCTGACGCTGTGAGTAGGGGCGGCCAAGCGCAGTGCAGGGGAGCCTTACTCCTCACAGAGTATCCTAATGAGTTCGTTTACTCAACTGACGGCCAAGCGCAATGCAGGGGAATCAGTTGAAAAAAAGAACACTCGTTCTAACATGGTATTTCCCAAACGGTTAGTATGTGTCTCATTTCGGTTCGTTCGGTCAAACGACGGCTAAGCGCAATGCAGGGGAATCGGTTTGATCGAAAGAACACGTCTTTGTTACATGTAGATTTTACGTGTGATTTTTATGTTCTCGGTGTGCTGTCGAGCAGCACTTCGTCTTGACTTATTAGATTTGACAAGAGCCCCGAGACTTGTCCTGTCGCGGTTTATATAGGTTGGCGGATGGACCCCGGGAGGGTGTTTTGAGGTAAGTCACGTGATGTTTGTCGCACTTCAATCACTAGGTGAGAGAGGGTGCAGGGTGACGTGTAGGAGTACCGTTATTTCTCGAATTTCTATTCTTAGCCGATCTTTGTCCCTCTAGGGTTTAAAGCGAGGTTTCGGCGAGGTTGAATTCGTCGGACAATGTTATCTTCCTACTTGTTGT